>JASSRZ010000060.1:1586307-1600526 GCA_032164315.1 Malacoctenus gilli
AGTAAAACAGAGTCTACATCCTGACAAGTCTATAAAAACATCATAATCTTGTTAGCGAGGAGCCCTCAGTTATCTTTACTGCCTTGAGGTCATTGTACTTGTAGCTCACACTGCCCATGTATCCTGCGAGAGCAAAGGAGTGGATGGCTTTTTCCTGGATCAATAAGCTATTAGGGTCCAGGAGCTGGGCTGTCTGTGGAGCTTCAGCCTGCCTTTAATGGTCACCTGGTGAGGCTAAGCAGCGCTGGTTCTTTTTCCATCTTTTTTCGGTCCAGCGGCGCCGCCGTCTGCACTCGTTTATCCTTGTACCTTCCGCGTATCCACAGCGTGTTCATGTGTGATCACCCCCCCACACACATACACACCCTCATCTGGATGAGTGCTGGGCAATAGATGACTCCATGTTCTATCTGATATGATGCATGTGTGCGATTGTCATAATTTTCTCTCACATATCATGCGATCAGCCTGATGTTTCATCGCCGTGGCTTGGTTGCTTCTATTACTCGTCACGTTTTATGGCGGAGAGAACATACAACCACACTGCGTTTATCAGGCAGGGTTTTTAATCTGGGAGATTAGACATGAACTCAATGCACCCTGTATGTAAAGAGCCACAATATGAATTCATCATTCAGGAAACAAGAAGAAAATAAGGAGACGGAAGCATGACATGATTCGAAGCGGGAAAGAAAAAAGGAAATTAGGAACTTATTGGAGGAAGAAAAAGAAAAAGGAGTGAAGAGTGGATTTGTTTAGCCTTTTCTGCGTGGTGCCGTCAGGAGGCAAAGTCCCCCTGAAAATGTCATGGCTGCACGCGCAGCCCCCCCCCCCAGCTCCCTCTGGATGCACTTTAGCCGGGCTGCACTCAGTGGAAACACAAACAGGACAAAACATCACGAAGGAGTCGGGAGATTCAGCGAGAAACTCGTCACGTGTAATTGTCGTCGCGAGCATTTTCATAAATTGCACCTCCTCTCGGCTTACGCTTGCATCTTCCAATTGTCTCCTGAGTGTGAGCTTCCCATGCAATACTTTTTGTACTTTGTTTGACCCTCCAGTCTTCTTTTTCCCCTCCATTCATCCCCACATCCCTTATTCATCCTTGCCCTTTCCACGAAGGTTTGTCTATCGACTTTCTGTATGGTTTTAATAAATCTTATGTCCACTATTGATTGTAAAACCACCACCAGTCGGTGCCCCTGTTAATATCTCAATCGACTTCCAAATGAGCATCCTGCATCACTTCCAACTTTTCCTGCAGCAGAAACAATCTCCATCGTATTGCTCACACGCGACGGGTGTTTTGCGGCGTTGCAAAGGAGAATCGGCGTAACTTCGCTCTCCCTGAAAATCTGCTTTGAACTTTTTTTTTGTCCAACTCAGATGCTAAAAATGTTGGTCAGCTTCGGGCCCAAACACAGTCACAGAATCTTTTCTCACGTTTATCTCGGAGCGCCTTGTTGACCACCCCCAGAAAGCAGGCGGCGAAATAAACGATAGGTGGAGAGAGAGAGGCTGACGGAGGGGGGAGAAAGAGCTCGGAGCGACGGGGGCAGAGAGAGGGGGAAAAGAAAAAAAAAGATGGACTTCAAGAGAATTTCTCAGCGGCCCGGAGAGGCAAAGAGGATGTTTACATCTGCTCATCCATGCAGAGCGCTCTCGCCTGTGTTTCCAGGCCCTTGGTGATGTACTCAAGGCAGGAAAATGATAAATGCGTCTTTTCTCAGTCGCCACCACTGCGCAGCTCCGTCGACTGTCCTGCTGTTGACGGACCAGGAGGGGGGGGGGCAAAAAAACACACTTCATTATTCAGTGCTTTTGTTGTTCTGAAAATGAATGCTATTAAGAATGAATGGATCGAGACGTCAGCACGAATTCAGTCAGGACGGAGAGTGAAGCGCTTAAGAAGCAACCGGTGTAGCGCGAAGATAAGAAGAACACTTCTTTTTTTCCCTGAGAACAGTAATTCCTTGTGAGGAGTAAAAGAGCTTTCAATAAATGTTTTACGCCGGGTTTTCTCCGGGGGGGGCAAACACAACTTTGGATAGAGGGGCCGGTCTTGCCTCGAGGTCATCTCGGTCAAAAACCTGGTGGGAAACGAGACGTGCGAGCGGCGCGAGGCCTGCGTCCGGCAGTCGCCGCGCAGCGTCTGGAAAGCTGAGTCGGCACTCCGCTGTAACTCAAGCAGTTGGTCGGCTGCCAATTCATTTTGGTTGCCTGAAGAAGGGTGATTAAAGAAGCAGGCAGGGAAGGGACGCAGGCAGATTGAAAGGAAGAGAGCGAATTATACACGTCTGGTTTATTGCACTTGATGTCCCTTTTTTTTATAGCTTTGCCCATCCTTTTCTGTCCTTTGACTTTACACTGCTTTGGTATAAGTCGCTGGCATCATCACCACTACAAAGTAGCAGGGCACAACGTGTAACATCTGGTTAGCATGAAGGCCTCTGTCTCAAACGAGCCACATATTCGGCTCACGGTTCGTCTCACACTTTCCTCATCGGTTGTTTTGATTCAGCTTCTTCAGACCAGATGCAAAGCAGCTGCTTTCAGCCCACTTGCCTCCCCGCCTCCCTCCAATGTCTTCCTTCTTGAGAGTCAAGAGGCAATTCAGTAGTAATCCATCCATTCTGATATGGGTGACTGAGGTTTTACCTCACTGAGCAGGGAGAGAAGTTGTCCATATCGCCACCACTGCCACCACCAGCTTCTCACCCCCCCACCCCCCACCCCAACCTCGAGGATGAAATCCCGTCGTCAAGCCTGGCGATAGCCAAGCGTGATGGGCCCCCGAAGTCTGTGCAAGCCTGTCGCTGAGCCCGTCCTATGCATGTTCGCTGCTGAATCTTTCATGCGCTATCACCTGGCTGATAAGGTGCAAATAGGATTCGCCGGCCCCGCCGCGGCTCCTGTATTGCTTTGGTAAATCTGCAGTAAAGAGGGCTTTTGGTCGGGTGTGAATGTGCCGCAGCGGTGGGCCTGAGATGGAAAGGAAGGGAAGGAGTGAGCGGATGAATGTGGGTGAGCTGATGGTATACGAGTTGCTTGGAAAGAAGATTATCACTCTTTCTGTGCATGTTTCTGGATATTGAACTTACTTTTCAATTGATAAGGTCCATCAAATTCAAAGGATTTGGTTGGTCTTTTCCTTTACAGCATCACTCATGTACCGAACAGGAAAACATCCAGCTGTTGAAAATGGTGTCTGGCTGTGGTTAGTGTCTTCCAGAAGGGGGGGGTCGTTACCAGGAGTTGGTCTGACCCCTCTGTTTGTGGGCAGAAACCTCACCTGATGATTACCTGCCTTTTCAAAAGAGAATCCTAATTTCCCGGGTCCAAAAATTCGCAAAATATATTTTGTTTACTTCCTCCTGCATCTGTGAGGCTCATGAATTTTGCAGCAGCCGAACATTTTCTATTCTCACTCCCGCCATCCTGTCTTTTCCATCTCTTCAGTGGCAATCTGTCTGCCCGTCAGTTTGCGAGACAGCGTATATTCATTGCCCATATTCTCATCTCCGTCCCGTTTTTCTTGTCAGAATAGGCTCAGAGATGATCCGAGATGAAAGAGGATTGGAGGGGAAAAAAATAAGGAAAAAAATACATATGGTTGCATCGTTTCTGTAATTCTCAACCGACAAATGGATTCAACAAACAAACCGCCACCCAAAAAAGTCTTTCTGTTGTCTGGCGCTCACGTTCACACAAGCTACGTGGATTGAGAGTTGAGTCGGAGAAAGATTTGATCTTTTGTGGCACATTTAGTGGATGTAACTTTCAAAAAAACAAACAAACCAATGCAAAAAAAACAAAAAACACCCTCTCTGTCAGTCAGACAATATTCGGAGAAGCCTGGAATCAATAAGACTGTCTGCCTCCTCTTTCTTCTCAGACGCGTTCTCTTCCTTATATGTAGCGGGAAGTAAAGCCACCAGGGAGTAACCGCTAATAAGTGATTGAAGGATTGGTGCCATCGCAGAGTTCTCGTGCAATTTAGGAGGAGAAGGAAGTTCATCCTTTATTAATTGACTGCTGCCGTTTGGGAATCCGGGCGTACCGCGTTCCCTCGCTCTATCCGGTTTGGTTCGGGACAATCACATGCAGGAATCAGCCGACTTCAGTCGGGAAGTTTTGAAACACTATGCGTGTCATGTGTTTGACAAGCGGCATTGCGAGCTCTTGAATACAAATTAAAGGAAAGCCGAGGTAATCTTTCCCTTCAGGGTGTTAGAAAACACTCACATTAATCGGGTCAGTGTGCAGCTTTGGTTCGAGGTTATCATGTTTGTTCCCCCATTTTCAGAACTCTGGCACCTCTGGTTGCTTCATTACTACTCAGGATGTTCTCTCCCACTGCCCGTTTGCTGAGTCAGTGCTCGAAGCTACGCCGGGTCGGTTCTTTGAATGGTTTGCTGAATAAGTAGCCTAACTCTTCCATCCGGAGCTGATAAAGCAATAAACCGAGCGAGAGAGGGAGGGAGAGAGGGAGAGAGGAAGGAAAAGTTGCAGCCACTTTGACTGTTATGACGGGAGGAAACTGTCTTGAGGAAACCGTATTCAGGCTCTTTCAGAGTGTTGTGCAAGATGGTCGGAGGCAAAAAACCTGAAGAAATGTCTTGTTCTTGTGAGATCAACATGCAACCAGAGTGTTGCAAGAGTTTTTGTCCATGAAATGACCTTTGTTGACAACAGATGTACACAAAAGTTGAAAAAACACGCCTTGCAATCTAAGGAAGAGAGATAATCATCATGGTTGAAAGGCAAAATTCAATGAAAATCAAGTTTAGGTGTTGACAGCAGTTGACAAATGATCAAATCTCATTTGAAACAATGAAGTTAGCAAGTCGACAGCGGCTCTGCTCTTAAACACTGTTTGTTGGACTGCAGATGTAGAGAGACAGGAAGGAAACAGGATGTAGATGCTCCTGATTCACACCTGGCTACAATCAGCAAAGCTTTGATGTTTCATGCTCTCATCGGAGCTGGTCAGAGGACAAAGCCCGTGATTTGGATTGAATCACATCATCAGTCCAGAAACACGTCTGTGCTCCACTGCTGGGCGCTTGAGTACTAGTCTAACACTGCATTATTAGCTGACCTACTTAGGAGTTTTCCCGGTATATAATAAACTAGAAGATGCTGCTTCGTGATTGTGCGAGTTTGCTGGGGACGCAAGCAAGTGACTTCCGTGACAAAGGATTGCAGAACAACAGATCACCACCTGGTGTCCATCGGCCACG
Organism: Malacoctenus gilli; assembly: GCA_032164315.1. Taxonomy (NCBI): domain Eukaryota; kingdom Metazoa; phylum Chordata; class Actinopteri; order Blenniiformes; family Labrisomidae; genus Malacoctenus; species Malacoctenus gilli. The sequence continues at coordinate 1,591,551 of JASSRZ010000060.1, forward strand.
AGGAATGGGTACTTTTACACCTTTACTGCTTGTACAGTCGAGTTTCTCAACCGAGAGCCAAGTTTGGGGGGGGGGGGGGAGTCTTTCCCATTGGACGTCTTCCCAGAGCTATTAGCTGAACCCACACGCCTGTTTGATTAATACACAGATGAAAATGAGCTGCTCGCAGGCCCTTGCGCAGCGCCCGCGGCCCTTCCACGGTCGCCCCGGCGCACTCGGCTGCTGTTGACTCATCTGCGGGTCGAACAGAGGGCGTAACACTCATCAACAGCAGTTTGGATTTGTGCGATCCACCTTAGTGCTACTTTATGATGAATAGACACGGAGGCAGACCGCAGTCCTCCGGGTTGACAAATGACAGCCCCCCCCCCTCCGTCTGGCTTGCCCCGCCCGCTCTCTGGTTTACACTGCCGTGCAATCTTCGCTCAGTCAAGCGCGGTGCGATCCATACATACGTGACAAATAGGACATAGTTATCAAAGCTGGCAGTCTCAATAATTAGAAAAAGGCAATAGTCAAGGCTGAGCAGACCATTTCCCTGATGGATTAGGAGCAATTGCTTCCAGCAGAGTCCCCGAGCTGTTTACAATGGCGGTCATAAAGCAGATGTATTGAGCATCGGTAATGCTTTTCCCTGGATCCACTTGATCAAAAGCAATTGGCGAGCTAATCAACAGATGTAATGGCGTACAGTGGTCTGTTTCCAAAAGCAGCAGATGTATTATCATCAGAGAGAAAATAAGATGCGTAAACAAAGCGCACTTCCTGGCTGCGCACGCTCACAAACATGCACACGTATTGCATCCCACCTGGGAAAGCTGGTCTGTGGGGCCAGGAAGTGGCGGTGGGGGGTGTTGATAAGGTACCAGATCAGACAGACCCTCCTCAGATAGGTTGAAAAAACTCTGCTCTACCCGACGTCTATCTCGAGACTCGCCAGACTGGGATGGGTGTTGACAGAGGCAGCCCGATGGGCTGCGAGGGTTTTGGGGTGAGGGGGCGGGAGGGAAAAGAGATTTTCACACACTCGCACGCCAACGTGCACCCCGACACATGCTCCCTAAATCTCTGCGTGCTGGAGGCTGTCACGCCAGGGTGTCGAGACGCCGTGCTTGCCATGACAATTAGCCGCACATCTGGCCTCGATGATTGAGCGAACTGAGCAGACAGCTGGTGCCGCACGCCCGGCGTTTAAATGCAGAAATCTGGAGGGTCCTGGAACATGTCGAGAGGAGAAGGAAGGGGGGGGGGGGCTGCGAGTCAGCCACTGATTCTGATGTTACATGAAAAGTGTGTCAATCATCTTCCCCCTGTCCGTCCCCAAAGGGCCTGACACCCCCCCCCCTTTTAGACAGCGTGTGATGCTCAGCTGTGAAGTGAGTAATGGAGGACTTCGGTTTAAGTTATGGGGGTCATCGAGTGAGGGGAGAAGAGTCCATGGATTAAAACACTTGCCTAAACTTTATAGTGTTTTTTTCCATCTTCCACTACGTCATAAAAAACATTGAAGTTGATTAATATGAAGTGGCGCTGACAGGAGCGAATGACGGGGTTGGGGGGGGGGGGTCACCAGAGTTAGACCAGAGAATTGTGCCTCTGAATAATGTGGAGCTTTTACTTATACCGTGCGAGTAGTTGGCTGTATGGAGCGGTCGTCCTTTTGATGGTATTGAGTCGTCGGTTCGACTCGGTCGCCTTTCACAGAGACTATTTTCTGTCCTTCTTTTATGCCTCTGCATACAAAAGGTTTCCTGAGTAAAGGCTGCTTTGTTCTCATCAAAAGACGGGACGTATCACTCGTGAGTTCAGACACGTCACATGTTGTCTGTAAATTGGCCGGGTTTTTATTTTTACTAATTTAATTTAGTTGTTTTTCAACATCACAGATACAAAAGGCCCCGACAGGCATGAAGCAATAGCAAAAAAATGAAGACAACTAACTAAGAATTCTTTTTGCGCAACTTGGAAAAATCAGACATGATCCCACAACATCACTGGCAATTTATCAAGGTGCGTTTATTCTCTCTCGCACAGTGATTGACTATTACTAGCCGACATTATGGCCAAACACGCCTCAAAGGTAATTTCTGACTCTCGTGCAATTCACGAAAACTTGTTTTGTTGTTGAGAAGAAAAAAAGAAAAAGAAGGAAAAAAAACTCTGGAGAACGAGTCGGAATGGCGGCGGGCCCTGCTGATGGGTGAGAAAACAAGATCAGTGAAACTGCATGGGGTGAGGAGGTGGTTAGTGCGTGCAATCATGCCTGAGAGAGAGATAGCACACGCTCGGTTGTTGGTATTCAGGGTGAGTCGGCCACATTCTCCATTTTGACAGGTTGTGCAACACAGACACCTACATACGCATACAAATGTGCAGGCGTTTGGGGTCCTTGTGAATGCGTTTACGTCCCGATAAAGCGTTAAAAACTCCCAACAAATTAGTCGGCGCTCATCACTGGAAGTTGCAAATATAGGGTTTCATGCGAGGGAGGGGATTTTTGTGAATCTGGCAGCGGCTGAGTGAGTCATTCAGTCAACATGTGGCTCGGAGAACAAACAAACTGACCTGCAGCAAGAGTGAGGTAGAATATAAGAACGCGTGATGGGACTGGGTTATAGAGAGAGGTTGGAAATTATTAGATTTACCTTCCAGGCTGGTTCCTGTACTTACAGGGTCGAAAATCTTACGTCTGAGAGAGAGAGAGTCTGGAAAGACATGACAGGCCGAGAGAAAAGAGCGAGAGGGTTTTCCTTTTTCTTCCCACCGACTGGCAAAATGATGGCACAGCCCAAAAAAACCCCCTCCTAACTGGACTTAAATGGCCATTAGAGGGTCTGTTTTGTGAAGCTGAGAGAAGGGGAGCGACCCCGACACCCACAGCTCGCCCTCCCGCCGCCGAGCCCGGGACTCCTAATTGTACCCCTGGAATGATGAAAATGGAAAAGAAATAGTGAAGATGGAGCCAGAGCCGTGACGGCTACTGGGTCATTTGGTTGAAGCATTTATAAAAATGAGATCCCCCCCCTCCCCTCCCTCCCTCCCTTCCTCAATCCCCCCTTTTTAACTGAAGCCATATTAGAAAGTCTAATGCATGTCTGGAGGGATAAAGAGAGGTAAGGTCGCTTCCTAATCTGAAAGCTATCCAGGGCCGAGCGCGCCATGACAGGCGCAGAGAGGAGGGCATGATCATGCCAGCAGCAAGACCCCCCCCCTGACTACCACCACCTCATCGTTATGCATCTTCCGTTTTCTATAAGGGACTTTGCGACACGTGCTTGACGAAAAACCCCCTCGTCTTGGTGAGGGCGCGTGACGCCGCCTCCGCAATGTTTCTGACCCAAATAGGCGACTGAAATCGCACACCTGATGAATTATACAGATCGGGGTGTGAAGTTGAATCCGGGATGTCGTCGTGTTTTGTCAGCTCGCGCCTGCCTTTGATGGCGGCGGCTCTCCAGCTGGCGCCGGCGCCACAGGTTCATGCAAACTCTTGTCGTCACAGCGGGATTTTGGCAAAGCTCCAAAGAGCTTCTTGCGACGTCAGGAGGAGTTAGCCTACCTTCGAGATCCTCAAGTGCCCCCCTTCAGGTATGTCGTCACCAGGTTGAGATCAGGCGACTGTCGAGGAAAGTCGGTTGGGGGTTTGCGGTGAGATAAGAAGCGAACAATGTCAGTCTGTTGAAAGTTGAAAGTCCTGTTTGTGTACAGGAATGCAACGTGAAAAGCGATACATTGTGAAAAGACCTTTTGAAGCCCAGTTATATTTAGAGCACGTAAACAATGACTGCGAGATGATTTACTCTCGGCAGTTCGAGGGTCCCTTCAGTCGAAGGATCCGGCTCCAGCAAATCTGACCCTGCGTCCAAAAGCTTCTGCGATAAAATCACAGAAAATCTGACTGCCGACCTCGAGTCTCACACTGACGCGTCCGCGTTTTTCAGCTCCCTTTGTAAGTGCGTCGGTCAGATTTCCAGTCTGAAGAATGTCTTCGGAGGCAGACGCGTACATCAGAGGTCGAAGTGCTTTTTCTTTCATTCTCACTCAGTGAATCCTCTCCTGAAAACATCACCAGCTGCAGAACCTAAATACTTCATTATGGTATCCTCAAGGTACTCTCCTATACTCCTCAGCCAGTAAAAGTATGCAGCCATGATGCTCGTTATAGCTGCGCTCTTATTCTACAAGGATATTAGAGACATATGCTACTGTCTCTTCAATCTCTTATCCACAGATGAGGTGCTTGTGTTTCGCTCCCCGTTGGCCACTGAAGGGGAAAGAAAAAAAAAGGCGCCGACTCTCTTGTCAAACACGGAAGTTAGAAAAAAAAAAGAAACAAGATTTAATTAAACTGTAAACTTTCTACAGCCTGTCAAATCTGTTGCTCTGGCAATAATAGCGGCGGCATAAACGATGTTTGCAACAATAGAGGCTGATGCCGTGATTACCGGAAACACCATTCCAGCGTTTGCGGACATTTGTTCTTGGCGGCCCGAAATGAGGAGGAGGGAAAAGGGAGTTGACTTTGAGTCCGAGGGGAATCGTGTAATGTCATCGCCGATGTGTTCGGTGGCAGCTGATGAAGCAGCGGCTCCGGAGTGAATTCTCCGGCGGAGGGCTGAGGGGCCGTCTGACGCCACCCCGACTCACGGAGGTGATTCAACACAGGGAGGGAGACATCCGAGTAGATTCCTGTTTCCTTCTCGTGTCTCTGTGTGTGTATGTGTATGTGTGTGTGTGTGTGTGTGTGCGTGGACTCTGCTGTCACAGCGGGAACATTACCCACCTCTGAATGTGCCTTGATTCGAACAGTCTCCGAGCGCTGAAATATGGCGCGTTTAATAAGACGTGGGGGGACAGACACGAGACACCCCTCCCCCCTCGACCGCGACTGTCATTGACCTTTACATCACCTGGACGTGAAAAAATGCAGCGGGACTCGCATGGGCTCCCGAGGGAGGCGGGCTACTCGCAACGTGTGCGGGTCAGCGTGGGACGAGGTCACGGTGCGGCGAGACCGCTCGCTCCTGATCAAAGTCAAGGTGGACACAAGTGGCCTTGAGTTGCTTACACAGACACACTGCCCTCCCCCGTCCTTTCTTTCATTCCGGTGTCCGTCTTTTTTCACCTTACTTCTCGGGCGAAACCCATTAGCATCGCTCTAATTCCACCCACAAAGGCTCCTTCATTAAATTTTACATCCGACGCAATGACGGCCAGTTGTCCTCACTGTAACAAACGGAGATCGCCTTCTGAGAGTCGTTACAACCTAAGTGCCGCTTTATCCCCTTAAGCCTCGGAGTGGGCAGCCGAGTTTGATTGACAGCTAAGTCGCCAAGGGCACGGGGACACAATGTAAACAAACTTTGGCTTGTTTTTTTGTAGCTTACAAGTAAAGGATGCGCCACTGCTCTGAAATAAGACCACTGCAGCATCCATTGGAGAGAACAGTGGACACCTTTGATGTGGAGGAGCCACCGAATAACTGCGAGTTTATTGAAACTCAAACTCAGAATGCAAAGGTTTCTGAGTGCTGTGAGTTCCGGGAGACACGAGTTAGTAATCCAAGGCTTATTCAGTCTTCCTGAAAGTAATCAGGAAGTAGGTTTCCAGTCTGCCAGGAGTGAACCAGCTTCGGTGGAGCCTCCCCAGTAACTGCATTTTCTTCGAGCCAACCCGTGTGCCGAGGCGTAAGAGAAAGAGACGAGAACATTAGCTAAAAAAGCTGCGGATTATCATTCAAAGCCTGATTTAAAGGCCGCTGACTGACTGTGTCACCCAAGGACACACGGCTGACATTGCTGCCTCATGCAAATACAGCTGAAAACGGGCATAATCTGGTTGGCTGGTGCAGCGAGTGCTCGGTGAGCGGAGAGACAAACAGCAGCATTCAGACGGGCCACCCCGTCATTAAAGCCCCCCGTGACAACAAAATATATATATATAAAGATGTACAAATGATTGTAAGTCCTTGGGGAGCTCATTTTCTCTTAAAGGGGAGGCAAAGGTTGTGAAATTTCTCGAGAGAATCTGCAAGCTGTGGGGAAGAAAGAGGCAATTTAATGTTGAGCCCAACTTCAAACAGCTGTCGCCTTGGTGTCGTCCTTCGAAAACATTCACTGAACCTCCCCGCCGTGCCAGGCCTCCCCCCAAACCACCGCCGCCACCCCACCCCCCCGCCCGGCCCGCCCCATTCCCCTCGCCCGCTCCGCGACTCACCCGTCTTTTTCTTCTTGTTTATTTTACTTTCCGATTCAAGCTCTCCTGAAGATGGTCAGGCTAATTCATGTTCGCAAAGCCCCCCAACCCAACCCCCCCTGTCACGTGTTTGTTCCAGTTAGACAGGGTTTAGCCAACTCTGTAATTGGCCTGCGGTTAATCCCTGCCTTTCTTTTTAGCTACTTTCAATGGAGGGTAAATGACTTCTTCTTCTGCCTGTGGCACAAATTGGTTTATGGAGTGTGTGCGCTCATGTGTCAGTGTGTGTGTGTGTGTGTGTGTGTGTGCATATGTGTTTGTTGTGAAAGGAAGATTATGGGCGTTCCAAAAAGTTCCAGTGTGAGAGCTGAGTGCAAGTGAACAGCAAAACAATGAAACAGGGGTGTCAAACACGTGGCCAGCGGGCCAGACTGAACATCACAGGCATCTTCTGATGCTGATTTGTACGGTCGTGATCGGACCACTCTACTCAAAAAGAAGGGGTCACAACAGAGTGGTACGACCCAAAACTTAATACCAACGAACAAACAATTGGTGAAAGTGAACTGCTTCACTTCTACTCGTGAATTTGGGTGATTTAGATTAGTTTTCTGGAAATCAGTTTGGACCTTCCTGCGTTCAAACAAGAAGATGAAGCTTGGGTGGGATCACTGTGATGGACACACTGTGACGGGGTGGGGGGTGATAAACTCACGAGTATTAGCATCCTCGGGCTGTAAATCCCGAGCGGCTCGCTGTGCGAGCTTCCTGTCTGGAGGCTCTCGCCGTGCGGATGGCGGCACGGATACCTGTAGGAAGCCAGATTAATAGTGATGGCGAGATGAGATGCCACAAAGAATTCATTATTCCCGCTCTTAAATAAATGAGCCCACGGCTCCGACTTCGCCGCTGCCATCTCAGATATAACACCCGCCTTGATAAGAGCTGTCGGGAGGGCAGCGCTGCCGCAAGCGCACTGGGGCTCTCCACGTGCACGCGCCAAGGGGGGGGGGGGCTCTCGTTTATGTTTGGTCTGACATCCGCACATGTAGCGGGGGACGACGTAAAGGGATTAGGAAGCGATTTGAATTGAATCTGGGCTTTAAGTACGTGGCGTGTGCAAGACGTCGGACGATCCTTTATTGCTTCCAAGAACGCTTACCGTGCACATCCCGCTGTCGGCCTGCCTGGAAGTCCCGGTTATGGCCATCTCATTGAGTTTCCCAAACGCTCACTCTATAGATTAAGCAATCATTGTCTAATGTACTGTGCTGTCTGCGTGCATCTCCGCAGCTGTATTTTTATTTAACTAACCACGCGATGATACCGCTCCAAACTGCACTAAACTGGGAGCGACAGCTTTACTGCTTGTTTTTATGTTGTTGGCTTTCACTCGTGAAAGATGCAAAACATTTGTCAAAGGGATAAAATACCTCGACGTGACAATAAACCAAACTGGCTTCCAAGGACGGCTATTTTCGTCGTTTGTGCCTGATGACGCTCCGATGTTGAGCTGAGAGGACAGAGTCCTGCTTAGAAGTGGTGGCACCTCAAAGTACTCGCCATTAAATGCAAAGAAGCTAAGTACTAAATACAGGACAGTATAAATAATGATTGCAATCTAATAGCACCATGAACAGGAAACAGAATGACTGACGTGAGCACAATGTACGGTTGATGCATTTCTTGGCACGTTTCACTGGAAAAGGAGTCTTTGGCCTCCAAACACGAAGAGATTCATGCATCGTTTTGCCTTTTTGCAACAGAAAACATATCACGAGAGTCTCGACAACCCAGACTTGACCGAGGAAACTGCCCATTGCTTTTATTTTGAAGGCTGCAAAGCTGTTCCTGCAGGCCATTTGGTGGGAAAGGATAAAAAGCCGAGGCCCCGCTTGAGAGTGGTGCCAGCTGAAAGCAGCTCAGCCTGAAGCGAACTTCATAAACTTCTGGATAGCACAAAGATTTGTCGGAACAGAGGCTTCAGGATCTCTGCGAGTGCCGTGCGGCCGCTGGAAATGTTGTGTTTTGCATGTGCAACCCGAAAGAATCGGCATCTAATTTCTCCTGTCAGCCTATTAGCTGATTGTTTATTACTGCGTACTTTCAGTAGTACTTGTGCAGATTGAGTTCAGCGCGCAGCGCTGAGGCCTGGTCAGAAAACGGCCCGCGGCAACATTTGCACGCAAACACACACACAGGACTGTGAAGGAGGTCCAAGATGATAAGTGACATAGTTTGTAAACGGCATTAGGTCTCGCACAAAATCGTGTCTCTTTGCATAATGTGACATCACGTGTTGCGTTATTGTAAATGTATTTTTAACCCCCCCGGCGAGTCAGCCTCCATTATGTCCGATCGAGCCGCCTTTTCAGCGCCGTCCAACCTTTCTCCACGCGCTCCAAATCTGTCAAGTCCGTTCTGGCGATTGTGTGGTCTGTCACTGGAGCAGCATCATCTGTTCAACATGGATTCCTGTTCCCACACCACCACCACCACCCCCCCCCCCCTCTTACCCTGGCTCTCACTCTCCCGCTGGTGCCGCTTGGCGCCGTCTGCCCGCGCTTTTGTCCCGTCTGCACTCGGAGCCAAGATGGAAGCACCTGGCTCGAGCCGGTCCAGCAGAGGCTGCGGGACGGTTATATTTACCAGGACTGTAATTGGGGTTGCAAAACCTCATCGGTGCATGCAGCAGGTGTTGCTGTTTGTGTGTGTGTGTGTGTGTGTGTGTTTGTGTGTGTGTGTGTGTGTGTGTGTGTGTGTGTGTGTGTGTGTGTGTGT
>JASSRZ010000060.1:1605414-1635031 GCA_032164315.1 Malacoctenus gilli
GGCGCCCCCCCCCCCCCCCCCCCCCCCACGCACGCGCTGTGTATTTCTGTCGTTTGTCCCGGGTCACTTGAATCTCTGGTCAGGGAGGATACGCGAGATGATCACTCCACCTGCCCGCTGCAGGAGAGCCCCCTCCCCACAAAAAACATTATTGACTCAGTGGCAGCCTGAAGCTGAACCAGTCGATTCCTGTCAGTTTGCACAACATCAGGACGTGAGAGATTTTGTGTTGAGTGTGAAAGTTCATCTTCTTTGAGTGTTCGTAGCATTTCTTGAGCCTCAGACTCGAGGAAATGATGGGATGTAATCGCTTCCCTTGAATCGATACACTCGTGTGTTGACAGAGTGTTTGAGATATAGTTTATCTCCTTCTTTTTTCTCCTCCCTTTGTTACTGTAGTTGCATATTGTTGTTTTCTGAAATGTCAGAGGAAGCAAAGGGTTTTGTCTCCCTCGTCCAGCATTGTTCCGGCACTTTTCTGGTTGAATGTTAAGAAATCACAAGTCGCAGCATATCACACTGCTACAGGTTCCCAGAATAGCTCGTTTAAAACACCTTATTTTCCTTTTAATCTCCCAAAGATGCTTTACGTTCTCGGGGGGCCTAAAATAGCTTTATTAGAATTTTAAATGGGAACATGTCGCAGTGAGCTTTTATGGCTGCTGCGTTTCAAACCGCGAGATGCTCGTCCTCATCGGCCTCGAATCGCCTCGTTCCATTTCTTTGAAACATCAGACACACCACTGTCTGTCAGCATAACTGGCCAGGCTGCATTCCAAACCAAGCAGCAGGACGCATGACATCGTCTAAGAAAACGGACCAAACGGGTGTATTTACTGACTCGAGGGTGAGAAGGAAACTTTGAGAACAGGCTTCGGTCCACTTGTTCGACTTTTCACTCGTTCATGGGGGTTTTTTGTGTGTGTGTTTTTTCTCCTCGTACTGTGAATGATGGTTTCATTCGCGCCCAGTCAGCGGTGACAGCTGTGCTGACTAATTCCAGCATGATGAACCGAGCGCTGCATCATATCGCCCCGGCACAGCGGCTGCACTTTGCCAAGTCTACACCATCAGTCAGCCAGTCGGCGGAACAGGCGGCGGGATTATATCAGCGGGCTCGCACAATATTGATGAGGAGATATTGGCGATAATGACATCACCTTTAAAACGCCACTGTGTGCTCACCCTTCTTTGCTTGTTTGGTGATCATTTCGAGATGCAGATTAGACCAACAACATTTCAGAATCATGTTTGTGGATGAAAGTGACAAAAATAGCAGAAGTGTTTCCTTTTCTGCAAACTTCTCTTTTTGTTTGTTTTGTAAACGGTCACCTCGTCTGACATCTGTGAATAGATGACGAACATTTCAAGCACTTTCAATATATGTAAATTTTCCCTGAGCCATAAATGTACAGTACAAGACGGAAAAGCTTTTGCAAAAAGCATTAAGGCCTTTACGTGACGGTTAAACTCCTAAGAACGCCCATTTAAATGAAAGACCCTTCGAAGGGAAGGCAGCCTTTTAACATAAGCAGTATTTTTCGCAGTATTTCCCCCCAAACATCCGCTGTACTTGCTCGCATTAAAAACACATCTCAGCATCACTCTTTTTTAATGTTTATCCTCACCCTCATAAAATGTCTCGACTGCAGACTTTTAAACTCCTTAAGTGTTCTTTCCTAAAGTCTGCTGTTGACATTGATGCCCCCCCCACCCTACCCCACCCCACCCCACTCTGGCAACTCATCACTGGGTGTCCAACCTCTGAGCCCTCTGTCTCCTTGAGGACGCCCCCCCCCCTTAGCTCTTTTTTGCCAATGTGATCGATGGACAAGTGAGTCCGACCATATCAGCTGTTGAATTTCAGATCATACATGTTGTGTTGGGTGGGATAAATTAGCGATCACCGTCGGAAACAAGTACTTTTTCCATCCCTTTCTGAATCCTGTCACTCTATCCAGCTTTAATTGAAGCAACCAAACTTCAGTTTTTGTCTCAGTGGTTTCCGGTAAAGTTGTACCAAAAAACTTTCAGCTTTTGGCATTTTTTTTAAAGCCAGCTTGTCTCAAAAGCTCCGAGGCCCTCCGTCCTTTCTTTTCTGTTCCATTCTTCGTGGTTGTTTTTAACATCCACGAACAGAAACATATCCCAAACAGGCATCGGGGACGGATCAGGGACGAGCGCACGGTGTGGCGTTCATTGTTCGATCGGCAGCCGGCTATTAGTGGCGAGATAAAGTACAAGAGAGCAAAAGGGAGATATCCATCTTTTATGAGCGTTTCCTCCGCCGGGTCTGCAGTTGGCTGAGTGCGGCCAGCTTCGTGCCCTCTTCGCTAATCCTATTTAGCAAAAAAAAAAAAAGAAATCTCTAATCACAAAAATCCCTCTGGAGCCTTGGTTGCCACGTGCTCTTCCTCCACGGCACACTCTCACACCCTCGTCTTCCTCACTCCCTCTCCTTGCTTGGCTTTGCTCACCTTTCCTTATTGTCCCGGTGGCGACACCGGCGTCTTGTGCTGTCCGCTCGCGTCACGGGCCTCGCCTTCTCGGTAGATTCGGCTGCGTCATTGTTTTTAGGCAGAGTGGGGGGGTAGTCTGCCAAGCTTCTGCTTCACATTCACACAGAAACAAAGCTCACTAATTCTTGTTTACACTTCAACTGCAGTTTAGACCAATTTTTCCTCCCTTTCATCGTGGATGCAGAGGTTTCTGCTGACACTGAATGCCTGCACTGCCCGAGTTTAACGTGATTATCTCCGCTGTGATCAGTAATAACTCGTTTGAATCCGGCAAAATCGATACCAGACAGTTGAGCTGATACACACACAGTAAATGGACTTGTAGTGCTGTTCTCACCACATTCAGCGAAGAACATAATAGTCAAAGTCAAGTTCTACCTATTTACATCCATTCATTCACTGAGAAGCATGGCAGGATGGTGAGATCTCGAACCTTTGTGTGTGAAGATAATTGATTTCTTTTGATAATTAGAAATATTGCAACTGATTGACTGCAAAGGAAAGACTTCCATTCTAAAGAGAGAGAGAGAGAGAGAGCAGTTTTTCTGTGTTTCTCTCTGATCGATTTGTCTCCGTCTGTCGGTCCTCCCATCTGTCCGTCCATCCCGGCGAGCGACCATTCGTCAGCCTCTCCCGCCCCCTCCGCCACAACCATCGCCGCCATTTCTCTTATTTGTTGTGGCATAATGGTGGTGTGAGGACAGCCAGGCAAAAAAAGAGAAAGGAAGGAATAGAAGACATCCTAATCTAGGGCACAAGCTGCATTCCATTAGCCAGGCCTGCCAACCCTTATCCATTGATCTGCGCGGATTTGGGGAGACTTTCTAACTTTATATTTTGAGGAGTTGCGCGGGGTGGGACTCGCGCCTTCACTGATCTGACAGATAAAAACAAAGATGAAAGAGCCGCATTTAGACACAGGCTCGGGACAATGAGCACATACGAGCGGAAGGGGGGGGGTGATCGGAGTGCAGATAAAGGGATGAAGTCGAGGATGTAGGAGGAGGTGGGGGGGTTTGACCTCTAACATCGAAGGAGGTCACAAGGTGGAGAGAAAACACGACAGCAGATTCAACGCAGTTCGGTGGGCACTGATTAAAAAGTAGGCTCGGGTTGACACGGGATTTTTTCCAGTGGTGCGAAATTTACAAAAAAAAAGCAAAACTGTTCAGCCGAAAGCAGCCAAAGCAGAGAGGAATAAATGCTTGTTGTTGGAGGAGGAGAGACGGGGGTGGAGGGGGTGGAAGGGCTTGTCAATTTTGCCAATTTACACGGAGAATAAGGGCGGCAGGTTAAGTGAAATAACGTCTCTCTGCAGATAAATTTCAAATCATATAGAAGGAGGACGAGACTTAAAAAGGGGGGCTTTTGTGGAGCGCCGCTTGGATAGTTCCAGGAGCCTTTCCGTCTCCTCGCTCCCTCCCGCTCGTCCTCCGGTGCCGCGATGACTTGACCTGGAAACGCATATTTACCCAAACACTCCCTTAATTAAAAAACTGTCGCTGCTGTCCTCCTCTTGGCTCGCTGCCCCCCTCCCCCCTCCTCCTCCTCCCCCTCCCCTACTATTCCAGGCCCTCGGCCCCCACACTGACAGCCATTCAAGAGCAGAAAATCTGTGGACTGCATCGGCCCTGCTAGCGGGCTAATCTCTTCCTCTCACACCCTGTTTCCGAATTAACTGTCCTCATTATCGCATCCTCCCAGAAACTCTCTCGCACACTCCTTCTTTTTTCACCATCCCTCCTCCTTCTCCTCCTCCTCTCACGTCGCTCCTCTTCCTCCCTTCCTTCCTTCCCAGCTCCCCCCTCGAAAAGTAGGACGAGAGAGAGCGAGAGAGAGAGAGAGAGAGAGAGAGAGGATTTCTCCCCCTCCCTCTCCCAACCCACCCGCTCCCTCGCCTAAAGTTGAGAAATTCTAAATCGCGTCGTGAGTGGCCACGGGCGAGTCAGCCAAATGATAATTGCGTTTCAGCTGTGGCGGTTGTCGGGGAGGGCGGAGGTGGAGGGGTGGAGAAGGAGGGATGAGGGGGCCTCATTACATAAGCGAAACATCAGAGCGCGCCATGTTCGGGGGGATGAGGCTGTCACAGAGGTGTTTGTTTCTGAAACCGAGCCAAAGTAGTCACGACGGCTGCGTGAGCTGCAGCTCGGCCAACAAACGATGCCTGGTCACCGCCTGATGATGAGGCCACGCCCTCATTTTGACAATACCCTGACCCATGAGCAAGACACGAATCTATGTTGTCCGGCATGCAAACAACTTGCAATGAACAATGGACGGAGTTACAATATAAGTTCACTCAAGGTGTTCATTCACAAAAATAAGCTGAATATGGCTTTTTAATTCATGAGCTTCAGTGATTTTTGACCCGAACGTGTTTTTTCCGAATGGCTGAAGAATCACCTGATAGAAATTTGTGGCCGTTCTCGGCAGCTCTGTCGTCGTCACCTGTGAACCTCAGATACGACCAAAATCTTCCACTCTCCGCGTTGTGATGTTTCACAATTATTTCAGGCAATTCAAAAAGCGTTCCAGCAATTATCCGGCAGCGTAATCTGCAGCACAGAAATGAGACTTTTATGCTGTAATTGTCCAATCAAGGATGACAGCTGAATAAAGCCAATAAATAAATAAAGACGTCAACTTCCGATTGAGGCTTGAAATATTCAGCGACTACTCAGAAGCCCAGAGTTTAGGAGTTAAAAATGTGCACTTTCAAAGACGCGTTTTAACTTTTTGATGTGCAGAGGAAGTCGGCCTCCTTCTTTGTGGCATTAAACCTGCTCCCTGTAGTATAGACAGGTGCAGAGTTTCTACTGACGGCTGAGTGGGATTCTGCTTCCCAGGTGATCTGTCTTTTGCCAGTTTGAGGCGGTCTGCTTCAGCGCGAGGACAATATCGGCACCGGGGGGAGCTCCTGTCTGAAGTCGAGGACTCGCTAGACTTTGAGAGCTTTATGTGAGAGAAAGCCAGATGTTATCGCGTGCGGCAGTGCAGCCTTCCAAGATGCTGCCTGGACAGCGTCCACAGCTGCCTGAAGAGTGGATGCAGCTCCGCCAATACTCAAAACAGAAACCTGTATGTTGTGTTTTGTGATCGTCTGCACTGAAGGGACATGGAAATCGATAGGGAGAATAAAAGAAGGGGGGCAGGATTGGGTGGGCGCAGGGCAGGAAGGGAAACAGGCCCTCAGACGAAGACCTCAAACACTTTCATTATTGGCTGTGAGATGCTAGTTCCAGATAGGGACCAGTCAGGAGACATTGGGTCAAGACTCCAATCTCCAGCTACAGGAAAGCGATTGTGTGTGTGTTTCTGGGGGGTGTTACAATCCTGCACCACTGCCATGCAGTGACTGGAAGGAATCTGGGTCACAGGGGGTCTCATGAACAGCACAGCACACGGCGAATCCCTTGGGTCTGAGCATTGAATGATAACTGAATGCTAGAAACCCGATTATTGGCTATGACGTCCAAACAAGCCTTTCAAAATAAAACAGAGGCTTGCAGAACCAGTGTTCTAGAAGGAACACAACTGATGGAGCGCTCCACCCGTCCACACACAGAATAAACAATACAGCAAGGGAACGCTTGCTCGAAAACAAATCAAGAGTCTTTCATTTCACTCTGAGTGCCCCATCATTGCTTTTCTTTCAGGACACCGCGGCCTCTCTTTCATCTCTCGCGGCTAATGATGTTCCCCCTCTTCCATTCAGAGAGCCCTGTTTAATGAGACGTTGGGGGGGGGGAGTCGCAGTGAGAGAGGGAGGGGGGCCACGTTGACCTGCCCTTTTATTGAGAATAACGGCGGCAAAATGGCTCCCGCCGGCTCAGATATTTCCCAGGTGGCTGTTCATTTATCACTGAACCTGCACCTTCTGAGAGAATCATAATGCAGGAAAAGGGGGGGGGGGGTGTAAAACATCCAGTCCAGAGTGTGCTCTCGAAAGCATCCGTTCATCATTAAAGAGGGATGCATTATGCTGTTGTCTCTATTTAGTTAGACTGCTGCATCTCAGCCCTGATGGGGGGGGTTGACCCTTGTCACCAGCAGTGGTGGGGGGGCTCGAGCAAAGCCCCCTGAGCTCCAGATTGGTCCCTCGAACACCTGCTGCAGGGAAGCGAAGGTGCACACCTCCCACTGTTATTATTCCACCACATCACCGCTTGTATGGCAGCGTCTTTTTCCCTGATGATTGCGATCGTGCTGTGACAGCCGCCGTTTTTGACTGACTTAGTGACCTATCAGCTAGAAATTGGATTTTGCTCATCCGCAGCACTCGAAAATCGCCCAGTGCGACGCCGGGGTTTAAACACACGCCACAGAGCCCGTCACCACACTGCTGAACCGCCGGCCATTGAAATCCATTCGTTATTTTCATATCGTGTCTAACTGGCCCGTCAGAGTCGAAATTAACAGCTTGTTCCAGAATGACTGCGAAGTTAGTGTGCCCCCCCCCACTGCCTTCATGCCACAAACCTCCCAGCTCGCCACCGCGTGGTGCTCGAGGCCGCCGCTCTCCCTCTTTTTTCTTTAAAGATCGCAATACGACTGAATAATCCCATTTCGAATCACTAAGCCATCTATGGCTCATTACCTTTGCTAGATTGCTGTCTGTTGGATACGAGTGGGCCTTTAATAGAGAGCTCAGCGCCGGCGTCCGGCGATTGTTGATAGCTTTTGATATCGGTTGGGGGGCGGGAGGGGGGGTGTGGATAGGAGCCCTCAGGCTAAGCTTATGCACTCTAATCCTCATAGAAAGATAAGGAAGAGAGGCCTTTAATGTGACACACACACTCACACCAAGAGGCACATATACGCACACACACAAATTTGCATACGCGCAACCTCCACTATCGTCTTGTCTGCTTGACATTATCTCTGACAGGAACAAAGAGGACTCTCACGTGCAGACGTACACACACAAACCTCATACTGCCAGTGTCGGGACACTTTCCAGCGTGTGCCGGATTGGCGACACGCGGGTTTATCTGGAAATATCGCGTTCATCTCTTGTTTGTCATCACCTCTGAGTGTGCGTCGGTGCCATTTTGTGTTTGTGTACTTTTTTCTGTTGTGGTCGAAAGTGTCGGCGCTCCTCTTGTCGCTCATTACAGAGGTCCGAGTGTGTTGCTGTCTTTCATGCTGCTGGTGTCAAGTCTCACTGAATAAACGAATGAGTGGGACAAAAAAACTCCTTTTTTTATCGCTTTGGTTAAAAAATAACTGAATATGCTTATTCATCAAGGCGCTGGATAGAAATACACACAATTAGCGTCGGAGCACTGCAGTGTTTCTAAATTTTGCCGGCACTTTTGGCTGGTGAAACAGACGCAGGTGCAGCGTGGAAAGCGAGACCGAGTGTGGCTGGGTGGGGGAGGCTGTAAAGTGAGAGGGGGGGTGGGGGTAGGAGAGCGAAAAAGGAGGAGGCTCATTAGGAAAAAATTCGGGCAGAAGCAGTTCTGCGCTTTACTTCTGCTCCGTAATTAAGAATTGGATTAATGAGTGAGACGCGAGCTCGTCTGCCAACGCCAGCGCAATTAGGCTGAGGAGACGTTTGTTGTTTCGGGAGGAGGGAGCGGGAGCAGGGCGCGGTCACGCCGCCACGCTCGCTGTTTCATTGTCTCGTCGCAGCTCGCTCGGTCCCTTTTATTCCTGCCCACTCTTTACCGAAACTTTCCGATTAGCTTCCACTTTTCTCCAGGAGACGTGGGCGACTTGCAGGTGGGAGTGGCGCAGGACATATTGTGTCCTTGCTGTTTGATGAAGGACCGAGACGCAAGGTTAAAAAACAAAAACAAACGCAGTCTGAAAAAATAATGCAAATCGTTAAAAGTCTGTCTGTGATTTCAGCGAGTTTGATGATGCTCTACAACAAATGGCTGGAAGTGCTGAATCACTGTTGGAGTGAAAAGACTCAGAAATACAGCAGAAGTCTCTCGGCGTGAACCCCGAGACAGAAGTACCGTGTGAGTTATGGCCTCAGCCAGATTGTTCCCATCGACAGAGAGTTGTTCCTGAAAGTGGAGAGAAAAGTGGTCCAGTTCATTAGTGACAGTCCTGAACCTTGAGCAGATAGTTGCCTTCAAAGCCTGCAACTCCCAGTTAATGGGGCTCCTGAACCAGCCCGATATATATTTCAGCAGTCCTAATTCTGTCAACACAACAACACGGTGCCCCTGCATACCAATCCCTCCCAAATCAATGAGCTCCTCTCGGAAGAAATACTGTTTTCATTAATTATTAGCTGCGAGTGGCTCCACTTTGCACTTTTTCCCGTCGGGGCAACGACACTTCCTGGAGGAAGTAGACCAGAAAACATGACAGAATCTGCTTTAATGTATCTGTCTCTATCCGTATGATTTGAAAGTTTCCGGTTGAGTTACAGTAAAAGCCGGCGTCCCTCTCCTGTGACTCCTCGGATCCAGCATCTCTTCAGGGTTCAGCTGTTTCTCCGGCGCGGCGGCAGGTCCTCGCAAGCCCGGCGCTTTGCTCGCACGCCGGTGTGTGTCTTCCTGTCCCGGCCTATCAGCGCGCCGGTGTGGGCTGTGTGTGTGTGGGCGCGCGGGCGGGCAGCAGGTGGTGTGTGTCATGGGTGGCTGGTGCAGCAGGGAGGTGGAAGGGGGCAGATGTCAGGTACCCCGGGCCCGATCAGAGGTTGAGGTGTTGTGACGCCCGCGTGCGAGATAGGCGATGACGCGTGCTGGCGGTGTTGTCGGCTCAAGTCTATTTTTTTTTCACCCCCTCCCTGTTGTATATTTCAGTCTTTATCTCCTCGGCACAAACACACACAAAGACACACAGACACGTCGGGGCACATGTTGGAGATAGCTAACTGTCCAGGAGGATCCACGCTTCAGCAGATAACAGCAGCAGTCACAAGATAAGTACAGTACTGCTGCCACTGCAGCATCTACTTTACATGTTTATCATGCACTGTCGCTTCTTTGAGAGTGTAGCTACTTTCCCCTGTATCAGTGGTAATCACTGAGAACTAGTGATGGTTTCCAGTCACTTGTGAAAGTCTTTAAACAGAGAAAAAACAAGAGTTTGGTGAAAAAGTAACCAAGAAAGGTTTAGATCATGTCAATTGTTTTTTTACCGGATTCAGCAGGACTGTGTGAATGTATAGAAAGCTGGTTAGTGACGATTGCTCCAGATTACTTTAGTTACAAGTATCCTGTTGCTGTGTAACTTGTGTACTCGAGCCTCTAGGATTGTCTCTTCTTTGTGTTGGTGTGAAATAGCAACTATACACATGCAGGTTTTACACGAGCTCAATCAAAATGCAGCCAACGTTGTGTTTTTCTTTGAAAAACCGAGCGCGGCGTTGTCGCCTGGCGCGCCGAGATGCAACGTCGGGCAGGACGTCTTGTGTGAACAGGTGATCCAATTACGCACGGGGAAACGTTCTAATCATGTTTGACGTTAATCCCTGATTTATGTTCACTCCTTCAGAAAAAAATGATTAAAACGGGCAAACGTTCGAAAGGGAAAAAACATTGCGGACTGACAGCTAAAGTGGATTTCATTCTTGCTGTCGAAGTCGTTTCAAGCAGCGGTTCCCTGACCTTTCTTCCCCCCACAACTCCAACCCCCAGATTGTCTTTTGGAAAGGCCTTTAGAATCAGCTCAGAGTTAACATGTTTACATGTTACCTGTCAACTTCAACACAATGACAGGCTTTTTTCCAGTTTTCCCAGATTATCCATGAGGGGTGGGGAGGGGGCAAAGGCCACCATTGGTTCTGTAATCGAGTAGACTGAGAGAGAAAGTTGGTGGCAAACTAAATCTTTCATGCTTTGAGTCCTTCAGCTGAGTGCATCCTCTCCTCGCCTCGCCTCGCCTTCCTCCCCCCCACCCCCGTCTGTCACTGCAGACATTTATTTTCTGGAGAGTGATGAGGTGTGTAGTTTCGGGGAAAGTTTTTTTTTTTTCTGCTTGATTGGCTGATAAGATGTCTGGTTCCACTTTTTTTTCCTCCCTCCTTCTTCTTCTCCTTCTCATTCGCTTAAGAGCGCGAGACTATCAAGTGAGGAGGCTCTCGAATGCGATCCCACGCTCCTCCAAAGCGATAATGGGAGGACTCGTTGGCGTCGGGGGTGCCCCGCAATTGATATTTGATGTGCCTTTTCCCTTTTTTTTTTGGCGAGCACACACAGTGGCATTTATATTCTGAGCCTCGGAGAAGCGCGGCGAGGAAAGCTCAACACACACGAGGAGCGGGAGTAAATAGGCGGGCTCACGTTAAATCGTCGAAGATTTACAGCGAGGTGCCTTTTCTGGCTGCGCGTATGTGGACGTGTGTGCACAACACACGTGTGCGCACACACACACACACACCCTGCCGGTACAGTAAATGGTTGTGACCCAGCAGCGCTAAACAAGGCCAATGGTCCGCAGTTATGGACAGTAAATAGAGCAGAGCACTACCTGTAAATAACCTGCAACATAGCCTCATAAATCCTGGGATGGAGTATGTGTGTAAATGTCTCACACACACAGAGACACACACACATGCACACAGCCTGACCCTGATTGGAAAGCAAAGGATCTCGCTGGAAAATAGTGATCTGATTACTTTATGGAGAGAAACCACGTCTGTTACTGTAAGAGAGGAACCTGTTGATCCGGTGATTTGCTCTTTGAGCCTTACTTACACTCGCACCCGACTGTACTCGCAGCAGGACCAGCCTGTGGTAGCGAGCAGAGGTCCGCCGCCTCGCTCTGACTCCAAAACCCTCCCGCTCGCGCAGTCATCCGTGGCGTCCGGTGCTGCCGCAGGTCAGACGCACATATGTGAGCGCGGCCGGTTGGCATCCTTCCCGGCAACCTGTTCGAGGTGAGCCGGACCTGAACTGCTGGCTCGGAAAATCCCATGCCGGGTACAGATGGAGTGAGGCCGCAAGCTGTGTTCATCGGGACTCTGCCTTTTCATTAAACTCCTGTTCACTGTATTTCCACTTTCATTTGTTAACCAAGTTACTTTCTATTTGCAGTAATTTGTATTGCGAGTATCCTACGCCAAAAGGAAACCTATACAAGACTTTCTTTTGGGTCGAAATAAGCAAGACATCAGAAGTAGAAACAAATTAGAAGCCAAGTTGCCACTGTTCAGTATCACTGTCCTATCATTTTCCCCACCCGTGATTCATCACGGTTGACGGCGACCGCCGGCGGCGCGCTGAACTCGCACGGCTGGGGTTGCTATGGCGACGTGGTTGAGAAAGGGAAGAGCACCTGCGGCTGGTGAGACGGCAGCATTTATCACCTGCTGGGGGTGTGGGGGTCGCACCTGTGGAGCTGACCACCCACACACACACACGCGTGTTCAGACAGAAACATCTCACCGAACGAGCGGCGACGCAGCATCGATAAGGGGGGCGCTTTTTGACACGGGTGTTAAGGCCAAATACATGTGAGTGAGTGAAAGGTCGCGTTGGTTAATGGCTGCTTTAGGGATTACAGTACTTGTGGGGATGATCCTCTCCAGCAGGGGGGACGCAGCCTCGAACCACAGCAGCAGGAGCTTCAGAGTCCTCACATCACTTGTCGTCGTTTGGACAGTTGTCCTCTTGTGCCCTCATGGGGACAATATGGCCCTCAAGTGTTCAGGGAAAGAGTCGTGACTCAATGTTCTTCTCGTGCACTCGTGGGTTTCACAGGTTTGTGTTGGCCCTCAGTGCTCGCTCTTCAATCATTCTTGCCCCCCTGCGCAATGTAAATACGAGGGGGTCAGAAAAAGGTCTGTGAGTCCTCAAGAATTGGCAGCGAGCTGGAAGGTGTAATCCCGCGTTCCCCGCTTGTTTTTGTTTGGCCACTGTCGCCCTCTTCTCACCGTCACTCTGCATCCAGCGTCGCCTCGGCTGGAGAAAAAGAGACGATGTGAAGCCCCCACCCCCCCTCCTCCCGCTCCAGTTCTCAGGATGAGACGGGACCCAAACTTTTTTTTTTCCTCCTCTCGTTTCTTCTCCCTCGGTTCGCGCGGGGGTCTTTGAAGAGCGCGGTGCCGCCTTGTAAACAAAAATCGCACGGCGCCGTCACCGCTGGAGACAGCACCGGCGCTTTATGAGCAACTTTGTAGCTGCCACTTGTAAAAAGACGCCGCGTCTCTTTTTCTTAAGTCACAAACATTGTATTGTGTTTACCGCTGCCTTTTTTATTCCCCTTACCTCCAACACAACAAAACAACTTTAATGATTCGCCGTGTATCGCACCGGCGCAGCACACTCGTGCACTAATGATGTCGGTGGCATGTGTCGGAAGCCATGTAGAGTACAATATTAATGCCCCCTTCTCTTGCATCAATGCTGTGTTAATTTTTCATCAGCATTATGTATGACAGCGGCGCCGTCGACGGCGGCAAAAAGCAGGCGAAAGGTTAGCACAAACCAATTTATGCAATTAATTATTCATGGCGCGTTGCACTTGGCTGCATGATGATCTCCGAGTTGTTTCATTTTTAAAGTGAGCACCTCCCAGCTTGGAGCCTTTCACCGGCCTGCCTGCTGGCCACCAGTTGTTGGCTTCCAATCCAGCACCTGCCCACTGACGGCTCCTTCCTTCGGTAATCTGCGAGGGTTAAATAGAACACTCGTACGGACGTAGGACCTGATCTCCTAATGTGGAAGCTGATTTACAAACAGGGTGCACTGAGGACTGTGATCACCAGATGCTCACAAAAGCATTTTGGCACATTTGTTTTCATAAATATGAATTACAGAACTGTCCTACTAGATGAAATGTAAACGCGGTGGACTGTCTGAAAGCGCCGACGAGCGTCGCTCCATCAGCTCCCTTTCATTTCCTCGTGTCTGTCCCAAAAACTGCACGCTCACAAAGGACGAAATTTGCAATATTTTTTTTTGTTCCCCGGGCGAAACAAACGAAAGGCAGCGCTCCGTCCTGACACACTGACGGCTCATCGGGTTCATCGTATGCCTTCGTAGATTTTTAACAAGCAATTTATTTTGATCCGGGAGCGAGAATCTAAATGGGGTCATAACCGCCTTTGATCAATCGCTGCCTCTGTTTGCATAAAACAATGTCGGGTAGAAGAGTTTGTTTCTGCTGCCGTTGTCAAACCGCTTCACCCCTCTGAGCACAACTCGGAGTAATCTGAGTAAATGACTTCATAAACTCGATGTGATTTCCACTCCCATCACGTTCTGAAGCAGATGATATTGGATTTCTTTTTGTTTTTCACTCTGTTCACTTTCTCCACCAGTATTTCCAAAAAAAGGGGGGAAGTCTATTTTCCGCCTTCTCTGCCACAAATTAGCAGTAATACACAAATGACTAATTAGCTAATGTGCTAAATGAGAAGTCTAGTCGAAGTTCAGGGGGAAAAAAATCAATTTGACCGTGTTTGTGTCCCAAATTGGACCCCCGTATCCACACCCACCGACAATAAGCCTCCTAAAAGTTGGATTTTGTGCAGGCCTGTTGGTTCAGACGGCGCCGGGTTGCCCAGGTGTCCCTAATAAGCTGCGCACACTGATGTGGAAAGACACACACCAGAAAACGGATTACGGTATCAGATTTGTCCCACACCCGGCGATTTGCTTGGAAACAACATGTGCACGGGCCCGCACGTTGATTAACCGGCAGGCAGCGCGACGCGGCGGTGGGGGAGGGACAGGAGAGAGGCGATGGAAGGACAACAAGGCAGACGGCCAGGGACACAGGAAGAGATTGCGTTCGTTTTATCCCTGTTTGCTCAGTTTAGCCCGGGGCAAATATTAGCCCGAGCGCTCGGCAGCCGTTCTTCTCTACTGGGCCTCAACCTCACACCCTTAGAGAGACAGAGAGAGGCGAGGGAGAGGAAGAGGGAGAGGAAAAGGCAGGACGAGGGAGACGGGGGGTGAGGTAAGGGGGCGAGAGGAGTAGGAGCGATTGGAGAACAGATGGAGAGTGAGAACGGAGGCCAAATGATGGCAGGGAGTAAAGAGGAGGTGGGCGCCGGATAGAGGGCAATCTGAGCAATCGTCGGGCAGTCTGCGTCCTAAATCAAAAGAAGCCATATTTCTCCCGTCAGAGCTCACTTAGGTGTACCGGAGGTCTTTCGCTGACATATATAGGTGTTCAAACTGCCAGCTTTTTATAGTGCAAATCCACCGTCGGGTCTTTTGATGGAAGCGCAGCGTGGAACTTATTTTCCCACTCCCGCTGTCTGAAAGCTATTCTTTCTGTGGATGGGAAGAAGTGCACTGCGGCCGTCCGACGGCAGACCGTACGGCACGTGACGCGAGTGAGCTCTGAAGGCGGGCAAGGGGGGACAGAAACAGATTGATTTCCTAATTTTTCACTTTGCTCTCCGCGAGCTGTGTTGGGCGATCGTGTGTGGGGGGAGGAGGAGGAGCAGGACGGGGAGGAAAGTGGCTGCGAGGACAGAGAGCGGAGTGGGAGGAAAACAATAGAGACAGAAAAACACTTCGCTCGTCCATCTGAAGGTCACAGTCATTCGCTTTAATTTGGGCCCCAGCTGCCCACCTCGCTCCTCCTTTCGGCAGAGCGCGGCACAAAACCAAAACAAACATTAATACCCGTCTCGCCGATGGCGGCGCGCAAAGTCGCGCAGTCAAAGTGCAACGAAAAAAACATCAAAAGGAGAAAGACAAAAAGAAGTAATCTCCCGTTTCGCTTCTTTCTCGCAGTGTATGCTCGAGCGTGACAAATTGTATGTGCAAACTGCAGATGAAAAGAGACAGCAGAGGATTCGTCTTCGCCTCCGCTGTCTGTCTCAGCAACTCTTCCCTCACGCTCAGTTCCACATATTTACACAGGCGCTCCCCACAAGCTTCGACATGCCTCCGAAACGCGTTCACGTCTCGCTTTTTGAACATCCTGTAACATATGAAAGGACTTAACACATTTTCTGAGAGTAACTCGGATTGAAATGGTTGTCAAAGTTGATTTTTTTTCTGCCCCTTTCACACGAGAAGTGATCGGCGAGTCGATACCTGGTGTCAGGTATCAAAAACACCGACAGGAAGCATAAAAATCAGGGCAGGACCGAATCACACGTCGTCCTCAACCAACAGGTCCTGTCTGGCCTGTGGACCTTCTTGTGTCAATGTTCATTTCTGGTCTCACTCAAATTGGCTGAGATCTTTTGAGGGTAAAGTCAGCAGTTGGTTCTTTCATTTCCGACGTTTCTGCAGCAACGTCAACACAGTGTGGTTACATCTGGATCATTAAATGAAAAACAACCACCCTCATCAAGGTTCTTCCCTCAATTAGGGACGAACAGAACAGCGATAATGATATTTTTCTAACTCCGTGGTTATTTAGCCTTGTTACAGCAGGGATAGACAATTAATACGGTGCCACGGAAACCAAAACCACACAAAGTCATGACGGATTATCATTGTAGCAAGCCGCTAAACAAAAGACAGATTATGCACAATATTCAAGGACTCCGCTATCTCATTTCACAGTTTGCTGACTAGATTTATACCGAAGTGATCGGCGCACCTTATTTCGCTTTTTTGGGCTGATGCGCCTTTTCTCCCCCCCCCCCCAACAAACAGCAGCTGCAGATCTCCCCCAGCATCACTTCTTTCTCTCAGATCACTCACAGACGCGTGAGGATCAATTGGATTCTACCAAACTCGTGTTAGCAACACAGTAATGAGCCTCAGGGGAGTGAAAGAGCCGGTGATGAGGGCAGACAGATTAGAAAATTGGGAGGGGGGGGGGAGAGAAAATAAAGGTACAAACCAAAGTGAGAAATGATAATTGAGGACACCTGAAGGTGATTTCCTGTTGAAGAAAGTCAGGAAAAAAATCATTTTCGAGGCTTTATTGTTCTGGGAGGCAGACCTGATGACTGACTTGACTCGAATGGCATTTGCCGTTGACTTTATGAGCATCTGCCAGGTGTGGAAGCAGACAAGCGGCCATATAATCAATAGAAACGCTGAAATGTCGGGAATTAGCATACGGAGGCATGGTGGCGAGTTCGCCGAGTTTCTCCGACTTTGGTGAGAGCGATAAAGTGTCGCGTCAGTCATGTGTTATTGGCCTGCTTTGTCCTCAGAGAGGGAGGCGCCGTAATGAGGTTTTTGTAGGAGATACGAGGATTATTGGCATATCTCAGAGTTTAGTGAATTGATGAAAGATTACGGGGGAGCTGGTAAGGGCGAAGGATAAATGAATACAGAAAAAAGAGGAAAAAGAAACAAAGAGGATGAATCGATGTGCGCCGGCAACTTTATTGGTCTGGTAAGCCCCTTCGTCTCTTATTAAGTCACCCGACCCGACGAGGGTCCGCTCGTGTCGGGGCCGTTGGAGCAGAACGGCGGAACACGGAGGGGATGGACGCTGCTATCGACAAAGGCCCCTTAAGCTGTGGGTTGCAGACCCTTCTCATTCTCCATCCTCACGCCGTTTCTTTGTCGCATCGCCGTGTCGCCTCTCCTCACCGCTCCGCCACATCCGACCCCTCGACCCCTCACCTCGTTCGACTTCTCCCTGCCCTCCGTCTGTCCGTCTCCGGTTAGCGGCGCGATGGCTTCCTCAACGTGAAACATCTCTGCTCTTTGAAAATTTGTCGCGAATTCTCTCTTAATCCAGCATCAGCGGTTTTATTTTAAGGTAGCAAATTGCCTCAACATCACCTCGAATAATTGTGAACTGACTTACATAGCCATCGCATTCATTTTGAAGTATGTTGGCGAGAGTGTGTTGCACGTGGTGTTTGGCTGAGAGAGAGTTATTTAATAAAGGCTGTATCTGAGGGGCTCCAAAGACTTAACTCGGGTCGCTAATTCATGATTGGCTTAAAACGTGCCGTTTTAGCCGGTGTTGGCACCAACAGGCTGCAGCCCACCAGACGACTCCTGCCTGCGTGAGGCAAGTATTGAATTTGCATCGATTGGGAGAAACAAATCTTGTATTCATCTTCGGTTATATCTGACTTATTGGCGGTCCGCGGTTCACGCAGCGCTCGATCAAGCGTGTGCGAGGCGGGAATCGATGTGGCGCTATGAAAAATGGCTCCGGATCAATCTGTGTAATGTAAAAGTCATTCCATGCAGGCAGGGAAAAAAAAAACAATTGAGAATAATCAGAATTCTTTGCAGCTCGCTCCAGCTTTCGAACTCTGTTCCTTTGGATCACTCTGACTTTATTGCGACATTTGTCGGCACCGTGTTTAGAGTTCGTTGACAAGAAAAGTATGAGATGTTCACGTAATTGTTACGGAGGTTGTTACAGACCTCAGAATTTTTACGATAGTTTGCAAACTATATGTCAATGTTGGGAAGTTAAAGGTCATTTTAAATCATAACTGCAGTTTCAGACTCAATCCAAATGACCCAGAACACACACTGTGACCGAGCATTTTCACTCAGTCATCCGCCATAAAACGGCCGCCAGCTTCGAACCGCCGTTTGGATCCCCGCCAGTCGCAGAGGCGCATCCCCGAATCCCCGCGTGCGCCTGTGTGCATTTCCACCGGTTCCGCGGCAGCTTTGTAAACAAAGCGGGCGGCGTGCGGCGCGCCTAGCCTCCGCTCAAGGGCAGTACACTCATTTGCATACGAGCGTCGATCGCGAGCGGGCCGGGGCGCGACTCGGACCCCCAGGTCCGACGGTTTGTCGTGCTGAAGGACGGCATCCATCAAGAGTCTCGGAGGCGCACGTCAACTCGGCGGCGCATGGCGAGCGTGCGTGTGTGCATGTTGTTATTGTGGCGGAGACGGGAAGCTGACACAGTGAATGAAGAGTTCTGGTGCGAGCTGACAACTTAATCAGGATTATGGCGGTTGATGCTATGTGTGTTTTCGCCCCCCCCCCCCCCCCACCTCGTTCTTTAGCATGACAGTCGCTCCTCTCTGCAGTATTTTGGCGACGTGCCACACACACTCACACACATCTGTCTCGCACATTGATTTTTCAGTGCGATCTGATTCACCGTTCCAACAGCGACTCTTCGTTTTGCACTGAACGGATAGCTGTGACCACTGTCAAGGAGGAGGAGGGAATAGAAGATAAAGTGGTATTAAGATGAGCAGATCAGGGGAGAAGCGTGTGTGTGTGTGTGTGTGTGTGTGTGTGTGTGTGTGTGTGTTGCTCAAGGTGACTGCTGAAGACCACGGCAAAGCCATACAAATGAGTTGGCTGAGGAGAAGCAGGGAGAAGGTGCGGTAAACGAAACCATCCACATCCCCGCCCTGAGCGACTGTCTCCTTTTACTCCTCTCCTTCCTCGGCTCCTTCCTCCTCCTCCTCCCTCCTCCTCCCTCCTCCTCCTTCCAATCGAGGGGTTTCGTAAGTCGTCTGAGGTGAGCGGCGAGCAGACCCGAAATCAGAGCGCCAGACTCCTGAACAAGCCGGGGCCGCTGGCCTCCTCAGTCGTCTCCCCCCTCTCTGTCCTCTCTCTCACTCACTCACTCTCCCTCCTGCTCACTCTTGTCACAGACGGCGAGAAGACGTTAGGTGAGCGGACAGTGGGCGATTTCGCCGGCGAGGAGTCTACATGTTACGCAACCCGCTTATTCCTTCTTACATAACGCTGCAGTCTCCGAGTGGAAGCTTTAGCCCTGCTGCACCGCGCCGATCCTCGCAGACGCCACAGCCGATCCCCACTCCGAGGCATCACGCATGCATGTTGACAGGCTGATTAGCCACACAGAGCTCCAATTACCCCCATCGTAAAGGAGATGCAGGGATACCATATGATGGGGTATCGGGCTCAGCTGCAGAAGCTTCTGGGGATAAATCAGAGGGAGGAAAAAAAAGAGACGGCGATATTAATCCGGAGACACAAATAGAACATAAAGTTCCAGACTGTGAAATGTTGAGCTCACGAGTGTTACATGGTCAGTTTTCTCCCCCTTCTTTACTATATGGGCTGAAAAAGTCAGTTTTTCTTCATTATTTTGTTTTGTCAGTAATTTATTAGAATAATCAGGTTGAAAGAGCCCCCCCCCCCCATATGTATCTGTCATTTGTACTGGCTGATTCATACGCTAATAAATATAAAAGATTTGCATACTTCTGCTGGCATTTCAAGTTCGGCTCAAGTAGATCCGAGCTGCGATAGATCATTATTAGGGAAAAATCAGAGAGACGCTGATGAACAGTTTTGCATTCCTGCCATCCATCCAAGTGGGGGGAGGGGGGGTATTAATATCAAATCTGTCGCAGCCAAATGATTGGCATCAGCAGTTTTGTCTGCCAATCTGGTCAGCGGTGGCTCTGAATGACCGTTTTGGGAGCATCGAAAAAGGAAAACAGACAACCCGAGCAACCAGGCAGCTGCGTCGTCTTTGGGACGCGCCCGTCGCGTAGACGTGTCAGATCTGCGATGCGTCGATGGCTCGGAGGGAATGCAAACACGTAGAGAGGGGAGCGGGCTTTGGGGTGTCTTCGGGAAGCGGCTCATTGTGATTGAGGTGTGAAGAAACACGGGAAGGAAACACAAACCTTTCGAGAACGCGCTCCTCCCTCTTTGTCTGCCCCCCCACCCCCCACCCTCCAACCTTCTGTGCTTAATTGAATACCAGCGAGTGTTGAAGAGAAAGAACGAAATCTTGACGCGCTCAAAAGGAGCTTTGATCTCCAAGCACCTCGCGGCCCAGGAGGATCATCAAGGTTCCCTCTGTCCTTTCATCGCAGCCTTCCTCTTTGCCCCCCTTCCCCCCTCCTCCCCGTCCTCCCTCTCGCTCCCCCTCCCCTCCTCACTCTCCCTTCTCCTCCTCGCCGTGATCAGCGAGAGCTCTCTGAGGCTGCCTGATAACCCTGATACACACACACAGACGCACACGCACACACGCACTCCACCTCATTCTCATTCCGCTCTCGACGGTGGCGTTTACCTCGACGCGTTCTCGCTCGCCGCAAGGTCATGTTGAAATATTTCAAACGGAAATGCTCTCCGTATTCCAGCGCTGCTCTTTCCCCCACCGCAGCCGCCACACAGAATTCCAAAGCCAATTTTCTTTGTCTTTGAGAGAAAAGGGAAGGAGAGACTCTAATGAGAGGATTACAGAAACTTTTTTTCCCTTTATTTTTATTTCGGGCAACCGAACTTTATCGACTCGCTGTTGTGTGGGAAGCCGATCAGCAGTTTGTGCTCTGCGGAGAAACATCCTTCTTTTTTTTTCTCCGTCGTGCTAAGATCTTAGATATTCAGCAAGGACAGCAAGTTTGGGCTTGAGTAATTATTACAATATTCAAGGGGAAACCTTTGCGAAAAGCCAAGTTTTTCATAACTACCGCTCTCTTCTCCCGAGACAAAACCCACTGAATCTTTGGTGCAGAGACACCAAAACTGGTTCAGTCTTCCCAGACTGTAGGTCGAGTCTTTTAGAGCCCACAGTGTTGTGATTGAGGTTCATGTTACTAGTTTGGACCACTTGGCTGCACGTGGAGCCAGAACTAGTAAGACATTGAGGCTCTGAGATGTTGAAAAATATAAACTTGAAGTTTACATCCTCTACAAAACATCTTGATCCCCATGTGTTTAATTGAATCTTGTTAATTCAAAGGGACACCGTCCCCCTGCAGGCACTCCTGGTTTAGCCTAGACGCAATCGACAAAACATATCGTGTAGAAGAAGAGCTCCTTCCCCCCCTAGACTACACTGGACCCCCTACCTTCATCGCTGATTGACCCCCGGAATGAAACGAGCTCACCGCAAGATAAAAGCGAGGGAACGGAACCTTGTCACTCCTGACATTAGCCGACAGCTGCCGCAGATTAAGGACCGCTAAGTGCCAGGCGAGCGGCGGTGGCGGCAGTGGCGGCAGCGGTGTTTAAAGAGCAGCGAGGGCTTATTGTAAGTTACCTACCACTCCCTTCATTTCACTGTTGCAGGCTTGACTGCTCCCAGTCATTCAGAGACCGTTTCTATTTTTTTCCTCCTCACTTCCTCCTTCTGTTTCCAGAGATATCTTCGCTTAAGGGAAATGGCCATTAAATTGTCATTACTGCGACACTAAAATCATTTTTAAGAAAGCACTGGTTCCCAGCGGCTTCCCGCCATAATGGGCTCAATACGTTCCCTCAGCACCGGGAAGGACCCTAATGTTGCGGAACACAAATGCTAATCTCTCTGTAAATATCACTCAAATTCGCGCTTCCTTCTGCTCTTCAGCCTTAATAGCTCAGGATCCATTCGGCTTCGGCCCGGGCAAATTGAATTAATTCTCCAAGCAAAGGTGCTGCCGATTATCCGAGAGCCCACCCGGCACGTGGGCTGTAATGGAGACCGTCCCAGCGTCTCCGCTCCGTCCAAAAGCATTCCCCTTCTGGTTTCTGTTTCTGAATGTCTCACCGGCCGTCACAAGTAAAAGATTACATTCTCGTGGACGCGTCGCTCCCTGAACGTATCCGTGTTTATTTCCGAGGGTTCCGTATTGGATTTGGGCTGGAGGACCGCAGGGGGGGGGGCAGTCCATAACAGGAGTCAATTGATTAAGTGCTCAAGAGGCTGGAAGCACTTCGCCGCTCGAGACACCCGAGCCTCTTTGGATGAGATCATCTCTCTGTGGTGGTCCGACCGGCTCGTCCGGGTCCCGGTCGCGGAGCTTCTCCGCTGTCCGCTTTTCTTTTCCACGAGCCGCTAACGTGACATAAATCACCATCGCGGAAGCTGTTCGAGCACGCTCAATTAACACCTTAATCAGGGCCCCTCGTCCTTGCGCGGCCGTTCCGCGGCCTCGGCTGTAAGCACTTTCGCACCAAAAGAGCGCTTCACATGCACATAAATTTGTCTGCGATTACACTGATCATTAACTCACTGTACAACCTCTGCACTTATTTACTCAATTAACTAGCTGTTTTAAGTTGTGTTAACGTTGGGATGTGTTATTTGCTTTTGTAAAATACTTAATCATCCATGAATAATGGAAAAGCGCTGCGGGCAAAAGCCACGCGTTCACCTCTGAATATCTATGGAAAGGCAGCAAAGTACAAGAAAAAATGCGCATAGTTAATGAGCAAATGCAATTAAGGGGGGTTGTAGTTGGAGAAAGGGGGGAGACCTCCCCTCTCCAAACAGGCTTGACCTATACAACGGCGACGGCGGTGTCCCAACTGCTGCCGGAGGGTCCCGCCGTTGCACATCGGACTAGTTTGGAGCGGGCGGCCCCCGCTCCGCGCCTCTCCGGCAGACTGTAACTCTGTAAATGACTTTGACCTTTCCTGGGACGGGGAGGACAGGAGCCACAGTGGGAGGGGAGGAGGGGGGGGGGGGGGGAGGAGAGTGGAGTAGGCGGTTGACTGTAATAAACTCGAAGCAGTGGGCGGCTGTCAACTCTAATAGATGGGAGAGGGGGTGGGTGGGAGTGGCAGGGGGGTCACATGGTTGATGAATACTAAAGGTGCCTGAGTCCTCAGCGAGCGCGGTGTTCCTCACCCGCCTGATGTGTGTTTGATGGGAGACTCACATGGTAACCAGGCTGCTGGCAGAGAGAGGAAACATCCTTTGATTCCTGCCACGAGACAACAACAACAGCAGCAGCAACAACGCCTGGTCGTGTGTATTAGCACGGGTCGCTGTGCGGCTGGATGGCTGCAATTCAGCTGTATTTCATTCCAGTGAAACTGCTGTTTGGTTGGCAATTCGATGGCTCCGTTGGAATTAATTCCCAGACACAACGACACAATAATTTGCTTTTTCCTCCCCCCGTTCCCGTTACAATCGCAATGATATGATCGCGGTTAGGAACCATCAACACAACATCTGTGGCTATTGATGGCTCGAGCTGCATAAAAAGAAAAAAAACAGCATTAGGCAGAGGCTGTTTCACGGAGGGAGTTTGGAGGTTTATGTCCAATCTTATTAGCAGTTTTTTCTCTCCTCCACAACACCTAGATTGGGGGTGTCAAACTCATTTTGGCTGAGGGACCACATCCAACCTCGTTTGCTCTCATCAGGGCCCGCGGAGCAAAGAGGCAGCAGAACTCCTCATAAATTTATGTGAAGGTGTTTGAGAACGTTCACACTTAATCGACTACTCCTGGGTCTGCTTTAAACTTCATGACTGCTTCGTTTTTGTTATTTACTCCTCAGACTGGCCCCTGGTATCTCTGGTGCCCCCTGTGTCTGCCCTGTAATAGACTGGCGACCTGTAGAGTGTGTGCCACTTGCGCAACTTGACTTGCGATTGGAGCTGGCACCCCGTAACCCTCAGCTAGAAGAGCCGTGTGCGCGATGAATAAATGAACGAGTCTGTGTGAATGAACCCTTTCATCTGGCGCTCTTTTTTTCACCATGTCACGCTCCTCC
The DNA here is from genome assembly GCA_032164315.1 of Malacoctenus gilli. Lineage (NCBI taxonomy): Eukaryota > Metazoa > Chordata > Actinopteri > Blenniiformes > Labrisomidae > Malacoctenus > Malacoctenus gilli. The sequence goes on from JASSRZ010000060.1 coordinate 1,629,174, forward strand.
CGCCTCCTCTCCTTCGCAGGAACGGGGAAAGGTCGGCGTGATCTTCAACGTGGGAACGGACGACATCATCATCGAGGAGAGCGCGGTGATGGTGAGCGACGGCAAATACCACGTGGTGCGATTCACGCGCAGCGGCGGCAACGCCACGCTGCAGGTGGACAACCAGCCCGTCATCGAACGTTTCCCCTCAGGTAGGAGCAGAGCGCGGGGCGGGGCCAGTGGCCCGTTTCAGCCTCATAAAGTGTTGAATTCTTGGATTTTCTGGGCAACACAGTGGAGAGAGAGAAAAAGGAGGAGCTTTGAAAAAGACACATTCATTAGTTTAACCTTTCATGCGCTGAGTCTTCAAGCAACATACCCCAGTTTATTTAGCAGGAGATTTATACTTGGAGTCGTCCTGCATTATTCAGTGCTTAAGTCAGATTGCGGTCTGCGGGGCAGGAAGGGCCGAACGGCGTCCCCTCGGACACCCGGCTCCAGGCACCCCCTCCCGGCCCAGGTACAGCTCTGCGACGGGCAGGAGGCAGACGAGGGGAAGACGCCTCACGGCGGGACGCTGCGCCGAGGTGTTTGGGAGTCGTGCCTTCGGCTGCGAGACCAGCGTGAGCGCGGCGTCATTATGCACGCTGACTTTAAACGAGGGCAAACACCCGATGAGTCACTGCTGAGGCTCTGCTAATCCCCCCCCACCACACACACACACACACACACACACACAAACCCCGCTTGTTTTTTTTTTAACATCATCACGGTATTCCATTCCAGCCTGAATTATGAGGCTATTTCTGTTGGTGCCAAAAAAAAAGCTCCCTCCTAATTTCTCTCTCCAGTGTGTCTCCCTGCTTTCCTCCTTTAGATCTGTTCATGGTTGTTCAAAGGAAGACGTACGTGTTCCCGTCATCAGGTCACACTCAGCGAACACTCGGGTCGCGTTCTCGGATCAGGACTTTTAGTTTCGACGTCCGGCACCGTTACCGCCTAGCCGTCACTTCCAACAGCAGGGAAAGTGTCGCTAAAGTGGCCGTGATATTTACTCCGGGTGACTTCTCGGCCGAACGGGACTGTGACATTCTGTGTCAGCGCGGTGATCCTGGATTCTTGAGGCTTTGTTTTGGCGCCGAGAGAAGCGCCAGCTCCCACTCATCCATCAGCGGCAGTGGCGACGGCAGCCGCCGTGGCGGCGGCGCATGGAGGCCGGACAGATGGGGCATGCATCACAGCCAGAGGAGGAAGCGCCCTGTGACAGTTCACTCTTTTCACTTGTTATTATGATGGAAATGCAGCCCTTTTCACTACAACGCACGCTCCCAAAAGAGCAGCCTTCATCTAACAATAGCGCGGGAAAGCAGCGTTGGGGAAATAACAGCCGAGCAGCCTGTTAACATTGGCAGGCGGGTGTCATCATCCAAATCTATGTTTTGTTTCATCTGGAAGCGTTTATGCGCGGGCCCCCATATTGTATTCTATTTCTTCCTCTCTCTTTCCGCCCTCCTTCCCCGCCATCGTTGTCATCAAACGCTACCCCCCCTCCCCTCCACCTCCCCTCTTTCCTTGGGTGATCAAGAATTGAAGAGGGTTGTTTTGTTGTTGCTCGTTAGCTTATTTGATGAGTTTTGTGTTTGTCTGCTGGAGCCCCGTCTGAAGTTTCACGAGGTTATCAGGGAAGGATACGGAAGAAGCAGACGGGTGGGGGTGTTACTGGTGCGAGGATAGCTTTGATTCATTTATGTGAGCTCGATGCGCTCCAAACTATTTTTGGGCGCCCGCTTTGAAGGTTCCCCTCGTCATCCGTCTGGTGGGGCGGTGTCCTGCCGAGACCGGGATGTTGCACATTAGGAGAGCAAAAAAGCCCTCGGATGAGGGGCGGAGACAGAGAAAGAGAGAGAGCGAGGGAGGGAGGGGCCGTTCTCCCCGATAGACGAGGTTGCAGGGAGATGGCGCTTTTGTTTCTTGGAGACAGAGAAGAGGAAAAACGGGGGCTCCCTTGTTGAAACAAGTTGCTGCGACCCAGATTGAGATGTTTTTACAGATTTTGCTAAATTAGACAAAACGCGATTCTCGCAGACCTGCTTAAGCTTCCTGCTGCTTTGGGAAGGTGTCATTGCCGCGTTTTCCCAGCAGAGCTTCTCAAATTCATCCAAAACTGTCCTTGTAACCACATTCACAGGTAAATAGAGCAACTTTGCCATAAGACATCGCTCAAACTGTTGTTTTGTCTTGACAAGTAACAGGTGTGGAATTAATCTGGTCCTTCTAATACAACAACCCAGTGAAAGTCCCCCCCCCCCTCCCCCGGAGAGGGGGGTGTGACCCACATCAGGCAGTCTCGCAGGGATGCTGGCGCAGTTTGTTTTGTTTTTTTCCAGCGCCGCTCGTTTCCTGAATCGCGCTCTCCCAAAAAGCGGGCGTCCCCAGACGATGTCGGGGATAAAAGACAAAGTAAAAGCGCCGCCTCGACGTGGAGAGCGAGTGACAGGCTATCAGTCTGTATCCACTGCCAGGCAGGCGCGCCTGTTTATGCGCACTGTAAACAGAGCCGCCGTCCAAAGCGTCTCGGTCGCCTCACTCTGCCTCCAAAAAGGCACGCCGGAAGCGGGCGGGCAGGCGAGGAGGGGGGGGGCTATAAACAGGAGGCCGCTCCGAGGTGATGATTCGGAGAGACAGGATGTTGACAGCGAACATGGTCGTCACGGGCCACGCGCATTCGGCTGCAAAGCAACACGTCTCCTGACGTCCTCGCGAAGTGATGTTTGCAGTCCCTGGGGCCGGTGAGGCGGGGAGGGGGGGGCGCTGAATCTGCCCACTCTGGGGCGTTGTTGGTCCGTGTCAGATGCCGCATGTGACGGCGCGCGCATCCCGCCGCCGTGTCTTGCGCTTGATGGATGGCGAGCAGACAAAAAGTGTCAGAGGACCGCCGGACCCAGTGATCCGGTGTGTCAGGTGTCCCCCGCGGGTCCAGTAAAGCAACAGTTATTGGAAGCCCCCCCACCCCCTCCCTCCTGTTCCCAAAATGGCAGACTTGCTCAATAAAAACATCCCTTTGTCACCCTGAGCACCTCAACCTGGCCTCGGCTGTGCGGGCAGATGTTAGCAGCAGTGCCATACGGACTCTAATTGTACCATTTCACACCCTGTACCCTTTATTTACCAGTAATCTGCAGGGAGGGTGGGGGGTGCAGTGGGTTCATTGCTACCCCGATTGGACTGACCAAAGCGTGCGCCTCACGGACTCGTTTCCACGGCGCTGCCAGTTTAAGCTTCTGCTGCCAGACGCTTTGCTTCCATTTTGCTGCAGACGGAAAACTTTCCGAGAGTTGAACAAAGCGCTGGCAATCGTCCTCAACTGACCACACATTAGGAACAAAGAGACTGGCCTCAGCTCCTCGTCTGGGTTGGACACGACTCCGATGGACCCTCATGAGCATTAATTAAAACTGGGCTTTTCTTTTTTTGTGCAACTTCTGAAAGATTTCTCTTTCTTGATAAATAGTTGTTCTTGGTCATTTGTGAACTTTATTAAGTCTCCTTTAGTTTGCTGTGAATCGCAGTAATGGCTGATGTAAATCAAGCAGTTCAAATACTAGTGGTGGGATATTTTTGAAGAGAATTAATCTCATGAATCGGAGCTTTAAAGTTAATTAATCACAATTAATCACATTAAACTATTTCATAGAATGAGGCAGAGTAAAATATTCAGACATTTGTATTTGTTCACAAGTTTCTAATAATCGAAGAAACTTGAGATCTCCGAGGTTTATTAGTTTGCGAACTAAAGGAAATGCAAGCGATAATATTAAAGAGTCCAAAAAATTCTTATTTGAATAGATTACAAACTGTAATATACATGGAAAAATATAGAAGAAAAAGTGAATTTTTCCGAAGAAAAAAGGTCACAAAAATCTATTTTCCCCTTTTAATAAATCACATTTCCAGTCTGCTTTTTAATACATCTTATTGCACACATTTTAAATAAGTTAGGCTGGTAGTTATTATCAGCCAGCACATTTAAGTTCATGGAGGAAAATTATATTTTACTCTCAGTGTTCTTTTAATAAAAAAAGTTTCCTTTGGATAAAAAACGCCGTTCAACGTCTGCGGGAGGGAGCAAGCTGCTGCCTTGGCTCCTTTTTCTCCCTCCACCCTCCCTGAGCTGACGGAGGCTCAAAGACACTCACGAGAGAGGTCAGATTTTGTGAGCGAGGGGGTTGTGGGGGGGACCAGCATTAATCCTCCTCTTACAAGGAGCCCAGCGCCCTTTTACGCTGCAGCATCTTAAGGAATCGCAGCAGAAGACAGAAAGAGACGAAGTGTGTGTCTGCCAGCGTGGACGGGGACACGTGTGTTTGTGGTGGGATTCATTCAACGCAGATAAAAGACTATATAGCCAGGCGGGGGCTTCGGCTATACTCCTGGAGGGGTGGGGGGCGTTTATTCCACACTTGGTATTTGGACTTCATCGTGGCGCCCCCTGAGCGTCAGATGAACATTATGCCTTTTTACAACTGTCACTAAATCATCGCCATGGCGGCGTTTGGCCGCCATTACCATATCTTGCTACCTCTTAACGGCGCCATTATGTCCAGCGAGAGTGCGCGGCGTGCTGTCTTTCCCTCGCGCTCACCAGTATTTACAAGAGGAGGGCCTGCCATAAAGCTGTCGCTTCAGTTTCTGACCAGACCGGCGTCGAGGAACGGAATGAGGAAGCGGCGGCGGCGGGACGGAGAGGAATCCTGGCGGCGAGGAGGAGGAGGAAGACGGAGGGGCATCGATAGCGCCGGGGAGCAAAGTGGAGGAGAAATGATAGAAAGGAAGACGGAAAGAAAAAGGAAATGGAAGGAGCGAGACGGGACGGAGGCTGGAAGCGGGCAGCTGTCACCACCGTGATGAACGAGCCTTCGGACGTGACTGAATAATAAGTGCCACACAAATTGGATTGCCATCACAGCAGGCGGGGGGGGGGGGTCACGTTTAACTCCGTGTCGTTTGACGTGGCACATGCATGCTTTGGCGCCGTGGACTCGTCGCAAATTGCTCACTTGTCGAAGAACGCGACTCTGAATGAATGTTCGTTTTCGGGCGGACCAACGCTCCACTTAATACAGATCATAAATCAAACGCGGGGAACAAGAGAGAGAGGAGAGAGATGGACAGAGTACAAAGACGGGGCCATTGTCGTTCCCTGTTTTCGTTCTGCGAGGCATTTAGAGGATCCGTTCAGCGTGAAGGCTGGCCATTAGAGGCAGGAGGAAAAAGGAAGAGGGGAGGCTTTTTGCGCCAGAGAGGTCAGCTCCGGCTGCCTCGGACTCAGACGCTAAGATGTTCTTACCCCCTCCCATAAATGGCGCGAGCGACTTGGGTCAAACAAAGCTCTCAGCTCCTCTCTCCCACCCCTTTTTGGCTGTCCATCTCCTGACGGTTGTAAACCCTGTCGGGAATAAGCATGGGATAATGTAAGAAGCAGAGGATGCCTCGCTCCTCCCTAAAGGGGAGAACAATATGCGAGTGCACTCTGAGAGAAGTTAGAGTAGCTTAAAGTAGAAGAGCAACAAGGTTGGAGTTGAATGAAGGTGCACTCTGCACGCTGGCCGGCGATGGCCAAAGGCCGGAGAGTGGACGGCGTTTCGCTCCCACCGCTTGCCCCCCTCTTGGAGACCTGCAGCGAGGAAGTGGCCGTGCGCGGCGTTAACGGTCCGCCAAGCAGAGGATGACAGTTGAGTTATTGGGGGTGAGCTCCGTGTCAAGACCAGGACAGCAAGTCATCTCTGGCTTCTTGGAGGGAGGGAGAGAGAGAGAGAGAGAGAGAGTAGCACTCTAACCTTAAGTAGCGCTGAAGCGGCGCTGGTTCATTTGGGAGCTCG
>JASSRZ010000060.1:1635131-1659605 GCA_032164315.1 Malacoctenus gilli
ATTGATTTACGTCCAACTCATCGAGCCATAAGTCTGTTGTCGCTTGATGTGTTTACACAATGAGAGTAATGTACTGGTGGCTAAATCAGGATGCATAAAGCTAATAATATATTAAATTGTGCATTGATTCTTGTCCCCCTTCACTCCCAGTATTACCTAGTTATCACTGACTCTCTCAGGAGCGATTGTACATAAACACCGAGATAAGTGCCATTGATTATCTCGTTACCATGGCACCAGAGGGTGAGCAGCCAATTCGAGATGGTGGAAGTGAGAGGAATGGCCTTGTCTGTGAAAAAGGTGAAAGTGCAATGAGCATGGATTGACTGAGACAGAGGTGCCACTATTTAAGCTGGGACTTCGTTAGGTGGAGTCAAGAGGGGAGACGGGGTGGTGTCGTCTCTCTCAAGAGCAACTCTGACTGCCCCCCCTCTTGAACACCTCCAGCTCTTCCGAGGGGACCCCCGGGGCGTTCCCCCGCCAGTGGGGCAGCAAAGTTCCTACTGGAGGCCTCCTAGCTGGGGGGGATGCCTGTAAGTTTCGACTGCGTTAGATTCAACATCCATTCTTTGAAATGTCTCTGGAGTCTGAGTCGTTAGATTGTTTTAATGCATTAAAGTGACATGTTTCACTTTGCTGGCGGTTACAGTTCGACTGCTGCTCTGATGCTGTTAACTCGTTGAGACGCCGGACGGACGGCACAGGTGAACAGGAGGGGGCTTTCAAGTCGCACTCGCTTCATAAAGTACCTCTGAGCAATTTGGGTATATAAATGGAGCCGCTGGTACTCTCGAGGCCTTTGTGTTGTGTGATAGATGACTGACGTGTTGAGTGTCGGGTTATACTGAGGAAAGGTAGTGGGGGAAAAAAACACTAAGAGTTAATTGAAGTCAGGCTGCTTAGTCACTTGTCACCGATGACAGTTCCCCTTATTCTGCCGGCTCTTATTGGGCCTCCGGTGCTCTGCGGCTCCTCCTGATTGGATCTCGCACAGTGTGAAGGTATCTCCAATTATTGGCCTGTGGCTATGGGATGATGGAGCGAGAGCGCGAGCGAACAGAGAAGTGGCGAAGGAAGTAATGATGACGGGAGGGAGAGCGAGCAGCGAGACAGCTTAGTAATGCAGATCGGGAGCAGGAAGAGATTGCTTTGGGTAATTAGAGAAGTGACAACTTTGATTTCCACATGACTGCTGCTGCTGCTGGTGTTAGTGACGGAGTGGATTTGAGTCGGGAGGGGGGGGTTCTTTGGCTCACTCCAGCAGCCACCCTCGCACAAATCCACCGTGGCCGAGATGAAAGGTGGCGCAGGATCCCGTCGAAGCGGAGACGAGCGCGGGAGAAGGGGAAGGAATGAAAAGCCAGCCGCTGGATCCGTAAGTGCTGCGCAGATGAAAGATGAGCCAGCAGTTAAAATGGGCCGATCATGGGCTTCAAATGAGCGGTGGGCGACGTGTTTACGTTGAACAAAGGAGGGTGGTGGGTAGGTAAATGGCTTTCCCGTCTCTCGCGCTTCACTTGAAGGAAGAGACGCAACTTGTGTGCAGCCGCCGGCTTTCAGGCTGATTGGGGAGAGGAAACAAAAACCAAAAGAAACAGGGCTCCATCTTATCAAGTGCATTCATCCCATCTCTGGATAGAAGTCTTCTTCTTGCAACAAGGACAGCACGTCCGACTCGCTTCACATTCTTGTTTGTCATTCTTCCTTGATTTCGCTGCAGAAGGCTTTTTCCTATTCTGTCTGTTGTCAGGATACTGACAGTGTAGAAATTGACTGAAACATGTGTATCAGACTCCGGCTGAAATATTTATTGCACAGCTCTGGCAGATGTACTTAAAGAAGAGGAAACTGTACCAAGAAGAAAAAGGAGGCGGCCTTCAGGAGGAGGCCGCGCTCCAAACGGAGGCGAACTCTCCAGCACATCTGCCCCTAAAAACACCCGGTGGACGGAGGAGCAATCCATTTAAAGTTACCTAATGAAAAACAGAATGGGACCGGCTTGACGGAGAGAGGAGGCTGTGAGAGGGAGGGGAGGGGAGGGGGGGAGCTGGATGGCCGCTGGCCAATTGTCTCCAATGTAATCTCCATTCTCGTGGATGGATTTCCGATGTGGGTGTCCTGTACAAGGGCATCTGGCTGCCTGCAGAGCGACATGATATACAGTTGGCTCCTTGGAGAGTCTGCGCGCCCCCACATCCCCGTGTCGCCGCGCAGACGCGCACATCGGCACCGATAACCCGACTCCACGTGCGATCCGTCAGCCGGACTATCAGCCCAGCTCTCCCGGAACGACACGGCAACGGATACTCGACACCCCCCCCCCCGCCCCAGCACGGCCACGAGCGGGCCCCCGCCGCCTCGCTCTGCGCCTCCCCGAGGTGCCAGTCAATCAGTGTGACCTTGCCCTGCCCCCCAGCACGGCAGCTGTGATACCTACCCGGGGCCGGGCCCCCGTCGCGGCTGCAGATCCAGCTGATGCTTCAGGCGGCAAACATGCGGCGCAACAGGAGGACCGACAGGTTTCTGGATAGCAGAGTGGAAAAAAGCACCGGTGTGTCAAGGTGGAGGATCTGAGCCCCGGGAGGCGAGGGAGGAGGGGCCACTGAGCCGCGGGCATGATGGCTAAGCAAGCAATGAAAACACCAATAGTAGAAGCATCGGTGTTTTGTAAAGCACAACGAGCAGGAGAATTGGTTTGCTATTTTTTCTTTCAATTCTATTAAGCAGAAAGAAAAAGCTGTTGAATTTCACACTGAGTCACCAAGGTTACAGCATTATAGACCCGAGCTTTACAGCGTCCTTTCAGACTTGTGGCAAGTGAATAGACCTGTCAAACAAGTAATGGCACTTTTCAAAGCCACATCAAGTTTACATGCACCTCATGTGTTTGTGTTGGGAGTGTTTTTCATACAAAAGGGGACTCGAAGCTCTGACGGCTCCGCGACGCTGTTGATGTTCCCAGCAGATTTCTCTAGAAAGAGAGTCTCTGGACCAGTGTGAGCGTGCGATAATGACGGCGGGTGAAGGGCCCAGCTGTTCAATCTAAACACCCCCCCTCCCCCTCCCCTTCCCCCTTTCAGGCGGAATGACTTATTTCCCACACAAAAAACTGCAGGCAACACAGACAAGTTTAGTTTGAGGCTAGATGAGCGTAACGGGAGTTTGTGGGCTCATTCACGACACCACTTTTTGGCTCCGTGCAGATACATTTTATCGTCTTTGTCCCGAGTGGAGCTGCCGTTCAGTTTGGCTGTCGAGGAACATGTTGTCACTCACTCACAGTGGCACTGCATGTGTGTGCGGTAATAAAAGACAGCGCCTGTGTCTCAGTGTACTACATTTAATCTCCCAGTAATAAACTCGCTGCGTTGCCAAGAAGCGAAGAAGAATGGTGGGGGTGAAATGGAGTGAAGGTAAACAAAACAAGAGGAGGGGAATTAGGGGAACAAGAAGGGACAGGAGTGGAGGGGACAATAAGGAAGACAATAAGGCAGAGAGAGGGGGGCTGTCGTGAACGAAGGGAGGGAAGATGCAGAAAGACAGAGGAGCGGAAACGGGAGGTGGCGGAGGCACGGGGAGAGAATGGGGCATTGGGAGGTATTAAAAAGAGAAAGTGTGAATGGGTTTCGGCAAAGGGGGTGAGAGAAAGGACAGAACAACGCATGGATGAAGCATTGTTTGGGTAAAGGGAAAGAGCAGAAGAAGGGTGGATGAGAAGAAAGGGATCAAGGAGAGAGTGATGGAGGTGAGAAGACTGGGAGGGGGAGAGAGAGGGTGTACTGACTGATGTCGGCCACAAGAGGTGAGCTTTCTGGGTGACCATCAGCAGGTGGAGCGAATAAATTATTGCTTGCAAACCTCCCTCCAGAAGGCAGAGCTGTATGCAGCTGCTCTTAAAAGCGGTGCTACCACATGTATGTAATTGCCGCACGATGGTTATTTGTGCCGCCGCAGAGAATAACAAACATTTCCAAGAGCAGAGTCACACTTGAGCACCTCGCCGCACCTCTCAGATAGCAGCTCAATGGGCCTAATTGTAGTATTATTACTTGTGAAAGGCCTCGTATCTGTCAATTATGTGCTGAGGAACAATCAAAACATGCGGAAACAGTTTCGCTATCCATCACTTTACGGTGGACTGCACCTGTGAGTCAGCGCTCTGCGCCGAGCGTGAGGAGCTACAGGTGCCAGCGGCCCCGAGTCTCGTGCTCTCACATGTAAACAAAGACGCGTTCTTCTCTTTCGTCCGCCCGCTGTCAATTACTCCGCCCGCCTTCTTCCTCCTCCTCTCTCCCTGCTTTTCTTCCCACCCATTCTTTTCTCCCCCTGCAGCTGCGCCTGGGAGAACGTGCGACGCGTGCGCGCGCATCTCCCCGCCTGCATGCAGCCTTTGTCTGTGCGCAGGCAGGCAGGCGTGGGTAGAGAGACCCCTGGGGAGCGGAAGGAGGTATTGCAGAGCTGAGAGGTGGTCTATTTTAGATCACTGCAGCAGCACAGAGTGGGGGAGGCAGGGAGGGATGGGGAAAGGGAGAGAGGAATCAAAGTATCCTGTGAGGATGCAGGATTTTACTGAAAGCTCGCCTGTTTGCCGTTTCGACGTTGCTTCCTAGCTGAGATTCTCACATTTATTCCTGATAAGCTGGAACAATAAATCTTTGAAGGAATATCAAAGCACGTCCATGATTTTATACAACCCTTATTGTTGACAAGAAGGAAAAAAATCTGTTTGAGCTCTTCTCAAATTTTGTTTTGTGCGACAGAATTTTAAGTTCAAAGCTACAGTAAGTTGAAGTTTGAACCTTTGAGCAATATGGAGTCACAGTTTGTTTGTGTTTTTAGTTTCAGCAGCTTGCTGATATAGCTTTTGTCATTACTTTCCTTTGTTCGAATGCTGGCCCTCTGCTGTGCCTTTGTTTTTGTAGCGGACTCGTAGAGTAACTCATGACACCGTCTGGTGGTGAAAAGTGCGATTACAAGCCTGAGTTTGAACAGCTCGTGTTTGAAGAACTGATCAAATTCGACTTGTTCACTATTTAATCGTCAAAGAGAAGCTGCTCCCATGACTCAGTCCTTGCTTTTTCAGCACCATGGACAGTGCAGCTCTGCTCGGTTTGCAGTGAAATAGATCATTTGTGTGGAAACTCCCCCTCTGTAGTTCGTCCCAGCCAAGAATCTGGGGGGAGATTCTGACCCAATTTTTGGAGGAGTCACTGTGCCAGCGTGGCTCGATGACTCCTGCTATCTGCAAAGATCACAGACGAGACAATGACTGCTAATTAATCCTCTGACACTGCCACCACATTAGACTTCATCACCACCGCAGCACGGCCACCACCGACGCAGCGGCCTGACACCGAGGTTGAATGAAGGGAAGCGAGGGATAACAAGTTAGCGCCACAGTGCTGAAACTTCCCTGTCACGCTAAGGAGGTGATGCTAATTGCCAAGTGCCACTGAGAAGTACTCTATTAATGCATCGGGGGGAATAAAGAAAGGGAACCTGAGAGAAACGGTGTTGACAGTTTTGCCGCGTTTAAGCTGAAGTACAGATAGAAAGTGAAGCGATCTTCGGTGGGCAGAAAGCCTTGGCGTCTGGCGAACCGGCGGCGGTGAGTGGCTGATCAGCAACTCTTTGTGTGCGACGGGAACTCGCGTACGTCTTCCTTGTAACAACCTTGATATGTTGTATAAGTTCTGTGTAACACCAATGCTGCACTGCTGATGATGTCTTTTCTTTTCCTGCTGTTGAATCTATTGTTCACTGACTGCTGGTTCTGTATTGGAGTCTAGTCTCATGTACTAAATCACTGCTAATGCATTTTCTAATGTGATTTCACTTTGCGGATCATGAATTCCACAAATGTAATCTTACTAAATCTAAATGATTCATAAATCTGTTTAACGTGTTAGTGCTTTTTAAAGAAGAGAGAGAACAAATAACCAATTAAACTCAAGGTAACTAGAATGCTCTTAACTTGTCTAACCCAACAAACCAGCCCGAAAACATGTCGGCAAGTTCTTCCTGTCCTACCTAAAGTTGATTTTAAAGCACATAACCTGCTAAACGTTTGCTATGTTGCCCTTCTAACCTCTAACCTTTTCAGATTCTCTTGTAACCTTTCTTAATTTGTCTTCTCCAAATTTCTTAAAGGGAACTTTGATAATGAGCGCCTGGCTATTGCTAGACAAAGAATCCCATACCGACTTGGTCGGGTAGTTGACGAGTGGCTACTCGACAAAGGTAATAAAATCCCTTTAACTCCACTAATGATCGAACCGCCTAACCTACCGTTAACCACAACTCTGGAGGAGGTGCAGTGCCACGCGGCACGGGTGGACTCAATTTGGCCCCCCTCGAATGGAAGCGAAGGTCCCACTGCACTGGCCAGCTCCTGCACGAGCAGTCGCTATCTCGCCCTCTGTTCGCTCACACCAAAGGAGTGAAAACAAAGTAGCTATCAATCAGAAGACGACTTTCTGTCTTCTTGCTGTTTTGACCTCAAGCTGCTGTCTCAATATTTATCTATTTCCATGCATTGGCTTGCATATAATCTGTGGGACCTTCCCCTAAAAAGCACCTTTAACTGGGGCTGCATCTCTTCAGAGGATAACCCCCAAATAACCCAACATAACCCCCCCAATAACCTGAACACATGTAAACAACCTACTGACTCTTCTTTCCTGTGTCTTCTGTTGGCTGAATGTGAACTGTATTGATTTAGTATTGAAAAAACAAACCAAGAGGGGGGGGAGAAGAGGATATGAACCCCACCCCCCCTCCCCAAAAAACCCTCCCCCTCCCTCACACCTCCCCATGAATGTCACTAAAAGTTAAAGGGACTCTTGAAGTGTTGATTCACCGGCGGGTGCCATCCCACCCGCCCGACTTCAGGACACAGGTAGTGGACAGAAGTTTGGGAATGTGGTCTCCCCATCAAAGTGATGATCCTTTAACCCTTTGAGTGCCGAATGTCCCAACCTCTTTGTCTTGTGCCGTGTGTTTGTGCTGCTGAAGGTGGTTGATTCTTCGCAATAGAAGGAAAAGAAAGAAATAAGTTCATTTTAAAAAAAAAGCTTCAATAACATTTAATGTATCTCTAAAAAGAATCAGCGAAGGGAACAAACGCAGGGTTTTGCCGTAGAATGCCTGAATGTCAGAGGACTCTACAGTAACATTTGCATTAGCTGCTCTATTTGCAGCGAAGATGTCTTGAAGATTGTCATGAATTAAGCGTTTCAAGCCAATTAGCTTCAGGGGTTTCCCTTTGAAATGACATTGTGAGCGATAACAAATGCAGGAATGAATTCGGGAGATTTAAAAAAAAAAAGACGGAGAAACGTGTCGTCTCCGAGAGCAAAATAAAGTATTCACGCGACAGACAAAACAACATAAATGAGAAGCGCTTGCATATTTATTTCATGGAGACAAAACAACGCGCATGTTCATCTGCTGCTCCCGCGAAACCGACTCCTGCACTCACCTCCTGTGCGTCGGGGGAAAGCGAGAGCAGCTTTTTGCTGAGGATAGTCAGGACACAAATCAGTATTAAAAAGACGTGGGAGATGAAAGTTAAATGAAAAAGTGGATCAATAAAAAATGACTTGCCCACTTATGAAGTGATTTGTGCGTGCCATGAAACTCTAATGAGAATGAGCTTGAAACTGAAACTCAATGTATTATTCTCTTTCTTCGCATAGTTCCCAATGAGTCCCTCTTCGAGGAAATAGGCAGCGGGAATAAATAAATACAACCTGACAAAGGCCTCGAGTACAGTCTTTAATGTGACGCAGTTTCAGAGGATAGCTTCAAAAAGGTGGGCAAAGTTGCTTCAAATTGGGTTTGTAAAGGGGACGTACGACACACGTCATGCACCAAACAGGCAAAGTGGTTGCAGAAAGGACACTGATGTCAAAATCAGGGGAGTCAGAAATGCAGCCAGCAAAACAAATGTACTAAATTGAGATCTTTTGTCGGATATTTAAGAAAAAAAAAAGGGGTTGCTGGTATAAATAAGTGTTGAGATCAGCCTTTATGTGGCCCCCCGACCTGAAAAGACTTTGACACCGCTGGTCTAGATGATGAAGGGAGATTCCTGAGCTCAAAGGGTTAAAGCTGTTTGTCGCTTTGATAATCAAACCAAGCAGGAGTCCAGGCTTAAGAAGCTTCTAAGCAGAATCTAACCACCTAACAGCAAACCAAACTCCACCCACACTAACTGCTGGGGGCTTCTCTCACTGCGTCTGCGCAGAACCGACCCGATCTGGCCGACTCCCATCCAGCTCCGCCCCCCTGCTGGTGACCAATTCAGAGAGCCCTCAGTCATAACCTTGTTATAAATCGTCTTCTAACATTGGACCTGAATGTCCACATTCGGAAGAACTTGGACAGGTCGCCGCAGTCGTTCGATACGACGATAGAGAGAGAAAAAAACGAAATTAAACGAAGCTAACAAAGTTCTAACTGCTGCTAAAAGAAACCGATGGTGGGCCGCATGGCCTCCACAAAACTCAGAGGGTTAAAACCAAGAAAACGCACCCCAAATTCAAAAGAAAGACGAAAGGTCCCTTTAACATTTATTGTTTTCACCAATGAGACAATTTTCTGTCGATGTTTTCTGATGTATGTCGTTGGCTGTGCAGGATGAATGGAGGTAAGCAGCCTGGATCATGCTGCAGGAGACGGCTTTGAAATGGTCCAGGCTGCATTGCCATTTTTGAGGTTTTGGGGGGGGGGGATTTTGTCACATGACTGCCTGAGAGGGTCTCGACATGAATTGTGGAAGAAGGGGGGTTTCAGGTCAGGCTGCAAGGAGCAGTCGGCCACCAAGCCCATCCCCCCTTCATTAGTTCTATCAAGGAATCCGCAAGATTCAGCATTAGTCTCCAGACTGCTGCAGCAGAAGCAAAACAAGAGCGCTAATCTCCAGGGTCCACTCGCACAAATCAGTATTTCAGTCACACTGGGCTATAATGGATGTCACTGAAGGCCAGCGGCGTCCCGAGCGGCGGCGCGGCCCTGTCTCGGCAGATCTCATTCTGAACCCCTCATCCCATCTCCCCCGCCGAGCGCCAGGCAGATCAGAGCGAGCATCCACACCCGACTTTGCGGCTGCTGACTAAATCTAAAACGGCAGCCATTACCGAGGCCCAATGGAGGGGAAAAAATCCAGAGTCCCAAAAGTTTCCAACAGCTCTATCGGAAGGCAAAACTCACTCAGATGCATCCCCTTTCCTCGCTCCCCTTGCGATGGATCTGTCATCCCAGGTTTTCCCCTCTCTAGCTAATCCCCCTCTTTCTTTTTATTTCTCCCTTCTTCTTTGACCACCGGCACCATCCTTTAAAAAACCCCAGCAATGGGGGCTTCTGTTTTTCATGGAAGAACAAAACCAACATTGTGTCCCGCGCTCCTGATCTCATCAGGGAATACCACTGGAAAATAAAGATTTACAAACACCCAGCACGAATCAATTTTCCCGTAGGTGTTCCCTTTCGCAGACGAGCGAGTAAGCAGACAAATAAAGCCCCCAGAAGACTCGGAGCTTTACATCTTCTTCAGTCGAAGAGTTTATTCCCACAGAGCTCCGCGACAGAGCTCGCTGTTTGGCTGGTGGGGGGAGGGGGGGGGGACAAAAGGGGGAGAGTACTAGGACACCAGGCCCCACTAACCCAAAAAAACAAGGTCCTCGCACGGAGGCAATCATGTCCAGCCATTTGGGGCCCGACCCACTAAGATCCCTAATGGCGGCCGCTAAATTACAGGCGCGCACAACAAGATTGCGCTTTTGTTTTTAGGGCATTTTTCAGACGATCAACTGTTTGTAAGAGCACGAGTGGCAGCACAAGCAAACAGAAATCTTTAATTGAGACTTTTAGACCAGATGGAACGCTGAGCACTTACAAGCGCAGACTTAAAGGGGATCACAGCGACTTGGAAGTGTGAGTGGGAAAAGTTACCAAGCACATCCAAATGTTTGAGGATAAGAAGAGTCTAAATTCTGTTAGAGAGATAAAAGGCCTCTCAGCACAATGACAGCAGCGTCTTCTCCAGGGAAGACTGAGCCAGGTTGGACTTCATTTTCATAAATGGAGTAAGTTCTCTATTTCGCATGTCCGGCAGATGCAATCCTAACAAGAACATTGGTGGAACGATACGTTGGTGCGCCATCAAAGCCTAAATCAAATCTCCAGGCCTCTCACCGGTCTGGTATTCATGTGCCAGCTTCGTTCTTGCCGATTCTCTTGATTCCCCCCGCAGTCGAAGACTCCCGTCTTCAGTCTTTGAGCAGTCCCCCGATGAGCGCTATGTCCCGCTGAGGCTCGAGCTTGTTTTCTCATTTGATCCTTCTGCACTGTTACGGCCTCGTCTGCGAGAAATCACCGGGGGGAGGGAAAAAAAAAAGACCGAACGAGCGGTAGCACGCTCTCTCGCGAGCAGCTAAGCGGGAACGAGAAGGCGCCTCTGTCGCTGAGTAGAAGGGACTCTTTACTCTCATTTCATGGTCCCCCACCATGAAATGGCCTAAAAACAGCATAGTCACAGCTGGAGCAAATGATAGTAGATTGTCGCCAGCTAACCACCGTGCTATCTCGCGCCGTGCCTCCCTCGACAGTATCGCTGGTTTGAGATCAGCACAGAGCTATAGGGATCAGATACAGAGTCGCATCTGAATACATCTAATCTACTTCTGTACACTCGCCGCTGTGCTGGAGCCTGCGGCTGCTCGCGGAGACCTCGGGGCGGGGGCCTCCGCGATTGTCTTTTCAGCCTTTCCCGTCTATCTTCATAGCTAATTTGGCTCCTCGTCTCCCCTTTGTCAAACACAATTAATTAATCGTGCTCCTCCCGAACCGCACTGAACTTGTGACGGGGAAAAAACAAAGTAAAACGCTCATAATTACCAAAGAGAGCCTTGCGCGGGGAGATAAGATCCCACCCACCCCCCGTTGTGCTTCAGCCTTCTTTGACTTTCTTCCTTCTAAGAGCTATTTCTCGCTTCAAATAGAAAATTGAAATTGAGGCTTTTGTTTGCTGTTTGGACGCCTGTGATCCATAATGCTCGCGAATCAGGCAAAAACTCGTAAACCGGTTAAACATTTGAGGCTAAAATCTGTGTCAACGAGGCGATGATGGTGTACCAACATGTAAACGTTTAATCTTATTGAGAACTTTTAAATCTGTTTCTCATGAACGAGTTGCTGTCACAGCTTAAACTGGGCTCAAAAGTCCCTGCGCTGTGTGTTTATTTCGCTCCGTCCAGCATGTATAATGATAGAGGTCACCTCCAGGCCAAACCTCCCACTTCACGTCACAGTTCTGTGCAGATGTGGTCCCCTTTTAATACCCAACAGCCTTGAACCTCCCACCTTAACCACCACCTTCCTGTAGTGGAAGCTGGCGCTCCATCCCCACCGTCCCTCCTCTTCACCTACATCGCAGCAGACACGCAGGGACATTTCGCAGCCTCAGACGGGCCGCCTATGCATTAGCAAGCCGAGCGAGGCCCAAACCCGACACAGTCCCTGCTTCGGCTGGGCTCAGCTAGTAATTACCGGCCGCAGCTCGTTCCTCTCCCGTTGGGAGAAAAAAAAGGAAGAAAAACAGTGAGGAGAATGATGCTCCTCTGCTGCAAAACTATGACTAAAAATGGCCTCCTTTTCCTGCAGCGTCTTTAAGGAGTGTTTTCTTTCTGTCAACAGCTCTGCGCCATTTGCGAGATCAGACAGGAGCTTTAAAATGCGACGCCTGGTCAAATGAGACCGAAACAACAACACACAGAGACACAGAAGACCACAGAGAGAGACTCGGGAAGACAATAGAGAAACTCTAAATGTCCAGAAAAAAACACCAAATAGACACGAAAGGTCTCAAAGGACACAAAAAACAACCACAAAGTCACAAATAAAACCATCTCACAGAATGACATTTTATACTTCAAAGCATAAATAGGCAAGGGGGTGGGGGGGGTCGACAGGTTTAAGCCCCGATGGCTGTCACCCCTGCTTCAAAGAAGACTTCCAAATAAGCTAAAATGCGTTTTCAATGAAAGACAAGTTTGGAGTTGGAGCCTTAGAAAAAGGGCCTGTTTAGCACAAACCACGTGTCTCCTCCTGCCAACTTGTTCTAATTTCAGCCCCCATCCCAGACTCTTGTCCTCCGACCGCGAGCGTTACCGGGCGCACCGCGCCAACAGCGTCCCCGCCAATTACCTCCAGTTTCTGTTAACTTTTACAGGAGAGCTGCTCCAAAAACAGAGCGTTTCCGTGTAGAATAGTGCCTCCAGTTTACTGTGGGAGGGTTTTTTTCACCCCTTCAGAGCTTTCTCTGACAGGGGCATTTTCGCCCTCCTTTCCAAACGCGGCCTAAAAGCACGCAGCCTTTTTTTTTGGTTTCGAAACGAGAGAGATAAAGCAGCTCCTGCGATGTGGAACTCTGGCCTCCGACTGGGTAAGGTAGATATTATCAAGCCTGTCATTACCACAGAGTTAACCATGTGATTAGCACTTGAAAATGAGGATGGGAAGCTGAAGGTGACTCACCAGGCATTTACTACCCTCCACACTGAAAGCACTTCAATGCACTTTCCTGTTTTTTTTTTAGCTTTCATCTCACTTCCTTTAACTTCCTTTTTTTTGTCATTCAGCTCATGTGCATCACCGTGTAACCCCCCCCCACCAGCTCCACCCCTCTGCCCCCTGCCACTGTCTTTAACAGCATGATCCCTCCGGTGTGTTTTTATTGAGTCTCGCCGTCCACTTTCCTTTTGTCCAAACCTCCCCACCTCAGTCTCCGGGACGATCCATCCACCCCCTCCCACACTCACCCTCACTTACTCTCTGGCCGTCCCCCTCGTCCATCATCCTCCTTTGCTCCTTTCATCCCCTCGTGTCCCCATTCTCTCAGTCGCCTTTCAACCTCATTTCTCTTTACCGAGCCTGGTGTGGCATTACAGGACCGTCTGGTTCTCCAAATGTAAACTATGAATGAATGCAGGGGCTCTGGGCTGTCACGCTGGCAGATAGAAGGATTTTAAGTAGGTGCTTTATTGGTCCAAATTGACTCGGAAAAGGTGATATGTGCGAAATTGTTAGATGGAAAAAAGTAAAAACTCAGCAAGTCCGTGAAATAGAACAAAATACACAAGACTTAATCAGCTGATTGCTATTTTTTGTGCGTTTAAAGGTGTATTTGTCTTATTTCAAGTGTGAGTTTTCACTTGTTTCACTGGAAGATTGTTTTGAATATTTCAAAGCAAAAAGAATCTCGAACGAGCGGCTTCGTACTCGAAATAAGCAAAACAATCTCCCAGAAAACAAGCGAAAACTCAATCTTGCAGTAAGACGGACCATTAAATACGCAGGGAATTGCTTGTCTTGAAGGCGATTATGTCTAATTTTAACAGCGATAGCATATTGTTTGAGATTAAATAAGTGAAATTTACTTTCTTGTTCTTTGCGGTTTGTTTGGATAATCTCACAAGGCAGCCTGCAGGAAAGACAAGGAAGACAAAGAAAAGCAGGGGAAGGATAGATGGATGGAAGTGGAGTACGACAGTTCGAGAAGGATTAATGAAGAGAAAAACAAACAGAAGTAAAAGTGTGCGACTCCGGTCTCAGCTGAGTGGCTGCAGTGGCTCATTGCAGGAGCCTGACCGCTCAGCTCTCTGCACTGCAGTTAATTAAGGCTTTGTGTATGCCTGCAAATGCTTCGTATAATGAGGCTCTGGCAGTCTGCTGCTGCTGCTGCTGCTGCAACCACCGCCAGCCTTCCCCACCCGAGACCCGTCAACAACCTCGCCCCCTGCCCACCCGCCCGCCTTCCCCCCCACGCCTCTGCCCATTAAATGCCTATCACCTGATGAGCCCCACCACACACTGCCCACCTCGGCCCGAGAGTGGAAGCAGCCTTTCAATCCCGCCGAATTGGTCCGATGGACCCTCATCAATGTGCGGCACACACTCATTTCTACACTGAAGGAAAGGCGTATGTAAATAAATGCCGGACGAAAAACACACCCACTTGAAAAGGCCAACCATCACACACATAAAGGTCATTTCACTGACACATTTCATAAGTTATTATGTACGCGCATGCACGCCCCATCCGCCGCCGCAGCCCCGCATCCAGCTCCGTCACATTAAGCGCCCCGATTGCTTGTCACACGGAGCCTTCTTTCTCTCTGGCCCTCCCGCCCCTTCCTCCACGCCCCCCCCCAGCCCCCCGCCCAGGGCACGCCGCCCAAATTGGCTCTTAAAACCAGCGTGTCACTTTTGATTTGACCCGGCAGACCCTGAAACAATAACTTCATCAGGCCCTGTTAGAGTCTCATCCTGACCAGACAGCTACAAAAACAAACACTGATTTCCCTTCATCTAGTCTAGAGGGCACCTTTCTGCCTCCCCACTCCGTCTCCCTCGCAGACGGGGCGGGCGCATAAGTGGCTGACACACGGCGCTCTCTTGCGCTCAGGGCTCGTCTGCCTGCACTTTGGTTTCTAGTTTTTCTCTTCAAAGGGAAGCGAATTAGACAGGGCACCAAGCGAATGCTCAAATTTTTCAAAAAGTAACCCCAGGAGCAACGTGCAGCACTGTCCCTTTTTGCGTGTTTGCCCTCATGAGTTTGCAACATCAAGTTTTTTTTTCCCCAAGTTTATGCCGGTAGGTTATATCCCACAAGTAAGAAGAACGACTGTTTAAGATTGTCCCTGCGTTTACTTTGTTTGAAGAGGAGATACAGACCCGCTCATTGTACTGGAGATGCTGCTGTTATTGTGTTCAGAGGCGTTTCATCAGATGGTTCTTACATGCAATAGGTTACCGTTAATTGCTTCTCTCAGCAGAGGTTCTGCCATATTTTATCCTAAGATGGTACATGTGGCTCCATCCTTCCCCAAAGGCAAAGTTCCCAACGAAAAGATGTCGGGAATGTCGTTCCAGAGATGTTCATTAAGGAATATAAATGATGTGTTCTCATCTTCTCACCTCTCCGTGACCTTGCGAGTGGAGTGTTTGAATTGGGAGACCCTCAAGGCTGATGTGTGTGTCTGTCGGGTGGTGGGATGGCTGGGTGGGGCGAGTGTTTATTCGTACCTGTGTTCCTTCCCTCATGTTCCAAGTCCCCCCTGTGTATGTACATAATTGTGGTTTCTCTCCCGATGTGGTTTCCTGGCTGATGTTCACATGCTGACAGTCTGCCCCGTCCTTCCCGCTGTCGCGCCGCCACACCAAACATACTAAGTGATGAGATAATAGAGTGAAAATTCAGCTATTATGTCAACAGCACATATGCCAGACATTAAGCCTCATCATCATAGAGTTAAGGGACAGGAGCTGGGTCCCTTGTGGGCCCCTGACGGGCCTAATGATCTGATAATGGGATGACACATGTAATGGCCCGTCTCAGCAGAATAGATTTATCTCTTCTGAAGAAAAACTTGCAGACATGCAGACTGTGTTGCTGTTGTCCTACCAACACACCAACACAATTACATACGTGTGCGTCTCACAAACAGTATATTCCTGAGAGTCTCCGCCCGTTTGGGTGCAGCACATATGTCGGAGGAAGCGCACCCACATAGATGGAGAGTAAATCATAATTAGAGTGATGAAGCACCCTCTCAGCACTCTTAATTGAAAACAAATGGAAGCCACGCCCGTCCCTGAAGCCTCCACTGCGGCTGATTCCAGGTCTGTCCTTACTGACATGCAGACTTGCAGGGAACAATGGTGATGCTTCATAGTTATTTCCAGGGTGTGTTTTTCATCCTTTAAATTGACTTTACTCACTGAAGACAACAGGTCAAACCTGAAAGGGGCCCAAAATGCAATCCTGCAATCTGGCATTGACTCACTCGACTCTTTGATTTAAACCTCGATGTGATCTACATCCTGTCATTGGTCCATCAGCTCCATCCAATAGGACTTGAAACATGCACACATGCAAACACACCAATCCGTCAAGACAGTCAGTCTGTTGTTCCCCCTCCGTCTTCCGAGTCGATATTCCCCTCAGATGCCCACATTAGTGTAGTCTCCCTTCCCACAAACAAACACACTCCTACTTTCCACACAGGGATTGATTAATCCATAAAAAAGCACTTTGGCTTTCCACGTCCTTCCTTTCTGAGTAATTACCTCATGAGGTCTGTTTTTAAACGCGCCTCCTTCTCTGCAGTCCACCCCCCCTCTCCAACCTCAACCTTTCCGGCCCCCCACCTCCGACCAGTCACAATGGAGGTGAACCATGAGGAGGTATAAATAAGACTTGAAGTGACATCAGCTGAAGGGAAATACAGGGAGAAAAACTACACCTGTCAAGACCCTCCAGCACCACCAACACCACTCCACCTCTTCACCACAAGTCACTGGTAACACATTAGTATTGGACCCTGGTTAAACGGTCGACCCGATCCCTCCCCTCATCCATCTATCCGCCCCGATGAATGGTAATGACCACAGAGAGGAAGAGCCCCCTGCTGAATTAAACATTTCCTTCCAATGAGGGTCTCATTTTCCTCTTTTTCTGGACGGCGGAGCGGGCCGATGCTTTTTTCTCCCCGTTCCGACAGAGGTACTTTATCATTGTGCAGCTCAGGTGCACTGGAGGTCAATGACACAGCTCCAGCATTGTTCTAATATATTCCATCTCGGGCCAAATGAGATGCATTTTGCTGTGAACCTTCAGTCTCAGGGTCAATCCGCAACTGCCCCCGCAATCTATTTGACTGCCAGATTCGGGCCGTCTTTCTAGGAACGGCGCACGTGCCCAGCCCCATAATGGCCCGCGACTGCAGCGAACCAGGGTCCAATCTTCCTAAAGTGTTACCCAGGAAATCCCATGTGATCGAAAGACTCCCTCAGTCTCCCCCCGTCCCCCGTCCCCCCCCTCCACCGGTCCCTGTGTATCACTTTGTATTTGATGTTCACTTCTAGACCACAAGCTCATTTGTATGCTTTGCCTTCTCTCTCCCGCTACTCCGTCCTTCTCCTGCTCGTCTCCCAGGTCGCCAGTTGACCATCTTCAACAGCCAGGCGTTCATCAAAATTGGTGGTGGAGAGAAGGGGCGCCACTTCCAGGGCCAGATCTCAGGCCTGTACTACAACGGCCTGCAGGTGCTCAAACTCGCGGCCGAAGGCGACCCCAACGTCCAGACCCAGGGCAACCTGCGGCTGGTGGGCGACGTGCCCTCGGTGCTCACGACTGACACCACCTCCACCACCCCGCTGGCTGATATGTCCACCACCATCATGGAGACCACCACCACGATGGCCACGACCACCACGCGCAAACAACGCTCGCCAACAATGAGGGACAGCGTCACGCAGGTGAGCGACTGTCCGGACGGACCCGCAGAGACAAACCGTGACAGATTGGTTTCGATTACACCAACAGCTGCTTTATCCACATCTGTGTCACACAAATAGATTATTTGGTGAATTGAGCTTCACATCCTTGAGATTGAGTCACTGTGCAGCTCCAGGCAGCAGGTTCCTCTAGCACCACTCAGCACGGCAGTTTGTAGTTCCTCCAAGAAGATTTTTTCTGACAAGGAATGTAGCAAATTACAGCACACTCAGACACGCCAATCGAACCCAAAGAGGGGAAGTGGGGAAAATCCTGCGGCAGCAAAACAGCACGAAGACTCTGGGTGCAATAAACTTATATTTACGACGCAGCTTCACATGCGCGCGTGACAGGCTGTGATTTATGCTCTGATGATTTGCTACATGTGCTAAAGGCTCATAATTGCCCAGGCGGAGAGCGACAATTAGCAAACAGTAGGGGAGCGCTGTTCCCCACCTGCATGGGTACTGAAGAGGCGGGTCACCCAGGCCCACTTCTCCCATAAAAAACCTCCAATAAAAGGAGCCACTTGTTCAGGGGAAAGGAGGAAGGGGAGGAGGGGGAGGAGGAGGAGAGGGGCTCCAGTTTGTGCTCAGTGTCATTAGCTGCAAGCTGTGTGCTGTGCAAAAATCGCTGGGCTCCAAAGCATTTTAAAATGTTATCAACACATGATTGGAGTCATCCGAAAGTGGCTTATCTAATGGAATTTTGCACTCGCGCAAAATGAACTCCCACCATGTCAGGCCGATAATATGGCAAGAGCACAATCGTGTCTGTATGTCTGGACAGACAAAAAGGGGCAAATTGCCAGCATATGTTTAAGGATCATCTGACAAATCTGCCGCCCCGTCCCCTATTTTGATGGACGCACCTCGATGTACCCCCCAGTTACTGTTTGGAAACTCCTCAAAAGCACTTTATCTCATACAGCTGTCAGAGATGACTTCTAACTTCAGTCACCCAACAAACTTTGTGGGAAAACCACAAAGGCAACGTCGTCGGCCGCCACCAGCACGTTCCTCTTATCCAGATGTGTTAATTAGCTGCATTCATGTGCGCGGGAGCTTATCTGTGGATCAGTCAGCGAACCGTTCGCGCGCCTCTCTGATAACCGTGATCGGCGGAACTGGAATATATTTAGACCTCCAGTCTTTGTCCTTTATCATATTCACGAACCTCTCTTATCTCGGTAAACAGAGCGACACAAATTAGAGCGAATTCCAGGTGAGGCTGTCGACGACATGACCAAACATCTGTCTCCAGCACGACAGAGATGTCAGCTTAAGCATTAAAAAAAAAATCAGGCGAAATGAAGCCTCGGCAGCCTCATCAGAGCAGCGTGCTGAGATTAACGGGGAGGCGATTGTGTTCCTGAGTGTTTCCGCCAGCACCGGCTTTCAGTCTTGATTGAAGCTGCCATGTAATTACAACAAAACGTCGGACTCGAAGGCCTGTCGGAGCTCCTTCGTGCGCGACCGTGTCTGGAGCGCGCCCAGCCGAGAGCGCTCGGCGATTTCGCCGTTCTGCATGCGATCAGAGAGAACACGAGTGGAGAACATCGCGTCGCCCTCCGCTCACTCCTCCCCGTATCATATCTCTGGCCTCCAGACTCGCTGGTGAAGGCGTCCTTCAGCGCTTCACCGTGTAACGTGCTTTTACTGTCGCGGCGCGCGATGTGAAAGAAAAAAATATCGGCAGGCGCAGACAGGCCAGTTTGATAAACGGTCTGGAACCGTTTTGGCAGAGCGGAAGACTGCGAGCGTTGGCTGTCGCTACAAGCGGTAATGTGTGTTGCATTCGGAGGGTTGACGTTTACGAGGGGCCATAAAAAGAAAGCACGCTTTCACCTTTAGATGCATTTTATTACCTGGAATCTCTTTTTCAGATAGCGCGCACACATTTCACCAGCGTCCTCGGTGTTGTTTTTTATGATTATAACAGACTTCATTGAATGTTGCCTTTCATCGCAAAGGGCCCAAAACAGCATTAAGGAGGTGTGCTGGCGAATGAGCTGATATTATCAGCCATGTTCACCAAGCACAATGATCAAACAAGCGGGGGGACATGATTTGCATCGTTGGGGCGCACGGCTGTCTGACGTCGCAGTGTGACGGGAAATTCATTCCGGAATTTGCTGAAATATCCAAGGAGACGGCGAAGCCCAGTGGGGGTGGGTGGGGTGCAAAAGAGACGGACCAGGAAGATGAAGGTTGGATACAGCTTCAGGAAAATCAACTAAAGTTGTTGGACATCAATTGATTCTTGAAAAGAGGAATGAAGTCTTTCATGTTTTTTTCTTCTGGACACTTGGCGACTGGAGGAAAAGCCCACAGAGCACAAACAGGGAGTGTTGCTCAAAGAAAATTGGGTGTTTACTGAAAACTGATGTCTGCACTAATACTGAAGAGGAAAAATGAAGCGAAAACTGGATAAGTCGTATCCAAAGACCTGTTGGTCTACTTTCCCGGGATTGAAATCCTTGAGTAAAAGCTGCCCAGCGTGCGATTCCTGGCTGATTAAATCATTTTTTCCAGTCGTGATGAGAACGATTCGTCTCCCCGTGAAGAACAGTCACAGTTGTGGCGTTTTCACGGCTCAGAGCGCCGTTGAAACCCTCACGGTTAAATCATCGTTCCCAAAGACGAGCGACTGTGTGAGGAAATGAGCTGCTTCAAGTCCCAACAACCAATCATCAGGTTTCAAATTGCGTTATTCGCCTCGCTAAAGGTGGGCCAAAGCTGAGACGACAGACCTTTTCAGAGAGTTCATTTCAGGTAAATGTGAAATGTGTTGTTGTTTTCTTAATTGGTATCAAAGCTGCAGGTCTGTGACATTATATTAAGAGTCCTACACTTGCTTTAATGAGATCGGTGTTACCTCTTCTTGGACACGTTCCTCACATAACCTTTACGGGTTTATTTGATATTAACGTCTGTTCGAAATTCGACAATAATTTCAGCGCTGAGGAAGAATTTTAACAGCAGAAACAAGAGTAGAGAGAAAGATCCAAAGGAGTTCCTGCTATTGTTTCAACACTGTTTACAAGAAAATAATTTTGTAGCAAATTAATTGTACTTTTAACAAATACTTTTAGAAGGTTCTCTGTCAGACAATACATTAAAGTGTGTAGTATCTCTACCTACATCTATTCCAGTTCCCATTCGAATCGATGTCTGGTGGTCTCTGCTGTCTTCCCCACCTGAGAGCTGGAGCAGAGGCCCGAGCCTCACACGTCTCATTAATTATAACAAGATAGGCAGATGTTAGGTCTCAAAGACCTTGACCTTTGGCTGAGGCGGAGCCAACACTGAAGCTTCCCTCTCAGGATATATCTGCGATACATTGTTGAAGACGACCTGAAGTTGTTCACCCTGCATTCGTTTGACCCGGGTGTCATCAGCTTGAAGGTGTGAACTGTGCGTCCTGGAAAAGGGGGAGTATTAAAGGCTGAATAAGACATGTCGAGCGGCTGCCCAGGAATCTGTTTGAATTTTCCTTGGCACTCGCAGCCCACCGCAATCGACAGTTTTATTCCCGCCATTGATCTTCACGCCCCCGTATCTCTTCTATTAGCAACACTGTTGTCGTCCAACCAAGCCCAGCTCTGTTGTTCTTTCAGTGCCAGAACGCTGCACGAACATAAGAGGGACAGCCACTCTAATGAATGTCCTCAGCGTCCTCCATGCCACAGTGGAGACAGGAGACAGACCAGGGCAGCGGGATGCGGGCAAGCGAGTGGACGCCTAAATTTCAATTTCTCCAAAAGCTCCGAGCTACCCGCCGCGGCGCCGCTTTGATCATGGTGGAATAATGTGCTTTGATGCTTAGAATAAAAGATCCACCTTTTGATGTGCATGTGGGGGTCTGATTTTTTTTCCGCCCCCCCCCCCCCCCTTTCACCCGTCCACACGGCGGGTTTCCATGAAACAGTCCAAGTCATCACTTGTCTCGCTCTGACCCAAATTCAGCGTCGGGGGTGTTATAAAACCAAGATCACAAGCCGCACTCGTGCTGCTGTCTCAGGCTGAGAGCTCTCCCAGGTGTTTGGCAGAGAGAAGAAGGCGCGCACTCAGATTTATGGGGACGGCTGCGGGGACGCTTCAAAGGGACCTTGGCGGAGGCTGATGGGCAAAAAGAAGTCGGACACAGTCCGGCTCCTTCAGCTCTCCTTCAGCATTCATCAGAACACCGGGCGATTGGGCCTCGTGACAATTTCCCACACAGTGAGCCGGAGCCTCTGACGTTGTGGGTTGCTATGGAAACGGGAAAGCGGCAGTTTGAGCGCCGAGGTCGTCAAATGTGCTGCAGACGTCGCACTAATTTACAGCGCTTCTGCGCTGATTCACCAGAGCTTGACGTGACGTCGGTGACTCTGCTTTACGAACACAGTGCACTGAGGATTTTATCGTCCTCATGCATCATTTTAGCAGAAGCAGACCAGGAGAACATTTTACTGCAGGAAATGTACTTGACTTCAAAAGCGTTTCTATTGTTTCCATTTTCCACTGAAAAAGGAGAGGCAAACCAGCTCAGCCTTTACTGGAGATGATGAAATAATCGAGCTGCGAGGTGTTTCATCAGCTGGATCGCTGCGAGACGATTCGGTCTCGCCATCTCTCCCAGATTTCCTCAATATGCATCAGATGGGATGGATCCTCTTTCACGTGTTGCTTCTCTTTTCCCCTCAGTTAAAGAGAGGAGAGGTGGAGGGGGGAGGGGCTTGTGAATTCTGGTTTACATGTCTGTCTCAAGTCGTTGCGCTAAATTACAACTGCGGAAAATGTCCAGGAGGCAGGTGAGGTGAGCTCAGGATTTTGGATTGACAACAGAAAGAAACCTGTGTGGTGCTGAAATCAAATATGCTGCTAAAAGCCCTCCTTTTTCTGGTGACCCCCGTCTGGAAAACAAACAGAAGCGGAGGAGGGGGCCAGTCATTTGAGTGTCTAGACATGCAGCTGCATGACTCACGCAGTCGGGGGGACAAACTTAGGGTACTAAATTGGAGCTCAGCTTGTCAAATTTAATCTGTTTTCATTTGGAATCCCCCCCGTCTGCAGCCGGACC
This sequence comes from Malacoctenus gilli, assembly GCA_032164315.1. NCBI lineage: Eukaryota > Metazoa > Chordata > Actinopteri > Blenniiformes > Labrisomidae > Malacoctenus > Malacoctenus gilli. The sequence goes on from JASSRZ010000060.1 coordinate 1,657,537, forward strand.
TGCCGTACTCCTTGCAGAGCGCGCGTCGGCTGTCTTCTTTATCACCCAGTTCAAACGGCTGCCGGCTGGAGGTCGGACAGCGCTCCTGATGTGCGCCGTGTATTTGTACAGCCCCCGAAAAAAAATTAGACAGCAGTTTGCTCGTCTTATCTGGCCCTGTTGGCCACACGGCGGAGACGAGCCGTGCTTTGTCCTGTTTGGTCAGACGGTGGTTTTTCTGCCTTTTTTCACAAGCTCCCCCACCTCTGCTTACATAATGACGCTTCTCACACAACACGGAGCACATCTGTATTGTTTAGCATTGCTGTGATACTGAAGACTGCATCTCTGTTTATTTGGCTTCAACAGGCTGAAGCGGTCAGTGTCTATTTAACGCACATCTATGTTGCAGGGAGTCCTAAGAAAGGACTTTTACCAACAGCTTCGCGGAAGTTTGCAACAGTATCAACCAAAGATGATATTGTGTTTGCCTCCTAATCCTCTTACAAGTTTGTGTGTGTCCTCTGCACAAATAAAGAGTGTGTCCTGACTCTATCTCCCGTCTGTCCCCCCCACCCCAGAACGCAGATGACCTCTTGGTAGCGTCTGCTGAGTGTCCTAGCGATGACGAAGATTTGGAGGAGTGTGAGCCTGGAAATGGTGAGTCACCTCAGGGGGTTTTGTCCTCGTTGTGTTTCTGCCTGTAACAACAGCAGCCGCCATGTCCCCGACGCCCCTCCCAAATAACGCTATCTGACCACGCCCACGGCGCCCCCCCCCCGACCCCCCCAACACCCCCGCCCGCCCCGTCCTCCCCCGTATGCAGCTCTGATTCGTCCAGCGTGTCACAAAGGACCCTTTACAAAGGTAGCAAGAATTGTGGTGCAACACGGTGTTAGAGCCACCGAGTGCCCCCCCCCCGTTCAGCGTCGCCGTGACAGTCGAACAGCGGGTCAAGCGTTTCTGACACCATGACAGGAGGTGCGAAGCTAAAGGCCATATGTTTCACCCCCCCCCCCTCCCCCCAACCCCACCTCCGCCTTCTCCAGCCCCATTAAGCCCGCTCCGCTTGAGAACTGCCAAGAACCACGTTTGGTAAAGCGGTGCCGGTTGCCTCGCGTCGTATGATACGGGCGCCAGGAGATATGCAAATCCACATTTAATGACATTTTATCCTTAAAGATCCTCGCTGACAAGAATTTTATTGTCAAACGGGCTTTTTTTTTGCAGATTTACCAGTGGTGTGGGCGGGATGAAATTTATCATCAAAACCGGCATCGGTATCAGCCGCGACGCTGCAGTCGAGGAATTAGCCGAGGAGAAATTGTTAATAACACCTGAGGCTCAAGTAATTATTTCAAATTAAGTTTGTAAATGCATCGATTTGCATATTACGGCCCTGCTAGCTACGGCGCAGCGCAGACTTGAGTCTTTTTATGTGAGGTAAAAAAAAATCTTGTAAAAAAAAAAAATTGGAAAAAACTTGAAAATAAAAATGAAAACTTCCCGAAAATAGAAAAATTGGGGATCCGTACAAACTTTCTCTCTCGTCTTGAGTTGCAACACACCAGAGCAAGAAAAATAAACTGCAAACAAAAGAAGGAAAACTGAAACATAAGACGGCACGGCTGCTGCAAACACTTCACCTTCCTCAAATACGTCTCTAAAAGTTCTCCTGGGAACGGAGGAGGATGGTGCGGTTTAGCGGCTTGAATATGTTGCCCTGTAAATGGCAGCAGATTACAGCATATGTATCCGTGTGTGTGTGTGTGTGTGTGTGTGTGTGTGTTTGCACGCGCACTGGGAGAAAGTGATCTGAACTTGTGTGGAGAAACTGGAGTGGAGCGTTCTCCTGTGGTTTCTCTCTGTAGGTGGTTGGGACCAAAATAGAGACTCAATTCCCCTCTTATCGAAAAAGGAGAAATGAGAGTTTTTCGGTGGATGCTATGCCCAGGCTTAATCTCCCATGGGGGAATGCATCTCCCCCCCTCTCCTCTGGTGTTCCCACACACAAACACACAAACACAGATACAGCGGTAGACACACTCACCGTTCCAGACAGACACTTCTCTCTGTCTCTGTCTCTGTCT
>JASSRZ010000060.1:1659705-1673722 GCA_032164315.1 Malacoctenus gilli
TCTCCCTCTCTCTCTCTCTCCCCCTTTCTCACTCAGTGGGTGTAAAGTTTTTCTCCCGGCCGCCTCTCCTGGGAGACAACAAACATGCGAGCGCGCACGTGGCGCCGTATCTCACCTTGCAGATGCTACAAGTGTTCCGACGAGGTGAGCCGGCGGCGGCCGGATAAGCCTCTGTGGAAACTACGGACAACAGAACACATGTTCCTTGTACACACACGCACAGACACACACAGACACACACATACACTCTATCTGAGCTCCACCGACAACATGGGCCCGCAGCCATTGTGTGATAGGATCCATTTCTGATGTTTTCAATTACATGTTAGGAAACGGCACCCTTCAGGAGGGTGGCGAAGTGTTAAGCACAGCTGTGTGTGTTTTCTTGGAAGCCAGATACGCCGCGTTGAGTCGGCTGTGGCTGCACAGCCGGCGGAGCTCCAGCTGCCTTACAGATGTGTCCACCTGCAGCTGTCCGTGGGCCGCGGTGCACAGTTTAAACCTCCGGCGCGCGACCGTCCGATACTGGGCGAGGACTTCGAAGGCGGCCGATGCTGATCGAGATTTGCATCACGTTTGTTTGCGCTCGGAGGAGCGAGGAGGGATGCAGACAGAGAGGAGGAAGTGGAGGCGAAATGGAAAGAGCGAGCGGAGTGATGTTCCCCTGAACGATCACTGCCCCCCCCCCCCCCACCAGGCTAATTACACTTCGACTGTGAGGGAGCCTTAATTACATCACCCAATTAGTGCTTTGGCTTCGGAACCGTCGGCGTTGGTGATGAGCCTGTCAGGACAAGAACGGCAAAGACGTGGACGCCCCAACTTCAGATTTATGAATAGAGGACGAACAAATGGCTGAGACTCTCAGCGATGGCGCCGCGCTCGTTAGGCCTCCGTCATTTTATCTCCATATTTTCTCCCTACCTCGCTGTGACCTCACCCCCCCCTTCCCGCTTACCTCCGAGCTACTTATCAGTCCCAGGGTGTTGTTGGCACTATATCGCTTTTACTCCGACAAGATCAGAGCTTTGAGGAGCTCCTCAATAATTCATCGGACGACGCGCAAGAGAGACAACCAGCCACTGCTCTTTTGAGGTGGGGAGTGAGAAAGGAGATTGGGTGATAGATGAGGGAGCTGACCTGTGGCGCCGCCCCCCCTCCTCCCATCCCCACAATCACTGTCAGTGGTCGCCAGCTCGATAGGTGTCAGTTATTTGTCAGAGCAGCGCGGTATCGATCGTTAACCGACCTGCACAGTGAGGATTTTGGAAAGGTGGGCCTCCACAGGTCAAGTGGCGGGTGGTGTTGGAGGCCCGGAACGGCGTCTCTGCGAACGGGAGCATGTCCTCGGTGTGTCTCATTTCTGATCCGACCAGTCCTCTCCGGCAAACGACTCGGGGCTTCAGAGGCGATTGCACAACTAACAAAGTGACCGGTTGAGTTTGTGCGCTAATAAATCCCCAGTAGGTCCGAGAAATTGATTATTTGTATGGCAACATTTAGCAGCAAAGTGCTTTTCCTGCGACAGAACATTAAAGAAACACATTGCAGCAGTGGGAATATTGGATGCGCTGATAGTCTGCAACTCCTCTGACAGATCACTGACGGCTGCCTGCATTTTTCCTGCCTAATTGCAGAGAACACGAGGACTCAGCTGCAGCCGAGCAAACTGCTTGAAAGAAAGGCTGAAGAACCACTTTCTGAAAAGATTACAGTGAAGCCAAACCCTTTAGAGTGAACGCAGCATTGGTGTACTTTAGTATAAGAAAGGCAGGTCGCTCCTTCTCTTTGTTACGAGGAGTGTACGTTTGTAATTGCAGCTCGACGCCATGATTCGAACACAAGCGGGGGGAAAAATACGATATGCTCGGACACGCTGTTGGATTTTTCCATCTGCAGCCTAATAAAAGCTGAATTACCGCACGCACTGACTCCAAACCACCTTTTTGCTCTAAATATTTCAAATGGATGTGAGCGGGTGGACGTGATCGGCAGAATAACAGCGTTTGTCGGTGGGCCCACATAGATGCATCAGAATCCTGAGTAAATAGATGAGGAGAGGGGGAGGGAGGGGAGAGGAGAGGAGAGGAGAGGGGAGTCGTGCTGTCAGAGCAGTGAAGCGGCGTGCAGGGAAAGATAAAGAAAATTTCATCATCGTGGACTAAACGCGGCCTCAGCCTCCTCAGCTGTTTGAATCAATGGAGTCAAACTCGATCAATCAGACGGAATATATCCAAGTATCCTCACCCCACCCCCTCCACCCACTCTGCTCCCCAATGCCCAAACTAACCTGGGATGTTGCAGGGATGCACAGGCGTCTTGTTGGTTGAACTCATCACAATTGGTCGGAGAAGAATTTATACAATATAGGAGAAGATTGGAGTCCTTCGCCACCCACCCAAAAAAGTCCTCTAGCGTCCAAGGTTTCCACAGCAAGCTGGTAAGATCCAGCCTTTAGCCTCTGACACTGCCTGCAGTCACCAATCCGACGGGTTTATCGTGGTTGTTTCAGAGTCGTGACTGTATGTGTTGCTGGTACATCTTTCACCTCCTTCACTCCGGTTCTTGGCAGCTTTCAAACGCAGACAAACACGTCCAGTTCCAGTCGAACTCCCCCTTTTTCCCCGAACGGCGTCTAATTGTGAATTAGAGAATCAAAGCTGCATACGGGGGACCTCCAGGTGGCACCGTAGAGAGGGGCCTGTTACCGCAGGCGTCGATTGGTTTCGACGGGCCTGGCTGACACAGGAATAACAACAAATGCCCCAGAATCCCGGCATCTGGCTCCCTACTGCAAACTGAGGGTTGAGCTTCATTATTTTTTCCGGTTAGCCACCGCCTGCTGGCCACGCTCGCCAGGACGTCATGGAGGCCTGCAGGCTCTGGCTGCATCGAAGAGCGCAGCAGAGCGATGCCGTCGTTTGCAGGAACGATCCCTCACACACACGAACGTGCCTTCACTCCCAGAGCCTTCCTTAAAGGACAGAGCTGCCTTGGTAAAAGGGTGCACGTTTGTCTGCCTCGCTCTGCCGAGCGGGTTGCGTCAGGCGCTTAGTGAAACAAGGACGAGCATTTGCAATGTCAGCCGCACGCGTCCTGTAAGTAGGACACACGGTGAGCAGAGGCAACTCCTCCGTAATGAGCAGGCCGCAGTACAAAAGCTCGTAGTCGCACCGGCTGCCGTCTCACAGATGATGGAAGGGGAGATAGCACAGGTGCCACTTTGTCACCCTTCAGCTTCACATCTGTGTGGGGAAAAAAATTGTCCCAGCTCTCTGAATCGTTTTTCTTCTTCTGTGACTTTGACGAGTTATTCCAAAAGAGAAGGAAAAAAAACTCCCACCCCGTTTTTTTTATTTCTTTTTAATTGAATTCCAGCAAGCTGTCAGGAAGTCCCTCTCAGTGCGACTCCACTTTTGTTTCCTCAAATGTGCCACCTCGCTCTGCTGTCCTCTCGCCTTCAAGGTGAAACACATCCCTCAAATGCAGTGCGAAAATAGAAAGGGGGGAGGGGGTGTATAACTCAAGTCCCCCCAACACCACCTTTTACAGCTCTGACATTCTTCTGCTTCATTTCAAAGGCCTGTTTCTCTTCAAAATGTGTTGTTCTTTGCTCTGCTAACCCGATGCATCACCTTTAAACAAAGACACTGTGATGGTTGTTTACCTGACAAGTGTTGGGGGGATTAAGGGGATCTTGTACTTGCCGACACCCCCCGAGGAGCTCCCACAGTCCCTCCCCTCGCCTCTGCACACACGCACGCATCGCCCCCCTCGACCCGAGCGCCCCCCCCCCCATCCAAGCCGACCCCAAATGCCTCGTCCAATGAACAAAAAGCCCAAGTCATGATTTTATGCTGATGATGTTCGCATTTCTTTGGTCGTGTTTTTTTCTGTTCCCTTGTCCCCCACTCACCCGAGATGTGATCTAATCTAACCCCCTTTCTTTTTTTCTTTTTTTTAAATTATTTTTTGTTTTTTTGAACTCTTTCCTTGACTTGTAACTCTTTGAAAGAATCCAATGAAATCCTCTGGCACTGATATTCTTCTCTGTCCCAATGTGTTTAACCAATAACAGTGTGTCACAGGAGGGTTTCCTTGCCTTATGAATGCAATAATCTTTGGTTCAAATTTGGGTTTGACAGCAAAGTTTGACTCGTTGAAAATAATTCCTTTTTTCTTTTGCTGTTTATTTGATTTGTTGGGTCTCTTAAGGGGAACTCATCATTGCCCCATGTTTATATGTGCTGTTTGGGAGGGATGTGGAAATGTGAAGGGGGAGGAAGTGTTTAATAATGTGTCTCTCTCCGTGCACTGTAGTGAGCACCGAGAGTTTGGGTTAGAAATTAGGGGCATCAGTTTCCCGCAGCGACTCCTTGGGCTCTGCATACAGATTAAGCTAATTAGCAATGAGCCATAGAAACCATCATGCCCAAAGGGGGGGTGGAAACAGAATTGAGACCATTCTTTATGAGAATTTGAAATGGGATGGGGTTTTTCTTTCCTTTTTACTTTGCCTCATGCATATTTTTTGCCCAATAAGGAAATAAATTAACAGAAAAAGAAAAAAAGGAGGAGGAGGAGAGGAGGTAAAGGCGGGGGTGGGGAAGTTGTTGATCACTATCCGAGAACAATCTTACACAGCTTTCTTTTTGTAATTTTTTTTTTCATGCAAAAATCATGCGGCCAATTTGTTGATGTAAGTGACCTGAACCTCGTGGTTTGCTATCTTACTTAACCAATCACAGCAAAGACACCTGAGCGATAGTGTAGCCAGACTTACTATTGAAGGCCAGGTTGTGTAGCTTAGCCCAGCTGTTGTTCAGTGTTATTTGTAGCCTGCTTTTTAGCTCTGTGTTAGTGATAGCCGCTAGGTCAGAACAGGCCAGGAGCAGGTGCAGGCAAGACTAGTTTTTCGTACTTGTGCTTGTAAGATACTGCAGCTCAGAGTTAGTCAGCATAGTGAGTTTTTTTTAAATAGCACAGACTAAACTTGTGTAACTAACCTTTAGCTGTAGTGCTGTTCTAATGTTCTTATTCTGGTGTAATACTTCATTGTGCTGTTTTCTTCTGATGATCTGCAGGTAGTCTCTTTCTCAGCTGCTGTCTAACACGCTCTCCCTTCGTTGTCTCTTTCTTGTCCTAGGAGGTGAATTAGTGTTGCCCATAATAACGGTGGACTCCCTAGACCCCCCATCCATCGCCACTCGCTACCCAGTAATCCCCCCGCCCCCCACCACCTACCGCCCCTTCCTCACCCTGCTCGAAACCACCAAAGAGTCCCTCCCCTTGCCCAACGGCCGCCCCCCCTGCCCCCTGGACCAGGAAGACTGCGAGGAGCCCATCGAGGTGTCGGCGTACGGCTCAGGGGAGATGACCGAGTCGGATGACGAGGACTATTACAAAAACTCCCCCCTGGTCACCGACAGGACTGTCCTTCCCCCTCCCCCGGCCGTCGAGGGCAGTGTTCAGAACCCCCGCGACCGCCACTTCTCCCGCGTCCCCAACTCCCACCGCCCACCTCTCTCCTCCACCCCCACGGCCAACCCCGACAAGCTCAGCCCACGCCTCAAGCCGGCCGGCGGCGCCGGCGGTGGCAGCAGCAGCAGCAGTAGTAGCAACAGTAACAACATCCCAGCCGGGAAAATTAACAACCGGGACCAAGTGCTGTTGCCGCCAGCGCACCCTTCGTCAGACCCGGGCCACCGCCGAGTACCAGGAATAACCTATCCTCCCAATTTCCCCCATGTTCCCACTCCAGACCCCACGTCTCCAAACAGAGGGCTACCGGGTGCTGTGGAGGTCCAGCAATCCAGCAGCACCACCGGAATGGTTGTGGGCATCGTGGCAGCGGCCGCCCTCTGCATCCTCATCCTGCTCTACGCCATGTACAAGTACCGCAACCGCGACGAAGGCTCCTACCAGGTGGACCAGAGCCGCAACTACATCAGCAACTCTGCCACGCAGAGCAACGGCGCCCTGGTGAAGGAGAAACAGCCCAGCACTGCCAAGACGGTCACCAAGAACAAGAAGAACAAAGACAAAGAGTACTACGTGTGAGAGAGAGAGAGCGAGCACCCACCACCACGGACCGAGACAGACAGCAGACGCACTTTGGAAAGGAAGGAAGAGCGAGAGACGGAGAGACAGGGAGACGAGCGGATCACAGGATGGGAGGAAAAACAAATCACCGCAGCTCATCCCCCCCCCCCCCCTCCACAACCTCAGTATTGTCGGGTTGTCGTGCCGGTTGCACCCAAATCGAGAGGAAAGGCAGCAAATCACCACCGCCGTTCCGTTCATATCTTTCAGCATTGCTCAGCCTGATCTGTCAGAATCAAACGACGTAGCCACGGTGTGAGTTTAAAGGCGAGGCTATCGGAGCTCACATTTTGTGCCAACAACCATCCGAAACAGTGATCCGCTGCTTCGCACCCGACGCGTTCTTTAATGTCACAAGTACTGTAGGGAAAAAACACCATCGTCAGTATTTGTGTCAAGACCTGCACTGAGCCCAGCTTGAGGTGCGCAACGTCAACTCTGACAGCATCGTGTTACTTTCCAACTAGGCTCGAATTAGCAACTTGACACGCTTCTGTAAAGTTAATATACTGCCATCTTACAGAAACACTGTGTCAAGGCCGGCTCCCACCTCCGCCCGCACTCGCTGCCTCCAGTCTCTCGTCGTATCTATCTCTCTCTCGCTCTCTCTCTCTCTCTCTCTCTCTCTCTCTCTCTCTCTCTCCCTCTCCCTCTCCTCTTCCTCACCTGCACTCGCCCTGTCTCTGGTCAGCAGAAGCCGATGCAACGTTAAACTCTGCCGTGTTTCAAGCATGTAGTATTCATTTACGAAAAAGAGATAAATAAAAACTGTTTTTCTTTCTGTGGAGTTTAAAAAACCTAAACAAGACGATGACGACTGACGATCATACCAACGTGAAACGTAGCAAACTTCTGTGAGATACCACCGCTCCAACCTAATGGACGCTAACCTGTACGTTTAGCCGCCAAAAAAAAGAAAAAGAAAAAAAACAGAGACTTGTCGAGGCCAAAAGAAAAACCCCTTGGTCGTCCTTTTGTCCCAGCAAGATGTGTCACGTGTTTCCGGGGCTGTGAGGTGCCCCCTGGTGGGCCAGCAGAGGAACTGTCACGTCTTTACAGTTACTAATCACCGAAAAAACAGAAAAAACCTCCAGCAAACCAGATGAACTCTGTTCTATATAATTATAAATATATGTATAGACGTTGGAGAAACCTATGGACCTAAATTGCGAGCGAGTCTCAAAGTGAGTTTGCCGACGACGCGTCAAAGACGGACTCGAGGATTTTCGAACGTTTTTTCGCCGCCCCCCCCATCCCTCTTCCCTTTCCCTCGAAGCCCCACCCCCTTTCCCCCACTTCCCCCACGAACAGTACAGCTGGAGGGACGCCTTCGCTGCAAGACTCAGTCACTTCGGTCCGCTCTTTACTTTTTCCTTTTGTTTTTTGTTCTTTCTTTCAAAATCATTTCCTTTCTCTGAAGAAAAAGAGAGACGTTTAAGGGAATGGCCGCATTCGTTCTTGCTGGAGTTCCACTGTGGAGAGGGAGATACCTTGCAGCTGAAACGGCTCCTGTGTCTTTCGCCTACACTCCTGCCCTCTCCCTACCCCCTACCTCCCCCGCTCTCCCCCGCCCACGGCCCCTCCTCCCCTCCTGCCTCACCTTCTTTCTCTAGCCTGATTGGACTGATGGCAGCCAACGGGCAAAGCAAACTCTGTCGGAAGAGCACACGAATAAAAACAAGGCGAACAGCAGTTGCCTGGAAGATGTACTACAGAACTCTAGTATTCCAATTTTCTCAACTCTATTACGAAAAAAAAGAAAACTGTACCATGAAAAGAAAAGAAAAATCCTGAAAAAAGTTTGTGAAATGTCTAAATATTTGACTCTCATCCCATTACTAAGAGAAATGTGTTTTCCCTACTATCATTCCTGTTTGGAGAGAAGAAAAAAAAAGACGATGATTCTGGGAAACCCAAATTTCTATGTATTTTCTTTTGGTAATTGAACAAATGTGATTTGGGTTTTTGAACATGATGCCAGAGGAGAGCCTCTCTCTCTCCCTCCCTCTCTCTCTCTCTCTCTCTCTCTCTCTCTCCCCACCCTCCATCTGTCATCGATCTCTTTCATTTGTCCTGCATCCGTTCCTTTCTCTCTGTACTGCTGATTGTACGTCTCCATACCTCGTGGAGGAAGCAGGTTCTATCTGTCCTTTTGCCTTTTTCTCCCCCCCCCCCACTCTTTTTTTTTCCCTTCCAGCATTTATTTTTCTATCTATTTCCGTCTATTCGGCGGGCGACGTGATGGCAGCCGCTCCATTCGGCGGAGCTCCATCGATCCCGTCTCCCGCCACGTTTGTCTGGTTTCTCTCTCTCTCTCTCTCTCCCCATTCCAAACATACTCCTCCCAGTATCTTCCTGTTCTTTCTAAATGTTATTGTAAAGTGTTCCAGTGAGATGACTCTAAATATGTGTACATTAACAGAGGGAATACACTTGGTTATATACTTCTTAGTCACTGTGTCGCGTGATCTGTTCCTGACCTCTTTGTGCCCAAAACTGCACAGCTCCAACTCGAGGTGTGACGAGCACTCGCAGACTTGCCGTGAGAAGCAAAACTCCATAAGTGCTGCGTGTCTACAGTCCCCTAGGAGTGCGTTCGAGAGCACCAATGTATCGACAGCGGATCCTCACACCTGAGCAGATTTCCCAGCGCTCAAAAAGCGTTTCCTCCAGGCGTCTGTTTAAACTTGAACACCTCCCACACAAATTATTCTCAGCGCAACTGCGTATCTGATGAACGCAGCTGCGGAGGGGTTGTCGAGAGTAGAGCCACGTGGATTTCTCTCTCTGAAGGCAGAATCTGATCATCCTCAGTGGCCAATCAGCTGTGCGAGGACATTGAACCTGATTTAGTCTGAGGTTTTTATGCTATCAAGAGCTCAAATGATGTTCCAACTATGTCATCGATGTTAAAAAAGGCACCAAAAACGATCAATTTTATAGCCATTCTCTAAAAGTTTTCTGAGACCCCCCATAAGAACAGCAGCTGCAGCGGCATGCTAATGCATTCCCAAACTTTGAGGATTAATTACACGGCTCGAGTGCGGCCCCCTCGCCTCCTCTCCAATCAGACGAGTCGGCGACGGAGGAGGTAAGTGCTCTCGAGGTTTGGTGGTTGATTCACTCTTGAGTCGACACCGTCCATCCGCCGCCAGCGTGCACTGATCCCACTGTTTATGTTTACTGTCTGCATTCAATCGTTTCACTTGATAGCTGGCATTAACTGAAACAACATGAAGCCCACACACGCATGTGAAATCTCAGCCTGGACAGCAGCGAAGTGACACCATGGGGGGGGCATTCTGACAGGCTATGGTCTGCTGCCCATCCATTCAACCAGGACAGGGTCGAATCAGACAGGTCCCAGCGGCTGGTTCTACCTGCTTAACATGACCAAAAACATCTCCAGCAGTGACCCGCCGTGTTCCTGTCCAGCGCCACATTTGGGAACAGAAGTCCATGAAGAAGAAGGTCAATGGCGGGCGTCCTCCTGGTGTCACCGGATCCGCAGCAAAAGAAACTGGTAAAAAATGCAGGTCACAATTGCCTGGAAGCACTTATGGCAGGTAATAAACTCACAAAAACTGTCTGAAGCTGTAAACACCACACTGAGGAGATGTATACCCAACAACACTTGGTCCAGGGAACACTTGATTGGGTTCCCTATCTGCCTTATCTGCTCCGAACACCCCAATCTGACGATAATAAAGTGTTCTGCGCCTTGATGAGATCATTTGCAGCCACGGCTCGCCGCGCCGCCAGAGCAGTCCGTCGCCGCTCCGACATCTGTGATGAGTTAATGGGGCGCGTGGAGCAATCAAAGCCCCCTCCCTGTTTCAGTGTCTCACAGTTAGCTCAGCTGGGAGAGTGACAGTGTCTTTTATCTGGATGTTGGCAGTTCAACTCCCACAGAGACCAAAGAACTGGAAAGAAGAATGCAAAGGCTGTAAAATGTCCAGATATGCAAGTAACTTTGTTACTCCTGCAAACAGCTAGTTTTATCAGTCAGTTGGTTGTTTGGCCGGTGACCAAAAAAACAGAAGTGATTGTTACAAGTCGCCAGCAGCAGTTTCTGCTGTCGTCTCAGGCTGACTGGTATCGGCAGTATCGGCTCTGGTCTCATTTAGTATTGGCGCCGCCACAAAGGAGACAGTCCATTGGTTGGTTCCTAATAGATTGCTGCTCTCTATTTTGTAAGATATTGTTAGCTCAGTTGGTAGAGCAACAGACTCAGCCTCAAGAGATTGTTGGTTCAAATCCTCTGGTGGAATTTAAAAGTTTGTTGCTGCTACTGAAGAATGTTGTGTCTTCAGTGTCAGAGACCTCAGCAGTACTCATGTACACTCAGCTCAGTTGGTAGAGCATTGGACTTGAATGCCTGCTGTTGGTGGTTCAAATCCCATCGTGGCCTTTAAGAAAAAGTAGAACTACGGCAAACTTCGGTATCGGCCCTCGGTATCGTTCCAACTGCAGGAAGCTAAAGGCCTATGGTTTGTTAAATATAGTAGCATTTATGGAAAAGACTTCTGAAATGTTGTTTTACTTAGAAAGCGACTGAGTTTGGCCCGAGAAGTAGAGTGCTTCACTCCACTGAATGACTGTCTTGGTGGTTCTTTGCTGCAGCTCTCAGTCATTTAGCAGACACTTCACTCTCGGGACTCAACCTGCAACTCTGAGTGTCAGAGTGTCAACTGGCCAAATTTTTCTTTAAGGCCACGATGGGATTTGAACCGCCAACAGCAGGCACTCAAGTCCAATGCTCTACCAACTGAGCTGAGTGAACATGAGTACTGCTGAGGTCTCTGACACTGAAGACACAACATTCTTCAGTAGCAGCAACAAACTTTTAAATTCCACCAGAGGATTTGAACCAACAATCTCTTGAGGCTGAGTCTGTTGCTCTACCAACTGAGCTAACAATATCTTACAAAATAGAGAGCAGCAATCTATTAGGAACCAACCAATGGACTGTCTCCTTTGTGGCGGCGCCAATACTAAATGAGACCAGAGCCGATACTGCCGATACCAGTCAGCCTGAGACGACAGCAGAAACTGCTGCTGGCGACTTGTAACGATCACTTCTGGTTTTTTGGTCACCGGCCAAACAACCAACTGACTGACAAAACTAGCTGTTTGCAGAAGTAACAAAGTTACTTTCATGTGTGGCTACCTTAAAGTCTTTGTGACTTAGAGTGTTAAATTCCAGAAAGTGACCAAATTACAGCTTACTGGCACTATTGTGGATGATGGGATTTGATCTCACATCACTCAACAGTACAGCCTGATGCTTTACCAACTAAGCTATGCAGTCTTGCAAAGCAAGGACTTTCCTGTAACTCTAGTGACCAACCAACAGTGAAGGGAACAGAAACAATGTAATTTTCTTGAAAATGATCCTCCTGGGTTTGAACCCACAGTTTCACAAAGATGAGACAGCTGTGCTGCCTACCGAGCTCCACCAAGTGCTGGGATTAAAATGAATAATCGTTTAGGAACCAACCAATCAACCAATTCCAGCAGCGACATGAGCTCTTTGGTGGAGGTGCCGATGCCAAGTGAGACCAGAGCCGATGTTGCCGATACCAGTCAGCCTGAGACAACATCAGAAGCTGCTGGAGGGGCAAAAAAAACAAACTAAAGGTTAAAGCAACAAACAGAGGTACAATAAACCAGCTAGTTCAGTCAGATGTCATGAACCTTAAGATCTCAAAGTCCTGGGTTCAAATCCCTTTGACTGAGATGCTTTTAGAGGACAGTTCTTAAAACATGGTCAAATCAAACTGATTGTCTCAATGATGTCAAGTGTAAAAACTCGGTGTGGCCACTAGGCGGAGCTTTTTGCTCTCTGAGTGCTTCTGGCAGACAGTCCCACTCAGGAGTGGCAGGTCAGAGTGAGGGTCTGTGGAGAGGCATGTCGGTGGATCATGCGTCACTTTATTCTCACTGGTTGGAATTGATACATGAGATTAAAATTGTTGTCCTGGAGACTTCGGCTCAGGAGGCAATGATGCGTTTCACCACGTCACAGTGCTGCTGGCCAGTGAACGCCACACGGAGGCTGATGGGGTCAATGAATACATCCTGGTTACGGTTTCTTGGAGTTTCGGAGCGTCTGCGGCCCAGCCGAGAGTGACGAGGACAGACAGTGAGAATAGTCGCTATGGCGATGCACGCCTCTACATCATCCAAGAAGAAACAGTTCCCGCTCTTCTTCTGTTCCGTGTACTGGAAGACAGAAAGGTCACAGGTCAGACGGGCGCCCTTTGGCACTGGTGCATTGTGGGAAGCGAGTCTGCACCTCCTCCTCCTGAAGAGGATTTCCAGCAGCGACAAGAAGCAATTCATGCTGGCCACCAAACTCTGTGGCCTGCGGGGGGAAACCGGCGACACGACACGGGCAGAGCCAGCATGTGGAGCAACACGGCGTGGCGCCACAGTGACACTCACGTGTTGGCCGACGTCATCTTGGAGTGAATTCCGTTGAACACGGTGACACGGTCAACCAGGTAGGTGGCCATGATGAAGTCGTGCTCCACCACTAACACTGTCTTCTTGGCCTGAAGGATGTATCTGATGGATCAAGAGTCCAGGTAGGACTCGCAGACGACAGAGGAACAAAAGATAAGTGTGAATCAATAAAGTGTGATTTTGATCTTTTCGGTTTCAAAATGACAGAAACAAACAAAGGTATTTTTGTTATTGACCTTGCTCCTCGACGACTGTTTTGCATTTCTAATAAAATGCTTACATTAATTCTGTGACACTAAAGACGTCTTGTAACTTCCACTCCTTCAACTCCTTCCACTCTGTCCTCTGGTTGCACCACCCAGCCCAGCAGGATCCACGTCTCCAGCAGGAACGGAGCTCTGTGCGCCCTCCCGATCCACGGCCTCCGCGATGCGTTGAATGCGGTCACACAAGACGAAGATCGGGGACCCTGTTAGGTCGGTCTGTTGATGTCGAACGAAAACCCTCCGGGGAACTGGCCCGATGCCGTTTCCTTCGAAACGCGTGGTGCGTCATGCCAGGCAGACGCGCGGCCAGGCGACCGCTCACACGCGCGATTGCGCTCAGCAGAGCGACTCGAAACAGCCATACTCATAAAAACTCGCACTTTCTGTTATCACACTGTTTTCTGGCCGCTGTTTACCTTTTCTCCACCGGCTCCTTTGCTGCCGCACGCTGACCGTCGCTGTCCACCGTGTTGATCCCCTCGGCGTTTGAAGCCACGCCCCCTTCCGAGCTGGTCCAGGTGGACGAGCACGGGATCGAGCGTGTTTGTAAACACCACGTGAACATGCTTCCAGGTCACAGAGGATCAAAACGTTACAATAATCCTCCAACTAGAGAGTGTTTGTTCCGTGGGTGCTCTGGGTGTCAGGTCTCCATGCACCTCTCTGATGCAAGTAATTATGCTGTTCTACATGAAAGTGTGAAATATGGCCTCCAGCATCTTTAGGCTGAGTGATCTTGTGTGGGTACAAGGCAGCAACAGCCTACTTGCAATCAATATTGGACTCATCTCTTGAAATAAGTACTCCTGAATACTTCTGAGTAATCCTGTGCACAGTTGTCTTTTCTGGTCAGACTTTTGGATGCAAAACGAGTTACCAGAAATAGACACAAGTCCACTTTTTCCTACAACCGATTGGTCAATACATTTTATTATGACTCCTTAAATGACACCAGATAATAGTAGGAGCAACCACAGTGGAGAATCAGAGGCACCATTTGAATCATAACACCGCCCCCCTCCCTCTGCGGGGACTGAATCAGCATGTGGCCTCGTCTCTGAATGTGGAGCAAAGGTTGGCGAAGGTAAGAGGATGAGGGCTGCTCCTCCACGCCGTCCTGTCTGCCGTTTCTTCCCCGTTTCATCATCCCACCGTCTCCCCGACTGAGCGGTACCCCGTGG
>JASSRZ010000060.1:1689574-1718713 GCA_032164315.1 Malacoctenus gilli
AATCCCACCTGAACTAAAGCGCCCGGCGGGATGAAAACCCGGGAAGATGGGAGACCACGGCAGCAAAACGACACAAGCAACGGTGGCAACAAACAGAGCAGGTGAATGCAAGCAGTCTCCTGTGTCTGTGTGCTGCAAAGAGCTGCACTTACATACTGCCCTCTGGTGGCCACAGCTGGGAAGAAAACAGCAGAGCGTCGGGAACGGTGGACGAAGACGGGGGCGGAAATCCCTGCAGGGAGGAAGGCGAGCACAGACAAAAATGTATGTAAATGTAAAGTGATAGCTAAATAAATCTATATGATGAACATCACAGAGGAATAAAATGAAATTAAAGAGAAGCAGAGGAACGTCGTCCTGACTTTCTAATTATGACACAAGGATTTTTGCTCCTTAGGTGCGAGTGTCTCTATAATCAGGGTGAAGCCAAATGTCCTCTGATAGTTCGCTGGCTTTAATAGGACATTAGCATTAGCAGCACAATGGAGCCATTCAGCACACGCGACATGAATCTTTGGTTCAATGACCAAATTCAGCCCCCCGTCCTCTGTGGCTCTCTGTTATCTTTGGCCACGGATGTCTTGGTTTTCCATTAATATAACACCGGGGACATCTTTGTCCCAGTGTCTATTTGCTGGGAGCGAGTCTTATCAGACTGTTGGCGCTCACTCTTTTTTCTTTCCTCCTCTCTCTCTCTCTCTCTCTCTCTCTCTCTTCCCCTCGGCTCACTCGCTACCCTCAAATTAACTTGGTGTAATTTGGCTGTGTGAGCACATACCGCACATCGCATCGGCAAACAGCAGATCTGAAGGTCCAGCGTGCAAAGTTTCCGATCTATTAGCAGAAGCATAATACCAAACCGGGGACCAGACTTTGCTCAGAGCCCAGAAGGTCAACGATCAGATTTCCTACCTCAGCGGGACTCTTTGTTTTAACAGAGAGGGAAATTAACCCAAAGGTACAAAATATTGAAATCCTTGTTTGACATCTTGTTTAAGGAGTCAAAGTGACGATTAGGTAAGAATTAAGGTTTCAGGCGCTTAAAGCCTGAGCTGCTTCTATGCGTACGAACCACAGATGGACCCTACAGTCTTTATTTAACTGCTTTTTCTTTATTTACCACTGCATTAACAAATAAACACTCACCTTTAGTCGGGAACTGGGAAAAACTTGTTGGATTGTCCAAACAGCATACAAACAGGGTCAACAGGAAGTCGGAGTGGTCACCTGGAAACGAAGTGTCAGCTGGATTGAATCCAAAAGAGATGAAAAACAAAAAAAAGAGAAAAATTAACATTTATTCATCTCGCTGCAACACGGAACTAACAAAAGAAAGTCACGGGACATCAGAAAGGAAAGTATTTTGAATCACATCTTCAAGCCACTGAGTACAGATACATAAAGTTGTACTAGAGTACAGCTCTCAAGTAAATTTACCAGGTTGCTGTCAAACGCTGATCCAAACTGATGACGCAAATGTTAATTTTAGCATTTTCACTAAAACAGCAGCTCAGCCTTCGCAGCCAGTCGGACGGGGGAAAAAAGCAACGATTTCTGAAGCGAATTAAAACCTTTCATCTGGGTTTATTTTACCATGACTTGATTAACACCACCTGTGTTTCTTCGCCAAGGAAACAGCGAGTGCAGGTGGGCTTCTGTGGAAGAAGAAGAGGAAAGAAAAAACCAAGGTGAGGCTCCAACACTGTCGGCTCATTGACAAGCCACGGATCATTTTGTGTCGTGTCGCGGCACCGCGGGCTCGGAGAATTGGAAATGCGGTGGGCTCAGAGGGTGGAAACGCGCACAGCGGCAGCAACAAACTCAGCACAGAGGAAAATAAATGTGTCAGTGAGGCAACAAACCTTCAACCACTACGCTCAGGACTAAACTCGAATTTTTAGACATTACAGAAAACACATTGTGTAATTTTTCAGTGACAAAGAAAGAAAAAGTAGTTCCTGGTTTGGACCTCGGATTTTTGTGAATTTTTTAACGTTTTGCATTCACACTGGTCCTATTTTATTTTGAAAAGCACGCCAAGAGTAAAGACTTCCTGAACCAAAGTGAGAGGAACATCCTGGCAACCACTCCTGGCTTGATTGTCAATGTAAACCTTTTCAAGCGCAGGAGGGACTTGCACCCTCACCCCCTCACCCACCTCACCTCCCCCCGGTTCTCTGCACACAAAGGCTCCATCTTCAATAAAGCAACAGTGAAGCTCTGGCTCTGGGCTCCGTCTGCTGTTATAAATCGGGCAGCGATTCTGCTCGCTGACAGTCTCCTCGGCGAACTCGTCACAACAGATGTTCCAAACTGGAGGATTCTGGGAGGTGGCAGAATTTGTCACACTGCGATCTGGATTGGCCTCTCGCAGCGAGCGCGGCGGACCGATCGCCTCCCGAGGAGAGGCAGAGGCAGAGTCAGATTTCCTCCGTTTCTTTTCCTCCACTCAAAGTGAAGCACGTCGAGGCGTTCAAGGTCCACTGAAAACTCAGCGGCCTTTCGTCGGGGTCTTCTGACAGCGTCTCTCTCAACAAGACATTTCTCAGATCACATCAGCACGCAGGAGAGACCCTCAGTGATAATAAACTGAATATACTTCAATTTTAAAACAATTCTCTAGACCACAAATCAATGAATA
Organism: Malacoctenus gilli; assembly: GCA_032164315.1. Classification (NCBI taxonomy): domain Eukaryota; kingdom Metazoa; phylum Chordata; class Actinopteri; order Blenniiformes; family Labrisomidae; genus Malacoctenus; species Malacoctenus gilli. The sequence continues at coordinate 1,692,216 of JASSRZ010000060.1, forward strand.
GACTGTTTACTAATATATGTGTGTTTGTGAACAAAATAATCTTGGCTTGTTGCCATTTACCAAAGCCAAAGACTTGATTTGCTCTTCCAGCTTCAAGTTTTTTGAACTGAAACTCACCGTCCATTCGTGGGGCTGAGCAATGCGGTGTCATTCGTCTCGTTTGTCATCGGCGTGCTATAATGGAAAAAAAGGTGCGTTAATCTTTTTTGGAAGCAATCGTTATTAACGCAAAACAATCGACCACAATAACTGCAACAACAAAGCAGCACTGAGTTATTGTCATTACAAGGAATCGTTTAATTTCCTTAATTAAGGTCAATCTCTGCCGAAGTTAACGCGAAGCTTTAAACACGTCTCAGATGCACTTCTCTGTCTTTTATGCCAAATACTTAGTGTTTAATGCAGAAAGCAGAGTGATTTTAAAGGTGGCATAAAAAAACTATCACAGCTCTCGACTGCTTTTTCTAACTCTGTGTGTACCTGGCATGTTCGCAGTGATTCAGCGTCAAGCCTTTCCTCCTCGCCGGGCTTATCTGGCGCCTGTAATCACTTTCCAAGAAGAAGCTCGCAGTTAAAAAGCCGACGATTCCCCGAACGACACGCGAAGCGCCTGAAACAGCCCTAATCTCTGGAACTTCATGAAGCATTGAACATCTGAGGCGTCGGCTTCAAGGCGTCGCCATCAGAAATCGAGTCAATCGCCTCATGAGAAAGCTCGAGTTTTGTTTTTTTTTCCCTTTTCTTTCTTTTTGGTGTTTTTTTTCCCCTCTTTTTCTTCTCTGCCAGACCAAATTGTTTCACTTCAAAGACGAGAGCGGAGGGAGACGGAGGGAAGTTTATTCCCACTCTTCATTAATGCTGATAAGGCGTTCCCTTTTGGGGAACAGAGGAGTGGGGATGAGTGGGAGTCTGATTTGATTACTGAACTGGGCTGAAAATTAAAACATCTGACACCCGCCGATGTACATATTAATGATACTGAGGAGGAGATTCTGTGCTGAGAGGGAGGAAAAAAAGAAAAGATGGGAAGTTAGCGGCTGCTGGCTGGACGCATGAGGACAGGGAGCGCAATGGTGTCGCAGTTTCTTGTCGTTAGTTTTTTGTAACTTCGGACAGAATCCAGCTGCAGATTCATACCAAACTAAACTATTACCCAGCTTCTGTAAAGAGAAACCTGGTGTCTCAGAGGAGGCGTTCGCTCTCGTCTTTTCAGAGATTGCGAGATCAGCTCGTCAGGCCGCTCCTGACAAATTTGCCTGAGGTCAAACTAAATACTGCAGCTGCGGAAGCATCCCGCAATAATGATTCTCTGATTTTTGTTAATTCATGTTTAAAAAAAATCAGATTTTCTTTGTTTGAACAAAGGATCAAATGATGAAGATGATGGTCTCGATTTAAACTGAATATTTGGAGAAGAGATCGAGGCTAAAAGGTAAAAGATTCTTTAACTCTGGATAAATAAATAAGAAATAATCAGTTACGTTGATCTGGTTTTTCAACAGGAACATTACTGCACTTCAGTTTCTATAGATTTCTACACTTTGTTCGGAAAGTTGTGTTCCTGGAAGCTCCGTCTTCCTCAAAGGAAACAAAAAGCAAAAGAAAAAAAGTGTTCAGGGGCGAATCCTCCGCAAAGCCACAACTGCTGCGCTTCAGACTTTCAACCGCGGTGTCCATGGCAACAAGAGCCTTGGAGACTTATGCCGGGGTACAGGAGGGTCAGGCATTGCGGCGAGCTTCTCCGTCACGCAGCTTCGCTGACGCCAGCGACTCCCCCGTTCCCTGCGTCGTCCAACAGCTCTACCGGTATGCGACTGGAGCAGGGAGCCGCCTATCGGTAAGCGACGGCGTGGAGCGGATAAGAGTTATATCACCTCCTCCGAGGTACTTTGTGTGTTTGACAAACGGGACTGAGCTTCGTTTGGGTGTTTTCTGCGGCTTAAAAGCCTCAAATCGGATGCAGCCAAAGCTTATTCTCGTACCTGAGCGGTTAAAGTTTCTCTATCCTTCAGCGGAACACGGTGAACGTCTCATCATGACCTCCTCGCTCGAGTTCTCCCAACATCTGGTGTGACGAGGCTGGAACACCGTCAGACAGAAGAGGTGCGCGAGCTGCAAAGCGGTTGTGTTTTCTCGGAAACCTGTCATAGCGGCGGCTCCGCTGTCGTCACCCCGTCATCACCTGCCACCTCGCCGCCAAGTGCCTGGTTCTCAACACACACACACACACACACCCACACACAGAACCATTAGTTCCACTCAACCATGCCAGTTTTCATTCCATTTTATGGGCCGTGAATGATGTGAAAAGATACCGTAATGTGGTAATAACAGAATATTTCCTTCCGCTTCTGTAGCAGGAATGACATCTTTTTATATTTAATTTTAAAAAAGAGCTGTCAGCTGGGGGGAAATGACCCCCATCTCCCCCAAAGGAGTGACTACGGGTGCCCAGAGTGGACATTTATTCTCCTCCACGACGCCCGTTTCACAAGAGATTCGCTGCGTCGCTCCAAGGCTGATAGAAATACCTCGAGAACTGCAAAGTGTATTGCTATTTTAAGTACTTGTGAATGTTTACTGCCCACCGGGAATGACCTTGGTGATTTTTCTAACCTTCCTCTGGCGCCACCAACAGGCCAAATTTAGTGACCTTGATTTAAAATATTATCACACCATGTTGTCAGAAACTGTTGCTGCTGTTCTGCTTGGCTCACAAAAGAACGTGTGTTAAATAATGAACTCGCGTGTCTGTCAAAGTCAGACGCCGACTCGGTGACAGCGGGGCGAACTCCATCTACTGCTCACATCACCACAACAGCAGCTACAGACTCTCGTGGTCTGACTGTAACGCTGAGATCTCAAAAAACACTTTCACAGAATCATTTTTCGGTCTTAATATTATGAGGTCCGTGTTGATGGCGTTTTGACACCATAACTTTCGAAATAAAACATCACAAGAGGTATATTTACAACCAAATTTTGTCTCGCTGATCGAAGTGGGACGGGTGAATATTGCGGCTGTTCTTACGGGTGAGCGAATGTTAAAGGTGAGTGGACTCGTCAGGAGGAGTGATCTGTCCGGTCACACGACGCTGAACCGGTCGCTGCAACTGGCAAAAACCTGCAAACGAGAGCAGAGTTAGTTGGCAGAAATTGTTATCTGGTGTCAACAACATTCACAAAGAATGAATCTGTCAAGCAAACATTGTAAAATCTTCATGTTTAGGATCTTGCTCGATAACCCTGCAGCAATGGTACTTTGCGTCGTCAAACAGCTCTTCTTTGGACCAACAAATGACCACAAACAAGTGAGGAGTGTTATATTTTATTTGGTCTCATCTCTTTTTGAGCTTTTTTCCTTTGTTTATTTCTTTTTTTCTTTTTTTTTACTCCACAGGTTAAACCCCATTATAATAGCTGAGAGAAATAGAAACATTTTCACATACTCTATACAGAAATAATCCTCTTGACGCACAATAAAAACAGTTGATTAGGCCCAGCCCAGTGCGAGATTTCACAAAAAAATGCAACAACAAAAAAAAAATAATTTGTATTTTTTGTTTGTTTGTTTTTTTTTCGAAGCCCGACGACTGCAAAAACCTCCAGCTCACGTGAGCGAAGGCAGTTTGGAGAGGAAGATGTAAAAATGGCTGCCAGGGCAATGCAGCGATTGTGTTCTCACATTGCCAAGATTGGAACAGAAACAAATGATAGACAAAAAAACCAAAACAAAAGCAATTAGATACAAAGCCGGAGAGGAGGTCAGGCTCGTCTCTTAAGCGAGCGACGTCAACCGCGCCTCCATCAAGAAGTTTCATGCATTAAAACAAACAAAAACGAACCAAAACAAACAGTATGGGTGCCCAAAGGGGACAGACATCAGGCTGCGATTTCGGTTTGGGAATTTTTTTGGGCCGCCGCGTCGACGACGAGCCGGATTTCAAGCAGTTGTTTCAGAAACCTTTGTGGAAAAAGAGGCTCCGTCCCGTTACGGATTTGGTCGCGTCAGAGAAGTGGAATGTCAAGCGAGCCGACCTTGCACCAGGCACCCATACGTACATCTTTAAATACTCCAGTGAAAACCTAAAGAAACGTCTTGCGTCCGTCCACCATCCTAACGAGGACTGCGTCCGTGGGCCATTCAGGAGAAGAAAATAGTCTTTAATCCAGTGTGTAGAAGGATGGCCACGTATAAATATCCACTTTCCCCCCGATCCCATATAGAAAATCTGTGAATGTCCATAGTGGGCTGGCAGGAAGCTCAAAATGAAAAGCCGTTTTTCTTTTTTTGTACAGTACAGTGATGCTGTGAGTGGAGGAGATTTGACCAGCGAGTCATGGGGGATTTGTACCATCCAAAGCGTTTCAAATTGCCTCAGTGGATCATTTAGAGTTCACTTATTCAAGCCACAGCCATTAGCACCTGAAAAGGACCCCCCTGCTGCTAAATACCCCCGCCAGCCTCCGTCAAAGACTCCCCCCCCCCCCGCCCCTCGATCGTGTCCGCGGCTCGAAAGGACGGTAATCGGGTTGAAGCGTTCGCGTGTTCGGCCTTGAAAGACAGTGGAGGGGCGCACCTGGGCCCGTTCACATGCACAGGAAAGAACCTGAGAGCTGCAAGTAATCAGATTATTCCCATAATCAGATCTGATGCTCTGACTTTAGTCTACGAATCAAGGTTTATTTTGTAGAAAAAGGGACATTTTGGCAGCAAGACGAAGGTGACACTTTGATCGGTTAAAAAACACAAGAACTTCTAAAAGACTTTGAGGAAGTTGTCCTCGCTTATCTGTTCAAACCTTCACACGTGACAGTCGGAGAAAAAGTGACAATAATAGCTACGATATCAGCGACAGCTGAACGGACAACAATAAATCATTTTTGCTGGTTCTACATTCGAGACACGAAGGGGGCCGTTTTACTCCAGCGTCGTTTACAGGAGCGCGCCGATCGCAGAGCGTCTATTCGAGGAGGATCACAAGGTAATTGAGAGTCAATAGCAAGACAACAATAATCACAAGCGTGTGTGACGGCGAGTGGGGAGGGGAGGGGACGAGTAAACAGGGGGCCAGTTTTCTGCGAGCGCCATCGCTGCGGTCTTGGAAGTGAGTCGGTCGTTCTTTTATGGCCCCGATTCGTTCAGTTTTCATTTTTTTAGGGGGGGAGGACAGCAGATGGTGACCTTGGATTCACAGACTGAAAAGAATGAGCAATAATATTCACAGTTTCAGCGAGCGCGCATCCGCCCGGGCACCTGGCGGCACCTCTCACCGACGTGGCTCCTGTCCACGAACCCATCGGGCCGCGCAATTCCACCGGCGGTCAACCGGAGGTCAGATTTGATCATTTTTTTCGGTCCCGGACTGTTAAGGCCCAACAAAAGGCCCGGGCAGGTGTTTGCGTTTTATTATGAGCCGGGGCAAACAAGCAACAATGGGTCCCCGGCGCTGAATGCGAGCTCGGAGACGAGCCAAAGGAGGCCGAGCGAAAGCGACTCTGTAACTTAATTGAAGGCTGGCGAAGCGAAGGCGAACGGGGCGAGAAGCCGCGGAAATGTCAAGACCATCGACTCGGAATCCACTCTCCGCTGACCCGCCAAAGTAAAATCTCGTCAATAAAGTAAATACAACAAGTGTTTGGCCTTATTGAGTCACTCTCCAATCTCCTCGGTAACCGCAAGGGGGGTACCAAAAGAAAAACCTGCCTCAGCCAGAGCCGCAGCAATTTGAGGAATGCCGTCGACTCCTGACTCGACTCGCCGAGTTTCTTCAGAGTCGCACGCTGGAAACGGGCGTTCAAACACACGTTTCGCACCACTACTTGGAGTGACCGGGTCAGTTCAGTTCTTTTCGACTACTAAATGGGATTTATTTTGGCCTCCGGTAACGGTGGGGAGGGGAGGGTGGGGTCACGTGCTCCTGATCCGGAGCTTCGCCGGCATCGCCCGGAAGGCTCGGCAATTACAGGACGCAGCTTTTCACCGGCATCATCACACACACGCCTCCATTCCCATCAGTTCTCCCGGTGGCCGTCGTGACACGGTCACAAATTGAATCAAATCACGCTGATGAGGGAACGTGTCCGGATTTCACAAAACAAGGAGGGTCCGCAACTGCGTGGTCCGAAAGCAACGCAGCCAAGGGCATAAAAGGACACTTCAGATGTTTGAAGAGAGACGTGAAGCTCAAACGTGCACATCAAATATCACAAATTTGGAGAGAAACTTCCTTACTGGAGTTCACTCAGAGAGTCACAAAAAGAAAAGGAGCGGTTATTTCTGAGGCTATTACAGGTGTCTGGATGCCCCCCCCACCAAGTCGTATTAGCCTCGTGCACGCAGGCACGATTGGCGCCGCAGCTGAATCAATGCCTCAATCCCAGGAAATCGGACAGTAAATATGCACGTAAACAAATCCACAAAGTCAAATTAAGCTCTGAATGAAAGTGTGACCCCGGTGAATGGCTGCATTAGCGGCACTTCTCTGCCGCTCTTTGGCGAAAGCCCCCTAAATAACCAGTTTGCAGCGGGGTCTTTTGTGATCTGGATAATGGCTCTGATTCGTCTCCTTCCGAGATGCTCAAACACAAGTCGCCCCTCGGCGTGCCGAGGGGTCAGAGCGGCGGGCTCCTCCATTGTGCCGTCTGATGAGATCTTATTCGTGTAACGTATCGACAATTTTACCGTCCGCTGATTATGGCGGCAGCTCGGCGGTAATAACCTTACATCACGCCGGCTGCCTGCCATCGCGGGGGAACGGGAGGCGGTGTCGCCGGCGGCCGGATTCGGGGGTCTGGCCCCGTGAAGAATTTCCCCCCTATCCGCCCTGGCAGTTGGCGCTCAGGACGGTGATTTGCAGTGACGGATGGGGCGATGCCTGGAAGAGCAGCGCGTCACAAACAACTCATCAGGACTTTCTTATTGGAGTGCCGGCTGTCGGGCCGGGCAGACAAATGGCAGCTCCGCTTCGTAAATCTGACAGCCGCACCAAGAATTGGACGTCCCGCTTGGCAAAGTGCTTCCCAAAATGTGTCCTTTTTTCGCTCCCTGGGCTCGCAAACGATACATTCGTCAGAATCAGATTACACTTCAGGAGCCGAGCTGGGAGCATTTTGTTCGCGTTCAGACTTCAGGGATCCCACGACCTTTTTTCTCCCTTCTCGCTCTCGCAAACTAACAACTCCCAGAAGTCCTCACCGGGAAAGACAAACACCGCTCGTTCGGAAAGACAACTCGGCTTGAGTAATCCGCTGCGTAATCGATTACAAAATGCGCACGCGCTCGGCGGAAAGCGGCGAGGAATTCTTATCGACTTTCGACATCGGGGAGGGGAGGAATTAAAGTGCAGCGCCGAGCCGAGACGGAGCACAGACGAGGCGTGAGTGGCAGCTTGAAGTGGATACTTGACACACAGAGAATGAGTGAGAAAAATAATCTGCCAGACGTTTCAATCATCTCGATTTCCTTCATGTTTTACCCGTTTCGGCTGGCGGAGCTCCGCCGACAATAACAGCCACCTGAGCGTGGCGCTGATCGGAAGGCGACGTTTGTGTGTTTACGCGCTGACACGGAGAGACAAGCCAATATCTCATCACTTGTCGTGTTTGTAAAATGTCAACGGGAGGGGGGGGGAGACAGAGGGAGGAGGAGGGCGGGAGGGGACACTGCTGAGGGAGACATATTCTATAATAAACCCCAGGAGGAGCTGGCGTTGAGGTGACGGCAGGTGAGCTATTCAAGAGGAGCAGAGGTCAACGTCGAGCTTCAGTCAAGCAAAATTGTCAATTCTTGTGGCGGCTTCAGTGTAAAATAGTTTACATCAGTTTTTTCTTATAGGCTTAATTTGGATCCCAATGTTTCCTTTGTTAAAGAGCAAAAAAAGTTCAACTACAATCTGATCAAATCTGCAAAATTGTTGCAGTCCATCATCAGCCGTCCATAGGTACTCGATTGATTAAATGCATCAGATTGTGATCCGTTAACCCCCACAAATCGGACAGCGATCGGATTTTTCGTGTGCATGTAAACAGGCAGCGTTTTCGAAGGTCTTCTGATGACAAACGGACACGTCGACAACCTGGCTCTGTTGAAAAGAAGAAGGAAAAAGACCCCTCCAAACTCTCCCCCCCGTTAATGGACTCGGCCCCAGAACAAATGCCACTTCTTTCTCGGGCCGTGGAACTGACTGCTCTGTTGACTCAGGACAAAACTGCCCCCGAGAAACTGTTCGGCTGAAGAAGCGGAGAGGGGGGGGGGCTGAGAAAAAAGAAAGGGAGAGATTGAGGGGAAAAAAAGTAAGCCGCCGCGCCGAAATGTTATAAAAAAAATCCAGTCGGCAGAAGTCGCCGGTGGCGACAAGTATTAAAAAAAAATAGGTGGGAGGGGGACTTTTTTCTGTCTTCGAAGGACTGTGCATTTGACAAAGGGCAGCGCTGGAATCCAGTCGGGAGCGTGCGAAGGGGGGAAGCCGTTTCCCACCTTGCCCAGGGTGCGCGAGCCACGCTGTAACGTCGCAGACAAATTAATTAACGCCTCGGTGATGATCCCTGCTCTTATCAAAAGGATAATTATCACTGTCGGCCCCCTCCCACGTCGGTAGGATTATTAACCTAATCACAAAGCTCAGGGCCTTCAGAGACGAGTGTCTTTCAGTCATCGAGGACAGAGACGCTCTCGTCTCCCGTTGACACGGCGCCAAAAGGTATCGACCGGTGGCGTCTGTTTCAGCTGCTACGTTGGGAATTTACGCCGTTTCCTCGGGCCGGTGTCGCGGCGTCGCCTTCAGAGACGCTGACGTGAAACTGCTGCGTTTGTTCCAATGCAGCAGTTCTTCCTGTCGATCCCACCGACCGGCTTCGAAAGGTCTTGGACAAACAAAGCCCCCCCCCGCCAGTGCGGATACGTTGCAGGCCTTGGCCGGACCTCCTCCACAGCATCAGGTAGATGGTTGGTGGGACTGCGATACTCCGTCCCAGCCCCCTCTGAGCAGAACCTCCTGCCTGCCACTCTATGGAGGTAAAAAGACGACTTATGGCAAGTGGGCTCCATCGCAGCCCCCCCCCCCCCCTTTTGCGTTGTCACAGTGGCATTCTTTGGCATACTAAAGGTTCCCCTCCTCACCCCCCCCCCCGCCCCCCAGCCCCCATTTAGTTTCCTGCGCCATGTCGCCTGCCAGCACAATGGATCCGTCCAATCCCTGGCATTTCCTGGAGAATGTGACTGGAATGTTATCTGCCTCCGAGAGGAATGCCTGGGTCATGCTTTCTGTCTTCCTCCAGCAACCGAGAATATCCACTCCGACTGCTTTCTCCCATAATGCAACAGGCCGCGTTTAAAAAAAAGACAACACAGTAAGCTTACCTTGAACAATGAGTCTAGACAAACGAGCACCCAGACGTGTTTTTGTTTTTGTCTTTACACAGCAATGCTAAAGCTGATTTGAGCCCAATTCGTCGCTTCTGCTCGACGCACCTTATGAACCATTCCAGGAACCTTCAAAAAAGATATATATTAAAAACACTTCACGAAATAAGGCACTCCAATTTTCTCCACCGCCCTGAACGCTTCGAGTCTGCAGAGAGGTAGAGACAGATGAAGCTGTGCAAGTCGCCTTATCCACCTCTGCATTGTCACAATGCTTGGAAGAGGAGGGGGGGGGTGAAACCAGGTGACACGGGCAGTCTGATAGAATCTGAAGATGGGACTTGATCTGCATTCTGCCCCCTTCAAAGGGAAGAAGGGGGGGGGGGGTTAAGAGGAAGAATGAGACGGGCACCAGCGTTTGTTTCAAAGGCAGCGATCCCTCCACTCCATGTACCGCCCCCTCTTTTCTGAGCAGCGAGCTGATGATTGGTGCTACCGCTAGGGAAGACCTCCCCCTGTGGAGGCAGGCGGGGGGTGGGGGGCAGTGACGGTGCAATTTTTTCAGGGATCAAAATCTCCATGGCGATGAAGGATGTCGTGAAGCAGCCCTGAACCGAGTTCCTGTGATTGAACCAAGCAGGTCACGTGGGCGGGACTTAGAACCGGTCATCTCTGAGTTGCGTGGGGGACTTAAAGGGCTTGAGCCCCAGTATCCTGCGGGGGTGGGCCCTCTCTTTGGTGCTGTCCAAGGGCTTCCCACAGGCCGCCCAGCTGAAGTCAATGAGGGGCGAGTCCGCCGGGTTGATGGGCGCTATCCGGAACGACGGCAGCGTGGGCGAGCCGTTGGCGGAGCACGGCGCGGAACGGGACGTGGGAAAGGGGGCCGAGAAGGGGGCCGAGAAGGGGTCGAAGGGCGAGGCGGCGTCCGAGCCGCTGGAGGGGTCGGCCTTGAGGGCGAAGGGGTCGCAGTCCGGGGAGGGGAAGGGGTCGCAGTTAGTGAAGGGGTTGGTGGGCGACGGCTGGTAGCTCAGGAGGTTGCTGTCCGAGCGGTTGGGGCTGCGGCCCCCGCCCGAGCCCCCGCCGCCGGCCGAGATGAAGCTCCAGGGGTCGATGCGGGGCCGGATGGGGGAGGGGCGGGGGCGGGGGATGACGCTGACCTCCAGGCGGCGGGTTTTGGGGCTGTAGAGGGCGGGGTTGGGGTAGGGCAGGGAGGGCTTGTCGTCCGAGTCCTGCGTGTCTTGGCACAAGGGAAGGTCCAACACTGGAAGACAGAGCAGAGCGGATCAGCAACTCCATCACCTGAGAACAGGCTCAAAGGATGGGAAGATAATCAAGTACATCCTAAATCTAGTAAAGCGTCCAGTGCTTTTCTTATGAAGCCTTCAGATTTTGAAGAACAGTCGCGATATTTCTGACCCACAACGCAAGAAAACAGCCGAGACTAAGACCAACGAAAGGCTCAAACAGTAAACATATTAAACATCTCCATCTTCTTGTCCTGCTGGAGGAGAGCTTCAATTATTAATCTGCGTATTACGCTCCATCCCCCGGTGCTCCGCTCGGCTCCAATCTAAATCCTGCACCTGCTTAATATTCTGCAAAACACAGAAACCTGCATGATGAAAGGCATCCGAAAAGCAGCGTATGAAAGTGCGGCGGCATTGTTGCAAAGAGAAAAAAAAGGAAAAAAGAAATGGAGCAATTATGAGCGCAAAATGTCGACACAATTAGTCTAAATTAAGTATAAAGTAGCGCTGCACAACTCGGTGACGGAGCAGCCGTAGCGAGCAGCAGAGTGTAAATTAGCGCTGACAAGAACACTAAACTCAAAAATAAATCAGGCCGGATGAACGTTTTCGACTTCCAAATGCGACGCGTCTGCCAAACGGCGTTATTTACATCGACTGCATCTCTCCAAGGCCGCGCCGCCATCCAGCTGACAAGAACGAGCGACCAGGAGTCGCGAAACTCGCCGAGGAATCTCCGGCGTTTCCAGCTCTCCGTCGGCGACCTTATGGCAGCTCTGTCTGCGCGTCTGCAGCCAATAACCGCGAGAAGATGTTTGGCTGAAACGGCCGCTGTTTAATTATGGGAGGGAAGGGGGGGGGGCAGGTGGGTGGCTGGTTGGAGGGAACAGGCGAGGCGGATCTGCGCGGTACCTGGGGGCCCCGCTGTAAGAGCCCCCCTCTGTGGAGAATCCCAGGCTTTGTCAGTCAATCGGACCGGCGTGGAGTGTGAAATGTTGCCGTTCTGAGAGCTCTCCCAAAGCCTGTTCGGGCTCAAATCAAGCGATACCCACGCCGCCAAATGGTGCCAGCGCTTTCAGGAAATCTGTGGGGAGGGGGGGGGGCAGGGACATGTGAATGCACTGTAAATGAGCGTCTGCCTGCGTGACGCGAGAATTAAGTCGCAAAAGAAACGTGCCGTGTTTTCAGTGATGGAGGAGGATATTCAGAAGGAGCGTTAATCCCTTCCTGGACGCGTCCTCTTTCTCTTCCTCTGCTTTGTACGCGTGTGTCATGTATGTGTCCCCTGGCACACGCCTGCTCCGGCACGAGACGCGCCGCTGAGCTCCAGGCAAGCCACCAAACTACCCGGGAACGAGGGCAAGGATGAAAAAAAAAATGCCGGTGCTGAGAACGCCGCGTCTCGCTGCTTCCTGACCTCCGCGTTTCGGCATTCATCTCTAACTTCGCGGTTAAACAAAAACCTCAGCTACAGGAAGGGGGTGGGGGGGGTTGGGGGGGGGATGGAACAAAACAAGACTGGATGCTAGCTCTGCTAAGCAAGCATGAGCAGGGAAGTGTGGTGGAGGGCCAGCTGTTACCTGAGATATGCAAAATAGCAGAAGAAAAGGCTTTGATGTGAATGAAAGAGCCCGAGCAGCATTTGAAGCCTCCCTTGTGCCGCGGAAGATCCCGCTAAAAAAAAGGCACGGGAATAATTCGGCGAGCAGCGCGAGGTGGGGGGGGGGGGGGCATTATTCAAGGTAAAAGTTGGAACCCTTATTCCACTGCAGTGGTGGTGGAGGGGGCGGCGTCACGGTCCCGTCACGGCGCAAATGAATCCCGCGGCGAAATTAAAAGAAACCAAATCAGCGAGCTGATCTGGGGAAGAGGAGCTCTCCTGTGATCCACGACTGCTCTTTAATTAAGCAATGAGTCGTGTGTGTGTGTGGGGGGGGGGGGTAGATTAAAAGAGAGTGGTCCGAATCAGACCGTCAGAGGGGTCTCAAATAGATGCACTGGCGATCACACCACTGACCCGTGACCTTTTCGATGGTGGTCTCCGTTGGAACAGCAACCGGTGACTCACCCAGCTGGGAGGCGTGCAGGCCCTGACTGGACCTCCTCCTCCGGTCAGCTTTGTGTTCCCAAGACTCGCAGCTCAGCTCGCCGTTGGACGAACTCGAGCTTTGCCCCCAGTCCCCCGCGCCCACCCTGTCCTGCCTGACGGTGGTCCGGGGGCTCTGCGGACTGTGCGGCGTCTGGGGCGTCCGGTGGCCGCTCCTCTCGCGCGGGTTCGGCGGCGGCGGCGTGAGCGGGAGGGGCTTCAGGACCTGGTACTGCAGGGCTAGCTCCAGGAGCGGTCGCGGCAGCGGCTCGGAGGTGGAGAAGGTGATGAGATCGTCCACGACCGGGGGGTCCGAAACCAGTGGCTTGGGGAGGGAGATCTCCAGCTCCGAGGGGGTGCGATCCTCAGAGGGAGGGTTAGTTCGAGGGGGCACCCTGGGGGGGATGTCGAGGCAACGGCCCAGTCCCACGGAAGCCAAGAGGGAGCCGCCACCCAGCAGGGCCCGGTGGGTGCTCTTAATCAGCCCACCGTGAGAGCCTCTCTCCGGCCTCGGGGAGCCTGCCGGGGAGGAGCCCCCTTCCTCGCTGCCCGAGTCTCCCTGAGGTAGAGGAAGCCGCAGGCTGTCCTTCACTGAGGAGCCTGCAGAGAGCGAGAAACTTTTAAGAAGACAGAAGAAGAAAGAGATCGACAAGAAACACTCTCCATATTCATTATTCATCCCGCTCCTATTTATAATTCACGCCAGTGCCAGCGTGAATTAAAAGGGCAGCTAATGGAAGCTGTGCGGCGGCCGGCGGTCACGCTGCCGATGGGGTGGGGTGGGGTGGGGGGGGGCGGTACCGTTCTGAGATGAGGGAGGGGTGTCGGTGGAGGGCCGGTACTCCTCGAAGTCATCTTTGGACTCTCCGTTCTCGTTGCTGTCCGATTCCAGCAGCTTGGCCCTCATCGACAGACTGAAAGCACAAGATTTGTCAATTAAGGTCCACGACGTGACTTCGTGGGGGGCGGGGTCAAGGGGCGGGGGGGCCCTCCCTCCCGTACCTGCTTTCCTGCGGGCTGAGGCGCAGGACTTTTGGGCTTTTGGGGCTTTTGGGGCTCTGGGGCCTCCAGTGGGAGCTGAGCCTCAGCTCGCCATTGGTCTGCTTGTGAGAGAGGGCCTCCAGGGGCCACATTGGGCTCAGACCGAAGGTCCGGCTGTTGTCGCTGGGGCTCACTGGCGGAGAGAAGAAGAAGGTTAAACCAACATGGCTTTATTACAATATGGACATGGCTCCTGAACACCGATTCCTCGCACCGCAACAGCCCCCCGCGACTCGTACGTGTCGTTCAGTTTACCAATAAAGACGCTCCGGTGCTGCAGCGACGTTGGCTGGTGGCGTATAAAGCTCCAAACTCTCTCCTTCCTACTTACCTATAATTTTAGACTGCTTCACCTGCGGTCCTGGCTCTGGAGCGAGGAAAAAAGGGGGACTAATAGGGAAGCAAATCTAATCCTCTCCTCAACAGAGAAAGTGAGAGTGGCACCGATACGTATATATGAACTAATATAGAAGCTGGCAGCACATGTGAGACCCGCCTGAAGACGCCAGCGCTCGCAATCCCGCTGCGCGCAGAAGAAGAAGAAGAAGAAGTCTCTAAAAATAAAGGCTGGTTTTTAATTTTCTCGTTATCTCGTTGGCTTTAATGCGGCACAATGGAATCTCGCGCGCCGGACTAACGCAAATCAATTTGGCGGTCCCCTAGACAAATAAGTTTAGGAGGCCCCGGCAATAAATCACCGCTCGCTACTGAGAGGGCAAAGCATAAATATCCACTAAACACATTTTAATGACAGCCACACTCGCGGCTTAGTGACTGCCATTAAGGAGAGTCATTAGGAAGCAAAAGGAAAAACCAGACCGCTGTTTAATGAATAAATGAAGCTGGCAGATGTTTTTGGATTTACTAATCACTTTCAGAGATAAATGTTGCACTGCGAGTCGGCCGTTTATGCCGAGTCTTTGCGGCGTCGCAGCTTTCCCTTTTGGGGGTTTTTGGGGAGGGTGACGCGTGACCTGCAGGCGGCGGGGCGGGGCAGGGGGACGAGGAGCTGCAAATTCACGCTGCCGCTACTGCTGCCACCCCTCCTCTCCAGGAGCGATGGATTCCTCCCTGCATGTTTTTTTTTTAAACCGCACTGTAGCCACTACATACATATCAAAATCTGTGGAGTCCTCCTGCGCTGGGAGGCACAGCTGAATGGCTCCCCCAGCTGGAGCGCCGGGGGAACTGCAGGCAGGGTGAAAGGGGGAAGTTTTGACAGAGGGAGGGGTGAAAATTACAGAAAAAAAAGGCTGCTGAGAAGCGGAGAGCCGCTGAGAGGAAGTCAGATAACATTTGGACTGGAAAAGACTATTAAAAGGGAAAAGGGTGTGTGTGTGTGTGAGAGGGTGAGAGAGAGAGAGAGAGAGAGAGAGAGAGAGAGAGGGAGATAGAGAGAGAGAACAGTGGGCGATGTTGCAGCACAGATTTCGTGTGCCTTGACGGTGGGAAGATGCTCTGCAGCGCTGTTGTCGTCAGGCTAATCTGCTTTACACCTGTGGGCGGAGCCAAAAAAAACAAAAAACACACTCACGCTGGATGGCGCGGAACCGCGGACCGAAGGACGGCGAGGAGCCGGAGCCCAGGTCGGGAGAGTTGCGCCTCTTCTCCAGGCCGGGGGACGCCTGCACCGTGATTTTATGGATGAAGTCTGCAACACACAGAGAAGCCGTGAGAGACACTCCAGCTGCCTTGAAGGTTGCGACACCCGATTTATGTGCTTCCTCTTTTTATATTCTTCTTTTGCACGAGAAGAAATTTGACGTGATGGGGCCGTCGTGGCACGAAGGGAGCGAGAGGACGGCGGCGTCTCGAGACGCCACGGGCAACGAAAGACATGAGGCGGCGAAGAAGTGTCGTTTCTATGCATCATGTGTTCTTTCCCGCTTCCTATATCTGCAATCACCGAGGACTGAGTCAGCGATTCGGCTCCGATCGTGACACATCGCGCAACAATGGCTCGGCTTCGGCCACTGACGCCGTTCGCCTTGGTGTATATTTAGCCACAATGAGGACAAAGACGCCTCCAGAGCCTGTTTATTTACTCCCTGATTCGTTGGAGCATGGGGCTCAAACTGGAGGCTCACGCACCAAATCTGGGCCCCTCACGTCGCTTTCGGACCCCTGAATGTTCAGCTTCATGTGATCATCAAAACTTTATTAAACAATGAGGACTGCAGTAGTTACAATCATATAGTGCTACAACCGACACTGTGTGTGTGTGTGTGTGTGTGTGTTAGTGTGTGTGTGTGTGTGTGTGTGTGCGTGCGTGCGTGCGTGCGTGCATGCGTGCGTGTGCGCGTCATAATAATGGTGAAAGGGAAGTAAAAAGAGAAGGAAAGGGACCTGAGCAGAGACATTAGTGGGAGAATCCAAACACCCAAACACAGACGAGGGAATTGAGGGGGGTGGGGGGTCCAAAGGAAAAAGAGGGGGGGTGGGGGGAGGTCAGTCAGCCAGCAGAGTATCCACGGACAGGAAGCGTCGAGGCGTGGTTGGCTCGCTCTCCCCTCTCATCAACCCCCCCCCACAGCACCACCACCACATCACCCGCCCTGCTGCTGCTGCTGCTGGGAAAGGCCGAACCACAACACACACGCACACACTCACACACACACACAGACCATAGTGCGTTTACGCATGCTTGCTCAGCCCAAAATACACACACGCACACGCATCCAAACAGAGGCTGTGAGCGGCGGCGAGCGGCGATTGTTGTGCGAGTTACATTTACAGTTACAATGACTTTGGAACAAAGTGGAGTCACTCCACTAAAAGTAACTATACCGTGAAAGCAAAATAGGCCATCAAACCTGGACACAGACTCAAGTCGCAGGAGCTGCGACCAAACTGCCACACAGTGCTGCTGCAAGACAACACCGACAGCTGTGTTTCTCCATCCAAACGAACAAGCAAACTGTTTTTTTTTTCTCGGTTGCTGTATGACAGCAGAAAAGAGCACCTGTCTGCCAAAGCTTTTCCAAATCACGCTCTCTTTCCTCTCTCTCTCTTCCTGCTCGCCCGTATATTTTTGCTGTTGTTATTGTCGCCACAAATGGCTCTTGAAATGGGATTTCTCGTCTGACTGAAAGTTGATTCCTGACAGCCACCGCCGCCATCACGCGAGCGCAAACACTCCGGGAGCGGCTTCGAAAAGGACGCCACCGGGAAGTCACCCGCGGCCACACCCACCTTGGGGCATGCTGATCTTCTCGCCGTTCTTGCTCTTGAGCTTGTGCTTCTTGAAGGTGCCCTTCCTCTTCTTGACGTTGGGCTTCTCCTGGTTCTGGTTCTGGTTGAGGTGCAGGATGAGCAGGCTGAGCTCGCGCTCGAACACGTCCTGCTCCCACTGGGCCAGCTGCTGCTCGCGCTGACGCAGGAACTCCTCGTGGGACTTCTGCTCCAGGGCCGCGCGCTTCAGCTCCTCCTCGCGGCACCGCAGCTCCTAACGAGGGAGGAGGAGGAGGAGGAGGAGGGAGGAGGGAGGGAGGTGGGTGAACAGGCATCAGGAGGGGTTTGACATTTCCTTGACAGGACCGCCACTCCAGAGATTACAAATTAGGCAGCGGGACTGCTTCTGCATTTCTAACCCCGTCTTTATGCTTTCTCTGTCAGGTGAAATTACAGCAGCTGTTGTATAATAATGATCCATCTTTTAACTCAACTTGACCACATAAATATTCGAAAAAGAGTGGCCCACCGCCGCTGAATACAACAGAGTAAGAAGGAGAGCTCAAAATCGAAAGAACCTGCTTGTTCCTGATCGCCGCGATCGAGCGACACAAACTCAGAAATGCCACAAAAACGGGACGGGCTGTCAAGGGAATCCCCGCCGGCGCTCTCACCTTCTCTTTCGCCCGCAGCTCGTCAAACATGTCCTGGATCTCCAGCTTCCAGTCCTCCTGCAGGGAGTGGAAGGAGTCCTGCGGCATCTCCTCCTTCACCTGCTGCTCCAGAGCCGTCAGCTGGGCCAGGATGGAGCCGAAATTGGGCCTGCGGTGGGGGTCTTGGTCCCAGCACTCTGTCTCGCGCATCACAGACACACGGCGGCGGGCTCAATCAGACACCGGGGCGCGATAAGTGCGAGCGCCGCACTAATGCGACACTTCAGACTCATTACGGCGACAAAGGCGCTCTATCAAGCTGTCCTGGAGTGGTGGACCGACGCAGAAAATTACACATATTAAAAAGGAAGAAAAAATATCAAAGCTGGGTTCGGGGTTTTTTTTTAATCAAGGGGCCTGAAAAAAAAAAAAAACCTCATTACCCATAATCCTCACGCACACTGATCCGCTTTGAAGGAAAGAATGAGTGTCATCGGCCCATTGAAAGCTGTCAGCTCTGGTTTTAAAGACTCGGAGTGACCCGCTGAGATGAACGCTCCGGCGCCCGACACACGCAACGCCGAGCGAATCCCCTGCAACGCCTCGGAGTTTTATTTACATGTGTCCCGGCCGCTTCTGGTGAGCGCAGCCAGGAGTGGAGCTGATCACTTATTCAGAGCGTTACGCCTCATTAACTCGCTGCGGGAAGCTTTGCATCATTTGTGCAGCAAACTTTTGGGCGAAACTCAAGTAGAAAAAAAAAACACGATCCAAAGATTGATTAATGCGGCGACATCACGGCCATGGCGCTGCGGTTTCTCACCTGACATGAGCTGGGCGAAGGGTTCGGGGCACGTGGAGGGGATGGGCAGCGTGAGCTTGTTGACGGCGACTCCGTAGGCGACGGCGAGCCCGTCGATCCCCCGGTAGGGCGCCTCGCCTGTTAGCAGCTCCCACAGCAGGACGCCGTAGCTGAGGGAGGCAAAAACGGAGATGAAGACGAACGACAGTAAACAGCCACACAGCCACACAAAACTGGTGTTGCATCTCTGCTGAAAACGCCGAAACATGGGGGCCACATGGGGGCCGCGGGCCCCCAGTTTGACAGCGTATGATAGCGTCTTTATGCAAGATTTCCTACTACAATCCACCAGCCTCAGACCCTCTGCTGTCTTTCTGTAGGATCACATTTGATGGTTTATTTATGGATGAATTTTGAATTACACACTGACTCGTTTCCTGCTTTGCGCGGCGCCGCAGAGCTTTGTGCTGTCACAATGTTCAAACACGGCGCCAGCAAAGCATTGTGAGCTAATGCACGCACGACCCGCGTAAACACATGAACACGGGTCCTTCCGAGTCCACGCGAAGGGGGCAGGCGACTCGTCGTCCTCAGAAGGGACGAAGCTGCAGGACTTGGATGTCCCACACTGTCAATTAGTCCTCGGCTGGACCTGCTCCGGCGGAGGCTCGCTAAGTGGAGAGCGCCGGCCGCAGCTCTGCTTTTATTTAGTTTTTTAATTACAACTTACACACAGAGACTCACGCGTGCACTGTGACTGCAGAAGCGGCAGCTCGAAGTCAGCCCCCCCCCCCCCGCCCCCCCAGGCGGTCATCATCTCCACGAAGCAGATGAGAAAGAATAAGAGAACAAAGATCCGCCTTCATTTTAGTGAGGGTGGGGGGCTTGCGCGCTCATTTCAGGCGTCCTCTCTTCCCAAATTGCGTAACGATTTGTGTGAAAATGAGGAGTTTGTGTCGATAACGGCGGAGGAGATGGAAGCCCCGCGGCCCGTCGGAACGGCGAGCTGGCGCCGAGGCCAATTAAGCCGGTGCGACTGTGCACTTTAGAGTAAGTAGCATTCTTCGAGGTGGGATGCGAAACTTCAGGAAGCTCGCAAGAAAAGCCTTTTGTGAGGGTACTTTGTGTTTAGGGGTCCTGCACGCTTCGTGTCAGGCTGCTGGGAAGCAGGAGAGCGGATGAGATGGATGCAGGAACGCCGCAAACACGTCATCGACTTCGAGATCCTCCTCTTGTTGCTCATCGAGGCAGATATGAAGCTGTCATGATCCTCACAGAGCGGTTCGAGTCATTATTAAAGAACCACAAACTATAATCAGGGGACTCCACTCTCCAACACACACACACACGCATGCACACGCACACAGATCTATTCCCAGATAAAGGGCTGTGGTTAGGTCTGCTGTGTGGCCTCCTTCCCCGTCTGCGGCGGAGACAATGGGACAGTGTGCGGTACACATGTCCCACAACAAAGCACAGAGCAGCCCTTTGAAGGGACGCCATCACATGGTCGCGCTCGCCATCCATCGTGCGCCCCCCCCTCCCACCCCCCCACCCACCTCCTCCCGTCAGTTTCCAGTCTCCCACCGTGGACCCGCTGCACCCTGACTCCCCAGAAGGGTGAAAGACTCGACATGGAGGGGCTTTCTAATCGCAGGGGGGACGTTTACATTTGTTTAGTCAACAGATTTGAGGTTAGGAAAACACTCGATTGCGGAGTTTCTTTGTTCTTCCCTGCCGAGAAATTACAAGCTCCCATCATGAGCTGGATAGCAAACTTGAAGACTTCGCCTTCGTGCATCGATGGGACCCATTTTGCACGTGTTTGCAGAAACTCACGTTTCTTTTCTTGTACTTTTTTTGGATCTTCATCCATGCAGATAGCCTTTACACCCTGTTACACAAGCCCTTGTGTTGGGAAATGTGCGCACGCACAGAGAAACACTGACCTCCAGACATCGCTGCCTTTGGAAAAGGTGGAGGACTTGATGACCTCGGGCGCCATCCAGGCGTAGGTCCCGGCGGTGCTCATCTTGGTGGTCTTGTGCCACTCCCTGGCCAGGCCGAAGTCGGTGATCTTCAATGTCAAGCCCTCCATGCATTCGTTCTCGATGGGCTGAGCCAGAAGGACTGTGAGGGGGGGAGAAAGGGGAGGGGGGGTAAGTCATTCTCGAAGCATCTGAGGAAAGTTTAATGAAACACAGTCGCAAAAGGTTCATTTTGCATGATTGGAGCTCGTAAAAGTGAGGAAAAACAGTCTGTGCTTCGCTGAGTCTCTGTCCAAACGTTCTCAGTTTCTTTCTCACTTCCTCTTCCCCCTTTGCAGCAGCATAATCCAACCTGACAGTGACAAACACATTTCCACATTTCCGATATCACGGTTCACTTCCACTGGAGTGACGCCCGCCTCTTTTGTGCCGTGCGTAGGATGTGACGTCCCTGCAGGAATCCAAGCTCGCAGACCGGCCGGCCGCGTGTCCGCCTGAGACGTCTTTACCATGAATATTCCGTGAAGTGACCCCAAGTCAGTAAAAAACATCCTTTAAAGACAGAATCACAGGTGATCGAGCTGACTGCAGCTGTTTCTGCACCGCCTCGTGTTTACTTTCCAACATTGTAATGAAGAGCCAACGGTTACAGCTGATTACAGGAGCGACGGCATGATATTTATTTATGTGCACTCAAAGCAGCAACACAACAGAGGTACGAAACGTCTGTGATCTCGCCGTCATATGGAGAAACCACCCACGCTGCTTCATGCGACGGCGGCTGCCATCACAATAAGTCCCAGTGTGAGTCCAAACTGGGTGGGGGGGGGGGACTTACTGAAACACGGCCGAGTTACTAATCCGCCGGTCGAATGACTCGCCGACAACCCCGCGTCCCATTATTCCCTTGCAGCGTGGACGCATTCATCTCCCCCCTGCATCTTATCTGGCGCCCGCAGACCACCATCACGCACCCGCTGACTTTCACGCGTGTTCAAAGCGCCAAACGGCCCCGCCGTGATCGACCGCCGTGCGGACGGCACCCTGGGGGGGCCTTCGGGCCGGCGGTGGCGCTATCGATCAGTATTATTATTTTTCCATGATCCTTTTGTGCGTCCTCATCACAAAGACACACGTGGACACACAAGCATCCCCGCTGCTCTATAGGAGCAGGAGGACGGTCCAAGCTTTCAATCATCTGCCTTTACGGCTCCAGCGGAAAGACTTCCTGGAGCGAGTCGACGTCTCTGCTTGTGCTCAGATAGTCGACTAATGATGCCACAGCCGACTCATAAATATTATCTGTTCCTAAGACGGCAGGTGGCAGTTAAAGTAGGTTAGAACCGCTAAAACTTGCTCCAACAGATTTTGGTGGAAGACTGAATCAATGAAAGGCAGAAAAAACATCTTGTTTCATCTGCTCGTCCTTAAATCGTTAAAACGAGGTCGAGTCAGTTCAGGGTCATCTTGTGAAAATGACACTCAAATGGAGGTGATGAGGCTCTATGATAAGACTGACTACAACCAAGCAGAGTCGAGTGAGAAAGAGTTAAGCAATCTCTCAACTCATCCGAGTGGGATTGTTCCTAACTGATGGAATTAGACTGGAATTTTAAGAGTGTGTCCCTCAAGAAGTCGCAAAATGTAACAACCGAACAAATTCCCGTAAAGCAGCCGGTCTTATGCAATGCCCGGCGCGCTGAGAGGCCAGCCGAGCGGGTTCCCTGCGAGAAAAAAACAACAACAGTGTAACGCCGAGGCCGTCGGCCGCTGCGGCGTGACTCGGCCTCACATGTCTCGGTGTGATCGGCAGCCGCGGCTCTCTTCCCCCTTTGCTGGCAGAGAGCGGGCGGCCAGTCAGGGCGAGAGGCCGGAGAGGCAGCGCAGGAATTCGACTTATTATAGGGAAGTAGGACTCCTGCTATTTGCAGGCACTTTCCAGCATTCTGGCCTCCTTCTTTTCTCCCCCTCCTTTCGACTTCTGGTCTATTTTTTGCGCTCTTTTTTTTTCGCTTCTAACCACACGCAAGTATGAGGTTCGTCTTCGGCGTGTACAACTGTCCCTCTCTCTCTCTCTCCCTTTGTCTTGGTCCGCCTCGCTCAGACATCCTGTGCTGTGCCTCGTAGCCCAGAGGCAGGCGGCTTTGACGTCACAAAGGAATGCATCACAAGAGGTTGTGTTGTCTGCTCGCACTTGGGAGTGTATATGTGTGCGTTTGTGCGCGTGTGTGCGTGAGAACGCAAATGGGGGGGGGGGGACTCGGGCGTTTCATAATCTGGTCTCCAAGTTCTGTCGTTGTTCCGAGCGACCCAAAATGACGGCAGGTGCAAGAAAGAAAAAAACTCCTCCAAAGTCGGACCACAGCGAGTAAAAGTAGCCAATGGGTGAACCCCCCCCCCTAAAAAAGGAGGAAGGAGAAAGGGAGAAAAAGTCTGCTCGTTTAACCTTTCTGCAGAAAATCAATGTCTGTCCGTTCTACGCCTGAGTCCCTGTTCCTGTTGGCTTCACGGGTCCTCCGGGGTTGGTGAACTGGTGTTTACTGGCCCTGATCCTCTCGCCCGGCCTCCTTTTTTTGGCGTCCAAAACAAGCCTGGGTCACTCACCCCATTTCAAGACAAAAAGAGAGAGAGGGGGAAGAGAGAGAGAGAGAGATCGGCTAAGTTCGTGATGGGACTTGTGCTTCGCGGAAGTGACGTTTTTGCCATCGCTCGCCGAGTTCCCATTCATTGGAAGCGTGCGACGGCGCTGTTTTGGGGAGAAACACATCCTGTGGCTCCAGAAGCTGAAGAGTAGAGCGAGAGAGAGAGAGAGAGAGAGAGAGAGAGAGAAGGGGGGAGTTTCTGCTGCTGCTGGGTGTTGATTGTTATCACATGACCGGGTGAGAAGTGGCACAGGCTAAAAGTGGCTCCCCCGGCCTAAAAAGCACATTGCGCCATGAGGGCGTGCGCACAAAGCCCTCATTCTACACGCACAAACAGAGTCGCAGGAAACTGCAAACACGCTCTCGCACACACTCACACAAACAACACTGTGTCACACACGTGAACCAGCGAGTCCCAGGGACGAACGGCAGGGAGTGCCCTGACAGCCGGACGGCCACTCGCCAATCAGCACCTCCGTGCGAGCGCGAGTGTCCGCACGATCATGACTCAGCATTCCTCCAGTCAATCTGCAAGGTTTTTGCGGTATTCCAGCACAAAAAACAAATACCTGCTGTGTGTGCGTCTCCCTGTGAACAGCACCTTAAATATCACCTGCAATCACAACTGCAAGAGACATTTTAAACCCGTTTAGGTCAGAGGGGTCATCCTCAAATCCCAAAGTTGCCAGTTTGAGGCCCAAACCCCCCCCCCCCCCCCCCCGTTCATGCAGTCAAGTCTCACTGGCAAACTGCCGTACGTGTAATTGCTCCTAATAGTTGGCGAGCAGCCTCCATGTCAGCTCATTGTCGTATGAGTGTGAGTGATTTATTATTCTCAGCAGCAGCGCGAGAGGGTCACAACAGTGAAGACGCACAGTGTAAACTATGAAACCTTTCGGTTTTACGGCCACGTTTAAGCAAGATTGTTGAAAAAAAGTGAGTCGTCTTCATCCAGAGTGAAGCTGAAACATCGTGGCTCTGTCCAGAGAGCCAGAGGTCAGAGGTCAGCACAGAATAGGCGCTCTGGTCCGCAGCTCGCCAGTGTGAAAGCAGCCTTGATTGCCTCCATACAGAAGGTCCGACATGCAGAAAGGTTTCCCCCGAGTCGCTTCAAATAGCTGAGCTGACATGCAAGGGGTTTTTTGGTTTTCTATGCTCTTATCTCCCACCTGGTATCTTATTCGGGGAGGGCGGGGGGGGTGGTAAACACCCTCCTTCAAAGGACAGCAGCCAGTAATCGCGCCTGGATCAGTCTTGCCCAGACAGAACATCTTCCCAGATTTGAGAGGCAAGAAAAAAACCCAACAACAACAATGTCCCCACAAAAACACCGTGACACTTCTCCATGGCGACGGGACTCTGTTTTGGCATTGTTTGTTGTTCAGAAACAAGAGCGCGTCAGTTTCGGACACGACCCGATAAGAGTTCCACGCCAGGACCGGCGGCCAGAGTCCCAGAGCCAGGGAGCCTTCTGCCGCCCGTACCGCGGGCTCAACGGGACTCTTCCCCCCGTCGACCAAAGCGTAACCTTGCATTCTGGGCAAATATGGACTATTTACATTCCCTGCATTCTTTGTGTCATTAAACAAGAGCCGGAGGTCTATTTGGGCTTCAGACCAGCTGAGTAAGACGCAGTCAAATCAGCAAAATCAGGCCACGCTACGAGGAAAGAAACAAACGGTCTGATTGGAAAACGCGACAAGATTCAAGGAACCCACTTTGACATTATTTCTAAGATATCAGCGATTCTTCCTCAGATTTCTGAGCAGCCAAAGTTAGCAGTGCAACTGACCTGGAAACATTAAAATGTCACCGCTTACATAAAAATGACCACTTGTGATTCAATTTGTGGTTCCAAAAAAGGGAAAAACACAATGAAAGCCTGTGAACTTATCTGGCTAACTAGCATGTAACCAAACCAAAGAGGACACAACTATGTCGGTTACTGAAGAGGTGACATTCACCATGGATGCGTCAAACCTCCACTCCACAGTTTCTGCGGGTTCCTCACCAGAAAATCGCGATCCTGCATCTATGACGACTGACGCAAATCCAACGAGGTGCCCCGTAAAAAAATCTCTGTGGCTTTCGCAATGATTTTTTAACTTGACCTAATTTTTTCTCGGTGTGAAAACATGACTAAGGCCTGCAAGTTTATTTGAAACGGTGTGAAGAAACACTCTCGTCTCCTGGGAGAGGAAGCCTGAATCACCACGCTGAACGCTTTCTCAGATACACACAAAATTGAGTGGGGGAGTCTACTTCTAACTTGTTGCGACACTGTGGAGCAAAACAAGAAAAAGTCCATTTTAGACACATTTTTCAGATCAGGAAAATCCTCCCAAGAGAGTCAGTGGGCGGATCTGCTTTAAGGCCTTCTCATGCTCGCCGTGCACAAAGAAAAAGATGCCTGTGAAAGGATGATTCAATGTGGAACGATCCTTTAGCCACCGATCCACCAGATGGCGCTGCGGTGAATTGCAGACAAACACCAAGAAGAGAAGCCGCTGACATCGTGACGGGAAAGGAGACATTGCTGATGTCCAACCGAACACTTCCTCCGAATCATCACCTCTCCTGCTCCACAACATTGCTTCCGTCAAACATCCAAAGGCCACCAGATGGCGCCCTCAAGTTTATTGTCTCGCTCCAGGAGGCTCACCTTGTGCTTTCATCCCCGTGACTATAAAACTGACCACAGATATGACGTTGGGCTGATAATACGTCCTTTTGTCTCCGTCTACTGGCCTCAAAGAGCCACTGTTTTACCGAAAGAACGATCCACTCTCGTAAATCTGCTGCTCTGCAAACTTCAGCGTGGGAACAAGAAAACAAGCAGACACAAAGACGGTGCCTCGGAAAACCAGCGTTTTCATCTAATCGCTTCTTAGACCCTCAAAAGAGCGGTAAAGGTTCGACATCCCGCTCAAGGACATCGGAGGAAACGTCCGAGCACGTGCACGCCGGCGGAGGCCGCTGCTCCCTCGGCTCCGGGACAACACGCCAGATGCAGGCGTCTGCACGCTGCCTCGTCACTCTGCACCTCACTTAATTATCTTTACTCCAGACGGGAGCCGCATCTCCATCCTTCACTGCCTTATTCGAGGTATGTTATCTTTCCTCACCCAAGCCGGGTTCTGCTGGAGAGGGGGGGGGGGGGGCTTAGAGGAATTCATGCTGGGTCGATACAAGCAAGCAAATCCTGAACTGTGTTTGGAGAGCAAGCGTGAATTTAGCCTGTAGCCTGAAACATTTGTGTAATCGAAATATCCATTTCCAGTCAAACTAATCGTTCCCTGTTCTCCCTCTACCTTTCTACGCCCCCCCCCCTCCCAGGGCCCTGCACCCGTAGGCGAGGGGAGAATTCCAGCAGGGTGGGGGCTTTCCCCAGAAAGAACGGGAGCTTTGTCCCCTGAGGGACGAGGCCATAGGCTGACAGTCTGGCAACCTCTGACCAGGCAGCCAGCGAGAGAGCGAGAGAGAGAGAGAGAGCGAGAGAGAGAG
>JASSRZ010000060.1:1722352-1734221 GCA_032164315.1 Malacoctenus gilli
GCCTCTGGTGTCTTTTCTGGGTTGTGAGCGATCGTTTCCTGAATTCAGTAAGAACTAACAGTGAATAGTTTCGACACCAGTGTTTTGAGACGAGACCACCTCGCAGAGAGAGACCACTGCCCCTCCGCAGCGTGCTGGAGCGGCAGGTCACGAGTGGCGTGGCGAGCAGGCTCTGCAGAGCCGTGCGGGAGGCCGGTGACGCCGCGTGGGCGGAGATGGACTGGCTGGCCGTGTCAAGAGGGGAGGACACTGTCCAAGGTGCGTGTCATCCCGGACAGCGTCCTCCACCCACTCCATGATGCACCAGTGTCAACAGGGACACGCTGCAGTGAGCTGTGCTGCAGTTACTTTGCCAGAATTTGGACTTTTTTGACCATAGATTCGTATATCGTGCGCAAAGTGTCTCGATGTGATGCATATCTAAATATAAATGCATGTAGTGGAAGTGACCGCTGGATGTAGCCCTCCACCGTCGAGCACAATATCATCTGCAAACAACACGACCCAGGAGAACCTCCGACCCGACCTCGTCGGCCACCACCACAAATAAGCAGTTCTGGTCCCTGCTCCGTCCCTACGTCCATCCTGGAGCCATTTGTCAACACTTTCTCACTGTCCATCCCGACTTCCTCATACAGCTCCTCACACTTCCTCTCTTGGCACGCTATGACGATCTCTCTCTGGGGCCACAGAGGCGCAGCGCAGCTCGTGCAGACCTGTACTTTCTTCGTCGCAGCTACAGTCCAACATAATCCTGACTCAAACCAGCGACCTCTCGGTCACAACTTCTTCTCACCCCTCCGCCCTCGAGTCCACTCAGAGTTGCATTTCTATGAAAGACTGTGAGAAAACGACAACACGACCCGATTCCTGCATGCGAGTTCCTTATCTGACGTGTGTTAATGGCTGATACTGAACGCCGCATTCATCTCGATACGGGCCGCTGGGCTGCGGACGGGCCAACAATGGGAACGAGCTCCCAGCGTTATTGTTCTGCGCCCGGCAAACATCTGATATGTCACCCGCTGATACAATTTGCGCTGTTGTAAACATCCTGCGGGCAACCGAAGCAGGACACAGAGCCACGAAACCCCTCGCAGACGTTGCTGTTGGTGCTCATCTGCATGGGGAAGTTTTCCGCTTGCTGGACTTTCTGACCCTCCAATATCTGCCCCCCCCCCCCCACTCATCCTGCACACAGACATGACTGAGCGTGGGTGTGCGGCCATTGTGTGGCAGCGTATCAGGTTGCATCCGCAGCACACACAGGAGAACGTATGAAGACTGAGTGGATTACTGAACTTTGGCATTCGATTACATTTACCCCCCAAAACAACCAGAATGCCCCCCCCCCTTCATTCTGGCTCTATGCTAAGCTAATCACACACTCTTGTCTTATCTCAATGCTCGAGGGAAAGCGGATAAGTGGACGTCTCCAAAGCGATCGCCGTGGAATAAATCCACCCCCGACCTCGTCTTGAGGACATGAAAACACCAAACAAGACTCAACGGCGAGAAAAAAGACGCCCCAAGAAAAACACGGCTATCAGCGTCAGCCTTGGGAGACCCTTCAGCTGATCCGTGTTCGCATCTCGGAGACTTCTTGCCTGGAGCCCGTTCCCCAGCAAAGGGGCCTTGGACGCATTTGGCCCCGTTGTCTTTTCCAAAATGCAGAATAAGGAAGAGCATGGCGGCCAGGTCCTGGGGAAGCCGCACACTACGACAGACACGTAACCCCCCCCCCCCCCCTGCCGCCGCCTTATCGCCCACTGACACACACTCGGAGCCGCCAGCGATGCGGCTGAGCTCTACCCCAGGTGACCCCCCCGCCTCTTCCTACACCCACCCACCCTCTCACCTCCGCCAGCCCCTCCACTTCCTGCCAGGACACCCCAGGCACCCCTCGGATCTGCCAGTCAGCAAGTTGGCGCCGAGGACGCGGCCATGTTTATGGATGGGCTACTTCATGACGAGGCACTTTCCTGCCACACTTGACTTCTGCGGTTACGCCTTCCGCTGAATAAAAACACTTAGCATGTGCATAAATTTGCTCTCGCCGGGCGAGGCGGATCAAAAAGTTGCGGGGGAGCCAAACGAGTCAATAAAGTTTCGAGGAAGACTCTTAATTCCTTTGGAGTTCAGCGCAAGGCCGTAAACGTAGCTGTGTACATCACCGCAAAGCCAAGCAGAGCAGAAACACTGGGTGGGACCGCCATATGGAAGCAGATCCCTTCAAAATAAAAGCACAGGGCAGAAAATGTTCGAAATAATGATCAGTCAGTAAAAAAAAAAAAGAAAAATTATTCAGTGCACTACGGTGTGGGGCACAGAGGCCCTGAATGAACACATGCTGCTGGAGGAGATGTATCAAACACTTGTCCACTCATGACAAGAAACTGAGGGGGGGGGCAGGGACAGGGAGAGAGACAGACTTGTTGATCCAAGATCTAACTGTGGCTCCTTCCTGTTCAAAAAAGGGGCTTGTGAGCTGCTGTGAGCCCAGCGAGTGCTTAGCTTGGCACTTTCCCCGCCCGCTCTAACTAAAGCCTCGGCTCTGTTTTATGGCATGCGCCGGTGCCTATAGCTGTTTTTGGATCTATGCAGGCTTTGTGCAGACGGCCGGCTACTGCAAGCACAACAGTTAGCTCTGGAAGGCTAGCGCTGTCAGCGAGAGCTCCACTGGCGTTGGCCTGCTTGACATTCTTGACTTTATCTGAAAAAAATGGCATTTTTCCTTTTTGAGTCATTTTTTTATGTCTTTGCTTATTTATTGCACATTTGATGTGCTGGCCTGCTGGGCCATCAGAGGCAGCAGACACCGTGTTTGTTTAGCAGCTTGAACTGTGCCGTCGGCGTCCTCGCCCGCAGATAAGAAGCGGGCGCTGACCGGAGAGCGAATGAGTGTCACCGTTCAAGCCTCGGCGCTCTGAGCCCCCCCGGCGCTCGATGGCGGGCGAAGAACTCGTGAAAAACGGGCAATGAGATCCAAAAGAAGGGAATGACTGAGTGCAGGAGGTGTGGAAGAAAACCCTCTGGGACCCCCTTAACCCCGCCTTCAGGGATGACAGCCGGTCATCCATCAATTAATCGACACGAATCATCAGAATTACTGCCTATAAACTAGTTAGAACTTCCTGACTTTTCTCTCTCGCTCTCTTTGAAACCCTTCCTTCTTTAAGAGCCTCAAAATAAAAAAAAACAAAAAAAACCCAGGCCATTCAAGAAAGAAGAACTTGCGCCACCGATCTGAGGAACTGACACCATCATCTGAAGGCTGACCCGTCCAGCCTCTGGTACATTTTGTGCCGTCCTCGGCGCAAAGCTGCATTGTTTACCTCTCGCAGAGAGCACCCGCACGTTAAACCTGTCAGCGCCTCGATCTCCAGCAAACCTACTGACCCCGGCGTCGATCACGGTGCCCCCCCACCCACACCACCCCTCCCTTCCACCACCAAAACAGGATATTGCTCAGTGGCACACTGGGTTATGGCTGCACGGAGGCATGCCGAGGCAGGCCGGGGGACGGAGATTGGGAGAAGAATTAAAAAACAAGAGGCAGAGGGGGGGGGGGGGGGGTGATAGCATCTATCTCATGCACACAGAGAGGGATTGTGTTCGCTTTGGCCTGCCTCATAGACAAACACTGTATTACCATAACTGCTCCGTCTTGCGGGGCACTGCAGGAGATGCACATCCAGCTGGGAAAGAACCTGATATAACCGGGTGAGGAGAAGTGTAACAGGAAGGGGGGGGGTGAAAGATGGATGGAGGAGTGAACAACTGGAAAAGTGCGATGGAGAGAAGTGTGCAAAAAAGGAGAGCTCAGATCGAGGCAAGGCGCCGTTTTGGATCCCCAATTTGAGGCCAAATAGTCGGAAATCTCCTGCAAAAACTGTGAGATCTTGTTCTGTTTTGATGATGAGGATCTGCAGTGACGGGTGGGGGGGGGGGCCACGTTGTGGGCTGCAGAGCTGACAGGGATTATATGCTGCATCACAAGAATGATAATCACAGAGGGGAGGCTGCTGGAGAGCTCAGGTGGCTCTCGGTGCGTTCCTGAGGAAGGAGCCGCGTCCCGACGCCACGCCGCGTTTCTTTTTTGTCGCGGTGACAAGGTCCAACGGCGTACGTGAGCCATACCCTGACATGACAGTGCCCCTCCCCCTCCCCCTCCTCAGCCCCCCCGGGCGGCATCAAAGTCCAGAGTGCGAGTCGTGACAGCGTGTCTGGACGCACCGCTTCCTCCGTGCATTCCTGACCTTTGCTTGCCAAACTTGGCATTTTGGCCTGTCAACAATAAGGGCCCACGTCCGCAGGCCTCCCGCTCTTCCCTTACGTCGGTCTCCCTTGAATTTCATTCAAACTGCTTCGTCATCATGTTCTCGTCATCATGAGACTTCGTTACAGTCAGAAATAGTGGATAAAATCACCAAAAAACAGAGTAATAAAGGTAGAGATTCCCTTCACTTTAATTAAGAGTGTAATAGAGCAAGAAGAGGGTTTCCTAGGGTGGTTTGTTCTCGTGGTTGCCATGTGAACACGGGGGGATTCTCGGGGGCTTTATTGACACCAGTACATCAGGTTCCATCACTGTCAGCCCGCGTTTGTTCAGCGTAACCCTGAAACGGGCCGAGGCCACGCGGGCGGCTTCGAGGACTTACTGTTGTTGGACTTGAGATCCCGGTGGATGACGGCGACGATGGCCTCGTTGTGCAGGTACAACATCCCTTTGGCTATCTGCACGGCCCAGTTGACCAGGACGTGCGGCGGGATGCGGCGGCCAGCCAGCGCCCGGCTGAGCGGCCCCCCGGAGGCGTACTCCATGATGAGGCACAGGTTGGGCTCCTGCAGGCAGACGCCCTTCAGGGCGATGATGTTGGGGTGGGTGAGCATGGCGAACAGCCGCGCCTCTTGCCTCACGTTCTGCGCCGTCACGCTGATGTCCTCGTCGGGGTCCTGCCGGGCGGCCTTCACCGCCACCAGCTCGCCCCGCCAGGTGCCCCGGTACACCTTGCCGAAGCCGCCCACCCCGATGACCTCCTCGAGGCTCAGCTCGCGGAAGTCCACCTCCTCGGGCTCGAACTCGCCCACCACGGCCGGGCCGAGCTCGCCCACCACGCCGGTGCCGGGGAGCTTCCCGTAGCCGCTGGGCTTGAAGGAGCCGTAGTTGGACGGGAAGATGCCCACCTTGTTGTTGACCTTGCCCGCCCACCAGCCCTCGTCCCCCGATATCTCAGAGTCCAGCGAGAGGACCTCCACCAGGTCCCCTTTGCGCAAGGTGAGTTCATCTTTGCAGGAGGCCTCGTAGTCGAAGAGCGCCGTCCACACGGGGTTGGTGAAGTTCCCTTTCTGCGCTTGCTCCAAGTTTTTCCAGTTGGACAGTGGGCCGCGGCTGAATATGTTTTTCAGCGGCTCCATGGAGCCTCAAGCAGATGTTTTGACTGGATCCGATTCTGCACCCCAAGGGTTTGAAAATAAAGTACAAAGGAGTACTTTATTGCGCCTCGCTCCCTTTCCTGTCTTTCTTGTTGGCTCATCAGGGACCAGAGAAACGTGTTCAAATGGTGGGACCATCAAGCGAAGGGCCAGCAGATCCAGAGTCCCCAGTCTTTCATTGGCCTGGACGTCCGACTCGGAAGCCTGGGCTGGAAGGATCGGCGACCTCCTTTTGTTTGATTACGGCCGCGAGCCTCTCCGCTCGAACCCTCGCTGCTCAAGTGATGTGGTGTGTGGTTTCCAACACATGGTTTGGGCACAATATCATTTCAGCGGCCTGTATTTAAGAGGCTCTCCAATCATCTCATTATGGCTGAACGAGCTGCTCCACTCCCTCATTCAAACGTGCCACCTGTTGAGCTTTTTTCTTTCCTTCTTTCTTTCTTTTTTTACAAACGCGCAGCAAAACACTTCCAGTAACTCCCGCGTCGCTCCAAACTCAAGTTCCCACCACGTCCAGCTCTGCGTTTTTTATGTATTTTTAGCCATTAAGTGCAGCGGTCAGCACAAGCAGGAAGCGCTGAGAAGCGGAGAAGAATAGCAGGAAAAGGAGCATTCAGTCCAGCCAAACAGTGTTTTTACGACGAGCCGCGGCGCTCGCCACTTCGCATGACTGAGCCTAAAACTCCAGTAACTGCGTCGGACCGCAACTCCGCGGCGCTCCCGCAGGAAATCCCGCATCCCACTGCGCCACGGCGCCCATTGCTCGCGGTGTGACGGGGCGCACGCAAGTCAGCCGACTTTTATCCTGTCATTCAGGGAGAGAAACGGCTCGAGCGCGGCCGACTTTGGAACAGGAAGAGCTCCCCAAAGCTGACCGAGTGACTTCCCAGAGAGAAACGCGCAGGAAGAAGAGAAGAAAAGCCCCCAAAAAGAAGCTCGATCCCGTTAGATCCCGTCCGGGCTTCACAGCGTGGCCTTCTCCGGCTCGGCGCGCTCCTCGGTCCCGTCGGTATCCAGACAGCGCGACGGCTCCATCCCAGCCCGCGATCCCAACTCCGCTCGTCCGGGTCCACGTTCACTCGGCAGGTCCCTCGAACCACTTGTACGTCGGAGCCCGCAGTCAGTGGGGAGGGTGGGGTTTCAAAACTTTTCCTCTCCCCACAGGAAAAGAGTCAGATGACAAGAGAGCGCGCAAGCCGCGCTGCGTGAACACGCGCGGATCCGGGCGCGACTGCCGAAATAAAACGCGCACTGGGGCGACGCTAAAGTTGAGGGCGCGCAATGACGCTCCCAAGAGAAGTTTATCCGGACCCCCTTGGTGGCTTGTGGCCGGAAAATGGGGTGGTTGCATGAAATAAGGAGGGGGGATGTTGATGTATGATAATAACATTAATTTGTGTTTTTATAGCGCACTTATAAACCCAATGTGATTCAGTCTATCTATGTATCATGTACCTATCTATGTATCTATCTATGCATCTATGTATCTATCAATGTATCTATCAATGTATCTATCTATGTATGTATGTATGTATCTATCTATCTATCTATCTATCTATCTATCTATCTATCTATCTATCTATCTATCACCTCCAATAAAAGTCGGAATCAGAAGCTTTCGGAGGGTTTTGCGGCTGCTTCTCTGCTAACTTTACACTCCCGCACGTCTCAGGGTCGATCAAGTTAGCGGGAAGTACGAGCAAAGGCAACGATCATTTTTATAGGCTTTCAAAATAAAGTTATCGTTGCGTCCTAATCACACATTAACGGGAGACGTTCGCGTTGTTTTGTGAAACGTGTTCAATTGAGCCCATGTAAAAATGTTCTATTCAGTGTTATTGCTGCTTCTCCGGGGATGATGATCGTAACGACATTGCGAGGTTTGATTGGCTTTTAATTTGAAAATACGCGAGGATCTGTTTTTTCCTGAGACGCACCTGATGGTGACGGTAACAGGTGGCAGTTGGAGCCGAGAAAGTGAAAGTCGTCCAAAAATCTGACACACACACGGCTTTGTTTATTTGTTTACTGATTCACTGATACATTCAGCGGAACAGGACCGCGGGTGATCGTCTTTGATGTCCCCGGAACCAGGAAGGCCCCGATCCCACCTGGGATGAGAAGTGTCGACCAAGTCACAAACACGTCCTTTGTTGAATTGTAAATATTTATTGTTTATCCTGCAGAGTTGTTACTGATGGGCACGAACAGGATCAGACTGTTGCCAGTGAGTGTCCCCACCCGGGCTTCACTCTCCTCTGCCAGCAAACTACTAACAGGATACAAATTTGATTGCATCTGTCTGATAAATGACTATTTAAGCAACTTGACGTCTTAAAGTTTTAAACTTTAAATTGAGAAACATCTGCTGTGCTGTGACTTCTTTCTAACGCCCCCCCAAGGAGAAGTCTGCGGGGTTTTTGTTTTTTGAGTTGAAGGAACATATACAGACAGGGAGTAAATCTAATGCATAGACACACACTGTAAAGCTTTTATTCTGAAAGAGAAAACTCAACCCCCAACACTGCTTCTTGCATAATTTCCCTCAAAGTCTCGAAGCCTTTAAAGTACAAATCCACGTCCCACCTTTGGCCCCTGCAGGCTGCAGTATGGAAACAGTGTGCTTCCTTCTGTTGGTCCTTTGATGGCTCCCCTCCCCTCCCCTCCCCTCCCCGAGCTCCCACCTCCCCCCTTACTTCCCCCCGCCCCAACGCTGCCGTTTGTTTGAACGCTGGCCTCCTAAAGTCAACCACCTCTACACACACACACACACACACACATAGACTGAAACCACACTCCGCTGAGTCAACGCTTGTGCAGGAAGGATGCAGTTGTTTTTGCGCCTCTGTTGGTCAGTGGAGCTGGGAGGGGGGGGGGGACGACACGACAAACTGGAACTGTTTGAACAAATAAAGAAGGCGGGAGGAAAAGGAAAGGGGCTAGACGCTCGGGAGAGCTGCGCCACTGACAATCGGGCTCTCTGTGAGCCAACCGACGCCGTCGCCGGCCATCCCGGCACAGTTTCTCTACGTTGTAGAAAAACCACCAAAAAAAGCGCAAAAAGATCGAAGGAGGCGGCGAATCGGAGCACGAGAGCGTGATCAGAAAAGAGGAAGCGCTCGCTACTTGGCGCCGTCGGATTCTGAAACGAAGAAAAGAAACCAAAAGTTGTTGGTTTTTTCCTTTAAATTGAAATATGAATTTTATTCCACCCATACAAAATAAAAAGAATGTTAAAAGTTTACAATACAGTGTCAACTGTCTGTTCACAACCATCTCGGGAGCCCCATCGCTTCGCTTCTGATCAACACATTTAAAAATATTTAAAAAGAGGAGGAAGAGGAGGAGGAAGAAGAGGAAAGGGAGGGGGGGGGACTTGGGAAATAAAGGAGGAAGTTACTGAAACCTGGAGGCCGGAGGAGGAAGAAAGAGACGACTTTTAAAAACAAAAGTTATAGTCCAAGAGTCACAGTAAACGTCGTGATTTGGTGCGCGGGGGGGGGGGTTAAAGAAATTCACAAGTTTCAAACGGGCAAAACAACAACATGACAGCCTGCTGATGAAAAAGTAAGTTTACTTGATAAAAACAGGACTTAAAATAGAGCGAATTGTAACGCAGAGTTTGAGGAGGGGCGAGAAAAGAAAAGAAAGAAGTCGACTTCCTTGTTTATGTTGCAGCCCGACAATCGCACCGACTTGCACGCGGTGACAAAGCCGGGAAGCTGCGCCGCGCGTCTTAACAGATGACACGGTCACCTCTCGTCCCGTCCAGCGCCGAGCGCCGTCCCGACGCTGCGCTGACTCAACAAGAACAAAGAAAAAGGGCTTAAAATGACAACCTGAGGGTCTGGGTGGTGGCAGCTGATATGTATGCTTCTGAATGTCCAGTAGGGGGGGTGGGGGGCGTTAGGGCAAGGTGTGTGTGTGGGGGGGGGGGGGGGATTAGTGCCAAAAAGGAATAAAATAAAAGCTAAGAGGCGACACTTACCCGACCTGTCTCGCCGGTTCATTGGTCAAAATCGACTCGTTAAAAAACATCCTGGATTTATTCTTTTTCCATCTCCAATAAAATAAAAGCTCATCGTTTAAAACAAAAAAACCCTGAAAATTAAAACACATAATGTACAAGACGTGTTCCGCCAAGGGGACTGCCGTTGTCTCTCCCCCCTCCTCTGCTCGCGGACGTGACCGCCGAAACAACTTAAGAAGTCAAAAGAGCGCTGACGATTCGTGGGTGAGTGTGTGGGGCCGGGGGGTGGGGTTGGGTCGGGGCAGGTCGGGTTGGGGGTGGGAGTAGGAGAAGGAGGGAGCTAAGAGTCGTAGTCCTCGTCATCGTCGTCGTCATCCGCGTGTTTCTGTGGCGCCGGGGCGGGGGGAGGCGGCGCCACGCTCATCATGGAGGGGTGCGGGGCAAAGGCGGTGGCGGCCGGGGGCTGTGCTGGAACCATGCTGCTCATCGACATCATGTTGCCCATGTGCATGTACTGGGGGGGTGCAGTGGGGCTGTGGGAGAAGCGGGGGGGGGGGGACACAGAGGAGTTGGGTCATTTCAAAATAAAGGCAGCATCCCATTCATTTATAATCTGACAACTTGCACACGTGGCATCCTTGTTTCATCACATGCGATTTATGTGTTAGAAACTATGACAAAACAAACAAAGCGATGGGAGATTTCACTGTAACACAACCTTACAGTCCTTGGATTGTGGCTTTTAATCCCATCAGCTCCCAGCGGAGCCAAGATGGCCTGAGATCGCCGCTTACGTAAGGTGACTGCACAAAATACAGCACCACGTCCGTCCTACGGAGCATTTATTAGCCGACACCAGAGAGCGTGGAGCGCACTACGTTCCATCGCTGCCTGCCTCCACAGCCGGCACTGAGTCACTGGCTTCAGGGAATTTGGGACACAGCAGAGGGTCTGCTTTTAGGCACGGCAGGAACACAGCGCCCTCTAGGCGTCAGTAACTGTAAGTACATGCACCACATTTAAAATGCTGACTGAGCTCCTGCAGAATTCACCATGCTTGCTACATTAATCTTAAACTGGAAAGGAGGGAGGAAGGAAGGAAGGAAGGAAGGAAGGAAGGAAGGAAGGAAGGAAGGAAGGAAGGAAGGAAGGGAGCCTC
The DNA here is from genome assembly GCA_032164315.1 of Malacoctenus gilli. Classification (NCBI taxonomy): domain Eukaryota; kingdom Metazoa; phylum Chordata; class Actinopteri; order Blenniiformes; family Labrisomidae; genus Malacoctenus; species Malacoctenus gilli. Next base: position 1,732,921 of record JASSRZ010000060.1, read on the forward strand.
ATTGGCAACTACAAGTGCAGAGGGGTGAATTTAAATGATACCACTGTCACGTCGGTCTGATTTACTCGCTCCTAAAACAATTACACTTGTTCAACGGTAAAAAAAGGACTGATAAAAGTATTAATAATGACCCGACTGGACTCACTCCTTCTTTTGACCTCGCTGCGTGCTGTAAATTGAACGGATTTCTCACTTAAAAAGGAGCAGCCGAGCCTCCGGCGGCTTCATAATGACTCATCCATCATGTACAGCTGACGTGATGAGCTGCTGAATTCACACTGTATCGCTTCTTAAAGGGAAGAATTGGCACATCCTCGTTCACACACTCCCACGAAGGAGAGCTGGATCGATACGGCCTGTCGTTCTTCCTGTACACGCGGGAGCTTTGTTTTGGATTATTTCTGATTTATCATCCGGCTGAGTCGTCTCATGAAGGCGGCGCCAGTGCAGCGTTCTCTCAGATGACTTTTAACTGCCCACTGATGCGATTACGGAGCGTCAGCAGAGTGTATGTCAAGTGAAAGCTGGGAGGAGAACTGCCTTCACGTTCATGTGAGGGTGATTTTGCCTGAAAGGAGCTAAAAATTCTCCAGTCTGCAGCAGGACAGCGCCCCCTCCAACGATCCACGTGTACCTGTGGAAACTGGATGCAGCTGGTAGGTTTGTGCCGGCCGCAGAGCGGTCCTCCTCGTCCCCGTCCGTCTCGCTGTCTTCGGAGTCATCCTGTAACAAGAGACACGACAGCGAGCCCTCAAGTTTAACAACTGAACCACCACACAACGTCTCCTTTAGGGACGCGTGATGATCTCTCACCTCCTGCTCCGACTCTGTCCCAGACAGCTTCTTGTCCTTCCCTTTGGCGCCCGCTCCTCCGTTCTTACGACCAGTCCCTGGTTTTCGACCCCTTAGGAGACACAGACACAAGAGCTGCTTTACCACCATGTTGTTACATTGGTGAGGAGAGCTTACACAAAACAGGAACTCTTTAAGGCGAGACGTTTCCATGAGGATCTGCTACAAGTTAGTTTCACTACAACCTGCTGCTAAGCTGAGCTAATAAAAAATGCAGTATCAAGGGATTGTGGGAAACCAACTGGTGCAACTGAATGTTGACAGACCTTTAAAAGTTACTCTAAAGCAGAACTCCCTCCCATGCAACCATGAGTCAACTCCAAAGAACACTTAATTATCAGATGCAGCAACTTCTTTTGTTTCATCCCCTCTGATATCACACACACACACACACACACACACACACACACACACACACACACACACACACACACACACACACACACACA
>JASSRZ010000060.1:1734321-1771849 GCA_032164315.1 Malacoctenus gilli
CACACACACACACACACACACACACACACACACACACACACACACACACACACACACACACACACACACACTGTCCAAACATTGAATCTGAATTGACTTGCGTCAGCAACACTCTCCAGTGAAAAGACTTCCGACTCGCGCGCTTCGTCTCCAATTCTCAAGCGAAGCTTTTCTGCTACAAATTAGCTGCAGTGTCGCCGTTTGATTTGACGTTCAATACTGGCCTTTTTTTCCCCTTTACGGTTTCCCAATAATTAGTTCGTGCTCGTCTGAGGTGGACAGAAAAAAAACAACAACAAACAAGTGCCTATTCTCCCTTTTTTTCTCGCTTTTCGCAGAGTTAATCTATAACAACAAAACAAAACAGAAGCAGTAATAAGGGACCGTTGTGAAGACAAATAGGTTGCCGCGCTCGGTTTCGATTTACAGCAACGGTCGTTTCCAGAGAAGTGAAAAAGACAAAGCAAGAAGTGCGTCTTTGTGGCCAAAACTGTTCACTTTGTGATGAATGACTAATTCTTAGATCTAATCAATGCAGTTGTGCATAGTTATCAAAGATGACTGAGACAGCCATTGCCTAATTCGATGAGTTCACGAGTGTACAGCTACCAGACGCATGACGTTGGCCCACACTGTTGTGGCTTTTCCAGTAAATGTTCAACTTCCTGGACGGCGAATACAAGTCTCAACTTGTGTCTTTTTCGGTTTGACTGCTGAACCACGCCGATGCAAATGTTGTAATGGAGGCTACACTGACTCCTGGCAGCCGCACCAATCACTCTGATGTGAGGCGGCCGCTTAAACGGCATAAGAGACATCAAGGAAATGGCGGGAGCTGACACATCCATGCATGAGGTCTCTCTGCGTGCTGGGGCGATAAAGTGGCTGCATCTGGTGACGACTTCCTCCCCCATATTTCACTTCGCTTCTCTCAATCTCCTCCATGACTTCAACTCGGGTGATCTCAGCCCCTCACTATATGCAGGGGGGCGGCATTACGTGTACTGGTGGTCAATCTGATTCAAAAGAATCGTTTTGGGTTTTTTTTGTAAAGATCATACAGAAATTGGGTGTAATAAATGACTCAAATGCTGAGAAATCAAAGCTCCAATAGAACGTCACATGAAGACACAGAGTGAAATGTGGGGGTACCTGCGAGGGACTCTCTCTCCTCCCCCCTCGGTGTGGTTCTCATCCCCCTCGCCCTGCATGTCCGGCACGGCCGCCACCAGATCCTTCAAGAAATCAAACTGCTGTTCCAGCTCGATGCACTGTTTACTGCAAAAGGAACACAAAGTGTTATGGTCTGTCTATTTCCACATGGAGTGAACCCAAAAATACATTAGGTACAGCATTTTTCAAAGTAAAAGCACTTAGAAACAAAGCAAATGCTCTGCATGTGTTGTGATTTATGATCACGTAAACTTACAGATGCGACGTCGTCATCGTCTTTGCGTTCCGTGATTGAGTGACTTGACAGGCCTTTGTCAGCAGTGATTCCAAAAAAAGCTCAAGGGCTCTCGCTGGTGTCTCCATTAAGGAAAAGTTCATTCAGCAGGTTAAAAAAAGGATTGTTTACATGGTGCATTTTAGGCTTACACAATATGTTGATGCTTTCCAATATACCAAATCTCAGTTTTTCAATTCAAATGTCTTCTCTTAGATGTTAAAGTGTACTTAATGAATTATATTGTACTGCAACTAACCTAAATCATTTGATAAATGCAGCTTCTTCACTTACTTCTTAGCTCACTAATTGAACAGAGATGTTTTGCATCTGAACAACAACAAACACTGGCATTCATGGTGAAACCTGCACCACCAGAGGTTTCAACTGGAAGGATACAAATAATAACAGGTACTGCTGCAGCCACTTTTCCTATTTCTTCATCAGTCTGCATAATCTTCTTGATCCTTGCCTGAAAAAGAAAGCAGTAATTGGAGAGTTTGAATAACAGTCGTTATGATAAGATATTGCAAATCCCAGTTCCAGTCAGAACGGCTTTCAGGGTGTAAAGAAAGCTTCGATAATAAGATGTCTTTCGAGGCTTAGCTTACTTCAGCTTCTCATGCTAAAAACAACGGGAGTTAGTGAGCTAGCCGGCTACTTGTGTCGCACGCCTGAAATGCAGAAGAACTTGCACAATATAGGAACCCAGCAACCTATAGTTAGTTAAGATCGCAATTTATGGCACACGGAACTTCCAAATCAACTCTGCGGCTCTGCAGCCAAGAAAAAACAGGTCGAATATCACTCCAGCAACCCAAAGAAGTTAGCTCTCCATCTGGCAGTTTGCTAACTTGAGCTAGCCGTAAAGCCGGCTCAGCAAAGTTGAAACTCACCGGAGGGAATCTGGCGTTGTATTTCTTCTTCTTGCTTGGCATAGTGAAATCACCAGGGGGGCAAACTAAAACAAAACGCAGGCTTTTTTGCCAATCCTATGTCATATGTATAAATCACCTCAACGGCAAATACACCGGATAGCGGTAGCTTGCCGGCTAACGCGTTAGCCCTTCGTCGTTACTCACTGCCTGCTGGCTCCGTCGTCTTCCGCGGGGTCATAACGCCGTCCAGGTTTGGCCCCCGAACTTGTGCAAAATATAATTCTAACTATCGACGTGTTAAGATGTTTCTTCTTATAGTTCGTGGAAATCAAATCAAACAGGGAGAAATTGGACGTTAACATGTTCAAAATAACAAGTTACAAGCTTGAAAGGACTTTTAACTGATTGAACTAAAATGAAACCAAATAGAAATGAGAAAAAAATGAGAACGCGCAAAGTAAAATAAATGTAAATAAACGGAATAAAAAAGTGAATAAAAAAAGCCAAAATGGCCGCACAGTGAGCTTGAAATTATCCCTTAGTGTACATCGATCATGATTTTCATTTTGAATTAAATACATGCGATTTTTGATAATACTTGCACGTAGAAAAGAAACGTGGTGTAGTTAAAATGGGCAGGCTTTAGGAGTGAAAGTCCTGGGGCTGGGTGGAGGAGGAAGTCAGAACTGCGCATGTGCGGCCAAACGTCAACACTGGAAACAAACTTCGACAGCCAAGGTGCGTGAATAAAGCTCCAGCTCCTGGATTTATTTGCTCTTGTGTCGTTTTTTCCCAATCATACGGACGTCAATTTTACTGTAACGTTAGTCGTGATCAAATATCACCCGCTCGTCGCTGATATATCTCTAATTGTGCATGTTGTTTGAATTGTGCACTTGTAGAACGGCTTGCTAGCTGGCTAGCAGTAGTTATTAGAGTGAGTAAATGCGCATGTTTTTTGCGTGCAAGGCTTTTTGTCAGCGTTAGAAGGTGCGTAGCAAGAGGAGCAGAATCTTTATAACATGTAAGATTTGCATGTGAGGTAAAGCGCTTGCTATTGGACACTTTAAATCGAGGTTAGCCGGCTAGTGAGCACCACCCCAGCTGCGCACTTCTGACTTGGCTCAAATGCTTGTATGTTCAACATCTATTTCTGACATCAGGGCACGTCAAGTCTCGCGTTGACACCATGGAGGAGGAAGAGGCCCCTGGTGGTGACTGCGATGTTGAGACCCCCTCAGCAGAGACCTACGCAGCTCAGGCCATGGCAGCCGACATGGACCCCTGGATTGTGTTCGACTCCAGGAAAACCCCGAGATCCGAGTTCGAGGGCTGGCTGGAGAGCAACAGGCCCTCACAAGTGTACAGATTCGGGGACGAGGAAGGTGGTGTCAGCCCCGTCGGGTGGATCGCCGTCCTGGGCCCCAGCTACTGCCCCAGCAGCGGGGACGTCTCCGGTCTTCAGGAGAGCTGGGAGAAACTTTTGTCGAGTAGCAGGCCTGTCAACTTCCAGACCATCCGGGAGCTGGCTCTGAACCACAGCGTGCTCACGGGCAAGTGGCTCATGCACCTGGACACCGGCTTCAAGCTGGACCACGCCTGGGAGTGCGTGGCCAGGGCGGCGCTGGACGGCAAGATGTCCCTGGTCAAAGTCAGCCCCTTCGACAACAAGAACGAGGGCAAGCAGGTCATTTGTGCCCACAATCAGAACTTCACGGATGAGGACGAGGTCATACGGCTGGATTCAGTCATTCGCACCGCAGGAGTCAAATGCCCCCTCTCATACAAGCCGGACGTGTACACGTACCTGGGGATCTACAGGAACAACCGCTGGAGGCTTTGCCCGACTATATACGAGAGCAAATTCGACCTGGAGTGTGTCCCCAGGCGCTCGCACATTGTCAACAAAGTCACCAATCTAGAAGTGACATAAGTCCGGACCAGCAAGACTGATGTGTATGAAGAAGCCCTCTGTGATTGCAGCAGCAGCAGCAGGGTTGTGTAGACATTACTGTGCTCGCCAGTTCTTCCTTTTTGTAAAAAAACAAAACAAAACAAAAAAAGCACCTAATCCAGAGTCTTAAGTTGTAATGATTTCCATGTGACCCGAGTTGTCACAACAAATGTCACAGCATTTTTTTGTATGAAGAAAGAAAAGGTTGTTTTGAGACAGCGAAGCTGACCCTCAGCGTCTTTGATTTGTCTGCACATTTTCTGGACAGAATGAACATCCAGTGAATGTTTTAGTTTGTTTTACAAGTTGTTTTTCTGTTGAACCACAATTCAAGTTGCCAAATAAACCTTCTGAAGTCCATCTTTACATGTGAGTTTTATTGCAGAAGAGTGTTCTGAATGTTCACATTCATTCAGCATCAAAAAGAGGCACAATTACACTGTCATCTGCTGACAAACACGTTAAAAAACAACAAAAGAGCTGTTACATCTCAAAGCAACACACGCTACAGTGCAGGTGTGAAACTGTTGTCCCCAGTAATGACGAGAGAACTCGGATTGAAAATGTCACATGACCTTAACATCTGCTGTAAGCTTGGATTAGTTGATGTTGCTTGCGTATTTACAATAAAACCTTCATTTGAACAACTTCCTGCCAACCTCCAGACAAGTCCAAGCATTTTATTTGGAAGTGTTTGCAGACACAATTAAACACACACAGTTGGGGGAGATCTGCACAGCTGTATGTTCAAAGCTACAGTTGTGATGTCTTTGGCTTTAAGCAGTCAGCAGATTGGGGTGGCGCAACAGCCACGCGGTCATCTCAAAGACGCCTCAGTATTGTGAAACCAAACCGGCTCGTCTCCGAATCAGTGCTTACGCAAGTACAAATTAACAGTTATTTCCCTCTTTGCTGTCGTTTGTATTTTCTTTGTGCTCCAGAAGTCCTGGCAAATTTCATCGAGAGGAAGACAATTTCAATGGGAGAAGTTCAGCAGGTCCATTTCTCGTTGCCGATCCTATTCAGATACTTGAAGCTGAATTCCAAGCAGGATAATGTCGGTTAGTATTTACAGTAGCCAAGTGAAGAGACTTGTAGGGCACAGTCCCATAATAAGTGCTTTTTCATCATTTAGCAAGGCACCATTTACACATATTTCTCCGAGAGTTTTAAATACTTATTGCATCAATGTGGACTTATCCTGGACTTTGCAGCAAGATGCTTTCAATTTTCATATCAGAGCCTAGACGGACTCCAGTGGCAGCCTCACGTCTATGCAAGTTGATCTACTGTGCATTCACAATGTACACTTTACTCCCATCAGCCCACGTTCATCTTGAATTACTCCGTTTTAACGCTGTGTAAAACCAGCCAGTTGAGTAGAATCGTAAACTATACCTTTTTTACCATAAAACATAGACACACAAAAATCAACTATTCTGTAATATCTTTGGGCCAATTGTGGATTTTGACGTGTCTGTTGATCGTCTGCTCTGCTCTGGCTGATCAAAGCGAACCCATGACACGTGAGGATGCCTCCGCATTCTCTTTGTAACCATCGGGGACATTTCTGATGTCCAGCAGTACACAGAAGAGATACATTTACTTGAAGAATCTCCCCCTAAATCTTCTCCCAGAAAGGAGCCAGACGGAGGGCGGATCGAGAGCGACTCCAGATCGACACGACCACATAATGCACAAAATAGTGTTCCTGGAATCTTACACAGTGCACCTTCAAACTTGAAAGTTCAAACTAAATTTGAGCATTTCAGCGACCACAGTTCCTGAATCGAGTTTCTTCAGAAATTTCCTATCAGCAAAATGACGCCGTGGGGAAAGAAGCGGGACGCCAGGGTTGAAAGTTAAAGCGACAAGTAAAAAAAAGGACACTTGAAGGGGGTGGGGGGGGGGTACTGAGGACAGCCTGGACGATACAGTGACTTCCTGGTTGCCACTTAATGCACGGACTTCCTGAAGTCAAACTTAATGTACCTTTCAGAAAAAGGCTGACTGAAACCGAGTATTTCTGTGACCACAGCTACATAAAACTGGTACAAATGAAAGTACAAAAACATGTTGCACATTAAAGAGCCTCAACAAGAAAAAAGACGTCAGATTAAAGCACCTCTACTCTCCTTTTTTTCTGACAGACTAACCGTGGTTAATGGATTCTCTTTAACCTGTGTGATAATACCGACACCAAACTGGTCGGGTGACGTGAAACTTGTAAGATGATATCTTTGTCCGCTGTAAAAAATATTGCAAGCAAAGCGAAGCCCATGAAGTGGCGGCTACAAGAAGTCTCGGCATGTCTGCAGAAAGCAATTTGGCTCCACTCGCTCTCCTCTGGTTCCTGGTTCTTGTTTGCAATAGCAACAAGGGGAGCTCTAGTCCTGTGAGGGGGGGGGGGGGGTCCGCCACTTACGAGAGCCCACCGACGCACTTTAGGTCTGGTGTCCCGACACGAAGCCCGCTTGGCTCCCGCTGTTGAAGATGGAAATCAGGCGATCCTCGTCGGCAGAAATCAGCTCGTCGTACTCGTCCAGCACCACGGGGCCATGGTTGTTGTTGCTGGACCCGATGTCCATCATGCCTTCGTTCTGCAGCAGGTGGACGATGCTGTTGGGGTAATTCATCCAGGTGCTTCCCGGGTTGCCGGTTGCCGGGTCAGACGCATTCTGAGGCGCGGCACTGTTCTGCGGGGCGGCGCCGCTGCTGCCTGGATGGCAGGCGCTCGGGGCGTCGCCCATGAGGCGGGGGTTCAGGAGGTTCTCGATGTCGTCCAGGTTCAGGCTGTCCAGGGTGCCGGGGACCTGGGTCTCTGGAAAGCTGGGGAACTCCGGGATGTCCTCGTCGTGCAGCGGAGCGTCCACCCTGAACTGGGACCCCTGGAGGTTAAAGGAGCTGCCGCTCTGCGAGGAGGCGACGCCCCCTTGTGGCGCAGCCTGCTCCAGTGACATGGAAGAAATGTTGGGGAAGAACTCGTGGAGGTCTGACATGTTGACTGTCGAGTAGTCCTGGTGAACTGCAGTGGGGGCGGGAGAGGAGGTGGTGGCGGAGGGAACTGCGGCGGGGCCCATGCTGAGGGTGGGCACTGGAGTGGCTTTGGGCTGGGGGGCCGGGTTCAGAGATTCCATGATCTTCCAGGCGTGGCTGGTGGTCCCAGCTGAGATGGACGGGGAGGCCTCCGCCTTGGACTGGACTGAGAACATCTGGCCCAACGGATTGTAGGTGTACGAGGGCTGAGGTTTCGCTCCACTGGCACCAGGGGGCACTCCAGCTACAGAAAGTGCCCACATGGAAGGAGTTATTATCACAAAGGGATCGAAAAAGTGTCACAGAATAGAGGAAAAAGTGCAGTAAGAATTCAAGGTCACCTCTTTAAATGCATCCTTCCGACACTTTTATAAGCAAAATATTGACAATGGAGGGACAAGTCCCAAATCACGTCAGTCTCACCAGGTTGCGTGCTCATCGGTGAAGGCTTAGCTGTGCCCATCTTCCTCGCCAGGCTTATTGTCCGTCTTTCTTGAGGAATAGTCACTGAAATCCCAACCAAAGAGCATGAGCGCAACACCAAAGGAACTGCAGGTCGAAGCCACTGGTAAGGAACTTTAAATTCCCAAGAACTACAAAAACTCACTCAACAACACACAAATGGCCAACAGATCATGTAAAGCTCACTATCAGCTCACCACTGGAAAGCAGAGGCCCCAGTTTCAGGCTGTGGAACATCTCTCCAGTACGCTTTCTCTTCTCGCTCAGCCTGTAATCATCTGTGAAGATCATTTAAAACAAAGTGTTGAGAGTCGGTCGTGACGTTATTTCACCTGAAGTACGCTGAGAAATGACGGAGTGGTAGAGAGGAGAAGTGGCTCTGACCTGGGTCGGCCGGCAGGTACTGGAAGTCCATGGGCTCGCTGACCTCACGGTCGGAGGGCCGCCGCAGCTGCATCTTCACCCGGATGGGCTCGGTCAGGTTGGTGTCGCGGTAGGGCGGCGTGCGGAACACGATGGCCACCTGCCTGTGGACGTCGGCCTGCGAGAAGGTGCCCTTCCCCTCCCAGGAATCCTGGAAGAAACGCACCTCGATGTCCTCTGCAAAACACAGAACGGACGAGACAGGATTGTGACTCCCACTTTCAAAGTTGCATCTTAAACCCAACATCGAGCCCCTCTCCCATAATTAAATTGATATCTGATCTCACTGCAGCATGTTTTTCCCTAACTTTAAGGATTTATGATTAACAGTGAGAAAGACCCCAAAGTATTGATGCAACACATTTGCTGCTAGGCAACACAGAAACCTCAAAATTGGCTTCAGATGTTTAACTCGGAACAAAAGGGTGCAACACCCAAACTAAATATGTGTTGCTGGCTGTGTGCAAGTGTCCTGGAGACAATATGAGTCCAAGTTAATGTTTTTTTTCCAACTGGTTTTACCAAAACGAACCATGCAATCTTTAGGACACCGTCCCATTACAACTGTCATGTTTAAACAATGTAATTGGTCATTATTTTTTATGTTTTCTCTAAATGTGCTCCGTCAGCTCAGGGTTTCATTCAGGGTGGAGGAACAGGCTCCCTCTGCACAGTCTGGACACACTCTACCTTTTTGCACTTTGTCACAGAGCAGGAAGATTTCGTCGCCTCCCCTGCAGCTCCCAGAGTTGCGGTTGACTCGGCAGATCTTCAGCTCGGCGGTGTTTGGGGCTCCTGGAGGGCAGAGGGAGCGAGTGACCACCCGAGCAGCAGCTTCGGTTGCAGGTGTCTGAACTCAGCGCGAGGCAGCCGCCTCCTTTTTAAGCAGTCGAGGTCACGCATTGTTGTGTCACTCGTGTTTTCTTTCATTCAACTCTCAAAACAGGTCAAACCTGATTCATCTGTGAATCGCTGCAGTTTTAACGCGCAACAAGTTTACTTGCTTATGTGTGGTGCAATCGCCGCAGCTGTGAGTGGCTGAAAGTGAACGGAAACACGCGTGTCTAAATCTGCGGCACGCAATATTGTTTCCCCGAACAGCTGTCAACTCACGGTTGTCAAAGATGGGCTTTGACACCACCGGCTCCAGGGGATACAGCTCCCCCGTCGGGAGCGTGATGGAGACCTGGAAGCAGAGCCGCACTGAATTCAGGTCAAATTCCTCCTCCCACACCTTCGGTTCAGGAACTGCAGCCAAGATAGAGAGGGGAAAAGGGCGGGGGGGGGTTGGTACAATCAGACCACATAACAGTCCGGCATCCGGTCTCAGCCAAGAGGAATGTTTCGTATCAGACAAGCACATTCACACATGCTGTGAGTGCGTCTGAAAACCTGTACAGCTTCTGAGCCTCTCACGTTTATTTTAGATCACAGCAAAGCAGACAAGCAGAAACTAGAAGACGTGCTGCAGGTCACTCACTGTTGAAGGGGTTATTATTGTTTTGCAGGCGGCAAGTGATGGCCTCATTCACGTCCTTTTTCTTCACACACTGGATGCCCAGGTTCTGAAAACTGAAAGCAGACAGTCACATGAGGAACCACCGAGGCCTCGGTCAACGCTTCAAGTGACCGTAGGTTTGGGCCGCCGTCAAGCCGGAGCCGCTCGGTCCGGTGGCTTCGAACGGGGGCCGGACTCTGCTTGGTTTAGGCTGGTGTGAGAGCTCACGTGAACCCTGACGCGGACCAAACGCGCAGACTGACCGGCGTGGGCCGTGTTTCTGTCTGATCGGAAACACTTTCACGCCATCATTCGGTTCACTTTCACGGCGACACTTTTGAAAAGTGAAGGCGCTTCACACCTCTTCTCGACCGGCGTGTAAGGCGTGCAAGAGTGTGATCGAAAGTGAGACAAAAGTAACACCGCCGAGAAGGATCACAAAAGTTCTGCCGCTTTCATAACGCAGTAACAAAACACACCCCAATCGTGCAGTCAATTCCATTGGCTCATCTAAAGAAAGCTGCACTGATGCACTCCTCAGATAACACATTCACAAGAAATGGGACAAGCGATACGATGTCTCCAACCTCTGAAGCAGGAATCACTCGCTCACAATGCTCACCGACACCTGATACTGTCACATGAAAACTTATTGTTGGAACACTCTAACAGTGTAACATGGGGGGGGGGGACTCCAGTCTGAGGGCTGATGCTTTGAAACCACTTCTTCCTCGTCTTTTATTGCTTCCTCTCAAAATTCACAAGAAGGAACCAATGCAGGGATTCATGTTGTCACAACCTGCAGATGTTCAGCGTCAGTGATCCAAAGTCACCAAGTGTTCCTAAGCATTTCATCACTCTGCTGAGGAACGTACACAAACTTTATTTCCTCTTGGCACAGGTACAGCACCTCAGTTACATGATTACTGGTTATTACGTGATGTGATTGTGAATTACTCGCAGACGTGCTTGCCGACTTGTCAAAGCCGGTGGCAGCGGCTCTATTGTGTCTCCAGCAAATCCTGCAGCCATTGTGGGATGTCCAGTTTCATTCATGTCCACACCCAGCATGAAAACGGCAACAGGTTTTTCCAAAGCGACGTCACGCAAGCCGTCCACCACGTCCGACCGTCTCGTGTTGACACCAAACTGCCGTTTCCACCCGATAACTCTCACGGCCCCGCGTGTTTCTCCACCTCACCTGTGGATCCGCCTCTCCTGCAGGTCGGCCTCGTAGTAGCCGTGCTTGCAGTCTTTTCCCACCAGCTCGTGAGGGTGCGGCTTGTACGGCGAATTCTTCGTCACCAAGGAGATGCGCACGCGCAGAGGCCCGCTGTAGTTGTGCACCTGTCCAGGAGACGCGGCCCAGGTTACTCACGGGTAAAGCGCGACCTCAGAGATGACTAAAAACGACCGAAACTTGTGTGAAAATAGACGAGGTTGCGTTAAATAGAGGATGTGTTAATCAGGAGGACTCACCTTGATGGCTGGGTGGGTCTTGGTGGTGTCGTTGCTTTTTTCCCCGGGGATGCTGCCGGCCGAGCGGCCCTCACACTTGTACCTGAACCTCATGCCGCGCTGCTTGGGCTGCTCGATGATCTCGGTGAAGGGGCTCGCCGTCTGGACTGCGAGCACAGAACAAAGCGGGAGAGCGGTGAGAACGCAAACACCGAAGAGCGGTGTACACACACGCACACACCGGCGGGGTCATCGATCGCCCTGCGTTCACTCCGATTGGAGCACGTTGCCGGTGGCTCGCGGCCATTTACCTGGGTTGAGGGTGGCCACGTTCCATGTTGAGTACACACCTGCGGGGGACAGAGAAGCACAACTGGGTCAGGATCTCGCCGTCTGCAGCGCTTCACCATCAGCCGCACGTGACACAGTGAACAGATGACAACAACATCTAAACACAGCTTCGGCGCATATTTGTGGCTGAGTAAGCATTTGTCATTTGCAGAGCGGTCAGAGTGGAAATGTACTGGTCGGGCGCACCGTCCAAAAGGGGTCAAAGGACGGGGAGCTTCCCAGCTAAATATAATTACCGCTCATAAAGCGCCCGCCAAGCTCCCGAGTGAAGAATAAGTGTGAGCAAAGAAAGCAAACAATGACAGGCAGGGTGGAAAGAGGTGTCCAGTTACCAGGCCTGCTGCTGGAGGTCCGCGCTGGAGCAGCGTGGCGCTCAGTTTTCAGGTGGGGGGGGGCTCCACCCCTCACCTGATGCTTCCCCAAGCTGGAACACGCTCAAAATACCGAAAGAAACTTTAACTTTGTCATTTTTTTAAACTTTCGCGCAGGAGGTGATTAAAGAGGAAAATACGAGTCTGTGACATCGCAGAGCTTCATTTGTTACATTTTATTTGCTTCTATTTCGATGCCATTGTCTCCACTAAGTGTCTCTGTGTGGTTCCCCTGCAGTCAGGTCCAGTCTGGATATTGTGAAACTGAAAGCAAAGGTTCAATTACATCACCACCAGCGAGACATCCACTCCGTGTACCGGAGGCAAAACACAGCTCCGGCCTTTCCGATACGACATGAGTCACGTTTACTCGGCCCAGAGCCACACCGTCGCTGGCCTGTTGTTGAAAACAAACATTATCGGACCCAAATCGTGTTACAAATGTTCAACCTGACAGGTGAAAGTTTGACATGAACTCAGCAATGAGCTGTGGTTGTTCAGGATGCGCTGCTGACATCACCATCCAGCCACGTATCTCAAACAATCTATGGTAACTAATTTCCGACTCCTGCAGAGGTGTCAAACATCCGGCCTGTGGGCCCACATCGGCCCACGAAAGGGTGTAAGCCGGCCAGTCAAAGGAGCGACAACCTCCAACGAAGACTTTTTGTCATCCTCAACTCGCTTTTTTTTTGGGAGGACAAAATGTCACCAAACCATAAATGGCAGCAGTCCAGCAAACACAGTGTGAAAGTGAGTCTGAGGCGCAAAAGTAAAGGTGCAACTTGATGTATGCATCAATCTAAATTAGACTTTGATTTTGAAGTTTGCTTTTAATTCTGGGGGAAGAAACTGGCAATTTTTCATGAAATTTAATTTTTTATTCGTTCTTCACCATTAATTCACTCTAGATTTTAGGTTTTTTTCTCATGTGGTGACTCGTCGCAGTTTCACAAACGTTTTCCTGATGACCCACTTTCTAATTATGGGCAAACCACCGTGAACCTCTTCACATTATTCAGAACAGCAATCGAATCTTTCTGGACATTTGTTCTGCCAGATCCAGACTCGGATCTTAAGGGGGGGGGGGGGGGGGGGCAAGGCCGATTCGAGACAGTTGATAAACAATTCGGTCCCGTTATTCAAAACTCACGCCGCACATCTGTGGGGTCCGACCCAGTGTTTGGAAACAACAAGGTTAATGTGTTACTTTTTGGCTACTCTGGCCTCAAACTGACCCGACTTTGGCAGGTCAAGCTCCAGCGATTTCCAGATGAAACTGATGAAACTTGTGGCCTATGTAGCAGCCGAATTAAAGATAAAGTGTTGCTTGAGCCAAATAATAGAATAAAACCGATAGAAATATAAGGAAATATACTCGGCTTCTTTCGAATGGAGAGTCTTCCGAGAGGAGTTCGGCTCGAAATGCAGGCCAGGCCTGTCGTGCAGTCGGACTCACCGTGCCAGGTGAGTTCGCGGCCACATGGAGGATTTGATTCTGAAAGCGGTGATAAAAATGTCCCCGCGTGATAAATAAATGATGTGCTAAAGAAAAAGCCGGACGGAGATCAGCGTGTTTCGGAGCGCTGGTTTACTCTCCGGGAAGCGACTCCTCCTGTTAGCGCAATGAAAGCCCAGTGATAGCGGGGCTTTCCCTTCTGTGCGCAAAAACAACTCCCCGCACAGTTTCACCTCAACAGCGAGGAAAAGCGCCGCCGCTCACCTTCCATGACTGCGTCCGTGTCCGCTTTGCGCTCCTCCGCCTCGCGTCGCCGTCCGCCCGGACTTTCTCCTGCTTTGTGTGTGTGTTTTTTTTAGTTATTCCGAGCTTACAGAAACTACGGACGCAACAAACACGGCGGTGTGGACTCCTCAAACTTCTTGACAGGGCAGTTTCTGGGACCCCGCGGCTCCTCCCATCTCGCTCCGCGCCTGGTAAAGCCGCTCGTAGACGGACCAACGTGCGCTCGAAGGGCTTCCGGTAACGCGGTGCCGCTTTAGGGAACAACTTGCTGCAACTTCTTGTTTGCTTTTTGAGTAACACGCCGCTCACACAGGAGTCACTGAGTCGATCGCGCCGACGTCCAGTTCGTGTGTTCCGCCTTCCTTTAATTGTTTACTGAAGTTCAACTTTTATTCTAAGAAGTTGTGACTCTGAGTAATATGTAAATAAAGACAGGAAGCTTATACTTGCACTCATTACAAGTCTGTTTTATTTGAAGGAAATCGTCCAAAAAGACTAAATACAATTTTCTTTCATTAATAATAGTTTGGTGAATGTTTTTTTTTTCATGTGTTGATACAAACTAATGTTGGAGGAGGGCGTCAGGTCGCGTTGCATTGGGGGCAGTTGGGATTCTGTCCCTGAGACCACCGCAGGAGCTCAAACTCAGCAGTCATCCAGGTTACAGAGCGTCTCACTGACACTAACAACAAGAAACACTACCAGGTTAAATACCGTAGTCTGCTGAGAGTTTAGCACCGCATTACATAATGCAGTTTATTACAAGTTTATAAGCCAGACTTCACTTGAAAAGGCATTTTTGTTTCTTGGAGTATTATAGAACCTTCTCATTTGAACTATGGTATCTATCCCGAAACGATTGCATGCTCTTATTTTGAAAAAAGGGGTGAAAAATGTGTGAGTGTGGAGGATTGACTCGGCTGCACCCAGTTCCGTTTCCCCTCGCGGAGCAATCAAACCACCGCCCACTCAAAAACAGTGCGGAAATACCCAGATGACGCACTTGAAAGGAGCAGAAAAATAAGTTGTGAGTGGGAGAGGCAACAACATAACTTGTGGCTTCAGTCAGAACCTAAAGGAGCCTTGGGGGAGGGATCCTCCTCACCCTTTCTCACTGGACTTTCTCCTCTACCGATTCTCAAGCCTTCAGCTGGAATTGCTCCTTGTTATCAGTGTCAGAAGTGTCTCCACACAGTCCTTCACACACTGACCCACAATGTTCATTTCTACTGTATTGCGGACACACGCAAAGCGCGTCACTCTCAGCCTTGATGGCCGCTTTCTGATTTTAACAATACACTGTAATAAAGATTATTCTCCATGTCCATGAACATGAAGGGAGTTTTTACATGTTGTTCCCACAAAATCAAGTAAACCTTCACATTTTAAATTGTGACACGTTCTTACCAAGAGAGGGCGCTATAAGCGAATAAACTGCTTTTGCACATTTGTGTCTTCTGGACTGATTCAACATCATTGTGAGGTGTTTCTCCCTTTCTTTCTCTCGTTTTTGTCAACCTGGCCTATAATTTTCTTAAATGATTGACTTCACTGGTTAAACGTTGTTGATAACTTGATTATTTCCGAGTTATATCTGCAACCTGTTGCAAAGACCTCGACTCTGAGTTTTGGCGTTACTGTTTGCGATTTCAACGTCAAACCATTGATTTTTTTGAGTGTTTACTCTCAATTTGGGTCAAAAATGTAGAAGGAAAGCCACATACAATTAAATTTATTGGGATGAGGCTAAAACTTTTTTTTTTGCAAAGTTTGATTACTGGAATTAGAAGATAAAGTGAAGCTCGAGCTTTCTCTTTTAAGTCGAATATTACGAGAGGAAAGTGAGATCGGTGATAGGGAAACCAAAGTTTTCATTCTCTTGTTTTTGCGCTAGATGGCAGGATTTCCGAGGGGCTTTAAACGCGGCGTAACAGTTCCGAAACGGTAATCCCATAAATGGGAGGAGGTTGGCGGTGCGTTCGGGTGCTGTGAGGCGGTACCTGCCCTGCCTGCTCCAGACTGCGGCGGGCAGAGCTCTTCGTTACAGAAATGGCGGAGGGGGAGTTGGACGTGGACTCGCTGATTTCCAGGCTCTTGGAGGGTGAGTCAGCGACCCTTACTTTGCACCGATCGCGCAAGTATGCCTTGGGCTCGCGCCTGGCAGTTAGCCTGGGTTATTTTGAACGCGTGTCGGGGCGGAACGAGGCCCGCTTCACTTTGCTAGCCGAGTGTGGTGCTGGAGGTGATCGGGACTGGTCCCGTCAGTCCGGATCCCAGGCACTCCTTCAGACACCCGCAACCTCTTCGTATGTGTCAGTCTGACAGCAACTTGTCACAAACTCGCGCTGCAACGCACCCGATCGCTTTCCTTAAAGTGTTTTCTTCCGCGATAAATAGCCAGATTACAGTTGAGGTGCTGGAAAGTTGTGACTGGGGGCTGTTGTCCAGACTCCGGGGACCTGCCTTCCAACTGCCCCAAACACAGCTGTTTATAAGCCTTTAATAACCGCTGTTGTTGTGTTATCACTCCGGTATGACTCGGATAAAACACATTAAAGGTTGTTTGTACCGATCAGAAACTTAAACGCTAATCTCTGCTGGTATTTCTATCAACTGGGTACAAAATACACCAACTGGGCGGTAACTGCTGGTGTATGTGTTCACTGAAAGTTGCGCTGTCTTTCAAAATAAAGCGATCAGTTGCAGCCGAAGGCTTCGACGCGATCGCAAAGAAACCATGAAACCATAAAATCTCGTCTCAATTGTGTTTGTTTCTGTCTCAGTAACGAATACACAAAAAGCTTGAAGTTTATCAAAGGGTTTCTGCGCCGGGGTTGCTCCTCGGAAAGGGAGAGGGCACGTCACTGTGTCTGGGTGAATTCTTGCCTAAAAGGCTGTGTTTACACAAGCCCCGGGCCTGGGTGAGAACCCGGCTCCCAAAGCTTGCCTGAGAAAGGCAAAGAGTTTGGATGGAGTCTGTAAAAAACCAGGGGCGTGAGTTTGATTTCCAGGTTCCGGGGGGGCCACATGCAGCTTCATGGGCCCCAATAGAGTACATTGCACGAATAAAGGAGAATCCCGAATGTCTTGCTTTTGTTTTGTCGTTTGAAAAGGTTCCTATGACTTTGATTCGAGGTTATTACACCACTGTATGCATGTAAAACACAGCGACTGTAATCAGCAGTTCAGGGTCTTACAGTTGTGTTTTGTCTGCTGAAAAATGACACAAATTTTGAAGATAAGTGTTCAAAATTGCAGACTGGTCCCCGACAACGTCTGGATGAACGAGTTATGAAGTGAATTGTTAAGCCCCGGGGGTCTTGGTCAGAGCCGTGGTGGGATGGGAATCAAACCGACAATCGAGCGAGCGGGCGCTCGTTCCGTTTGTTCCCGCGACGAAACAGAAACTGTCTCTTTGTGTTTATAACAGAGGACAACAAACACCCCCCTTGCTCGTGTAGTTTGTCAACATAACAACACGAACCTGCACAGCGTGGATCATTTCTGGGACGCTCAAACGGAACCAGTGGCGTCGCGGTGCGAGGGAGCGCTCGCGTTCGTGTTGCGATGATTCTTCAAAATGTGTTTGTACAGCAGTGAATGGGGGAACCTCAGTGGAGGGAACTGGCGGCGCTCTGGCCCTAAAGGCTTCCAGATGTGCGCGCCGGACGCATCCAGCCATTCACCGCCGTCAAGATTCAGCTGGACCCTTGTCAGAAAACGTTGGCCGAATAAACCGTTAAAAGATCGATTTAGAAATATCTGTTTTTTTTCCACTGAGTTTACGTGCACAAATTGTCTTGGTGTCAGTTTTGTCCCCCAGGGCGGCATGCGTCAGGTATTTCCTCCCGGCAAAAGCGTCGACGCGCTTTGACGGAAACTCCAGGAGACATGTTGGGTCTCGGCACAAGTAGGACGCGGAGCACTCGGATTGTCCCCCCACCGATCGCCCCCCCCCCTCCCCCCAGCATTGAAAGCGCTGCATTTTATTTTCGGACTCGACCTTTCCGTCACACAAAGACCTCGGCGCTCCGAGGCTCCCCTCGTTGCCGAGCCCCCGGTTTCCCCCTCGCACCTGCGGACGTCGCCCGGGCGACCTGTCGAAAGCTTTCTCAACTTGGTTTTTCGAGAAAAAGCCCTCCCCGCCTTCCCCCCCTTAACACTGTATTCTCCCCCCCTGCGAGACAGAACTGTACATGCCCAGCGGAGACACTAATACCGGGAGTTGCTGTGATCTCCGATTAAATGTCAACAGGCACAGCTGTCCCTGCTAGAAATTATGCCCCCCTTCTGGTGACACCCCCTCGCTCACGACTGAGGGGAGAGGGTCCAACCTGCAGCTCGGGAATACGGGACGCGCTTTTTTTAACCGCCACAAACTGCTGGCTAATGTTCTCGCCACACGTGTCCGACAGAAGACGTGCCGGGCCTCGAGCTCGCGTACGGTGGTCGTTCTCCCCGCGTCTCGTCCGGCGGGTGGACGTGACTCATCGTCGCGGCGGTGGGAAGCGATCGATGGTCGCAGGGCTGCGTGGCGTTGGCGGTGGGGGGATCAATCAGCCTGCCGCTGTCGCCGTGTGACGCTGAGCAACAGATTTCCCAGCGAGATCGCTGCAGCGAGCTGACGTTGCATTTTTATTCATAGCGTCGCTGGCGCGCCAGCAGCAGGGCGCTGCGACCGGCCTGCATGTTTGTGTACAGTTTACTGAGACCGCCTTGTGTTTAGCTGGTTTTTATGTGTGCCCACCTGGTCCCCCCCCCCTCCACTTTCTCCTCATTAGTCCTTACCAGAAGCTGTACTCTGTGTGCCGCAATCCAGCAAAGCAGCTATTACAGGGCCCCGCTTTCCTCAGCGTGCCCACGCTAAGCCCGCGCCGCCCCCCCCGGCTTTAGCCACAACGGACCCTCTGTGCGGCCTGCCAGCACAGGTGGCGTGAAAGCTTTATGTGGCACAATCAGCACCACGGCCCCATGCAGCAGCCAGTGAGCAGGGAGGAGGAGGAGGGGAGGGGGGGGGGGGAGGGACCTCCACAATGGAAAGTTGGAATTATTTATTTGTTTTCGAGGCTACAAATCAGCCAGCGACACGCGCAAAACAAACGCAGAATCTCCTAAAGAAGAAAGTTGGCGTCGTGCCATCCCGCAATCGCACCAAAAAGTAGGTCGGCCTAAATACAGCCGGTGTGACAGCACCCCGCAGGTGCGGGGTGCCCTTCCTGGCCACAGAAGGGGGGCCTTCAGGGATAGATCGCCCACCACCGAGCCTCAGGGTGGATGTGCGGATGCTGGGCAAAATGCGGCAAAACAGGCGACAGCTCCACCTCCGTGTGTGTCCGTCCACGCCGGCGCAGGTCGTTTTCTGTGGATTGTGTAACTGATCTTCCATGGATGTGTGGGAGGGCAGCGGAGGCCGAGCGCGCTCCGAGACGAACTCCCTCTGACCTTTGAATTGATTCTGCGGTGCAGTGGGCTGAAGCACCCCTTCGCACCAGCCGAGTGCTGCTTTCATGCGCCTGGGTCACTTTGTCACACGGTGCATTCAGGGTCCGAAAGGCCCGAGTACGCCGTTCGCCGTGGCCTTTCCGAGCGCCTCGAGTATTTACGGTGCCACAGCCCGTTTTTCTTCCCGCGGTGACGTCACCGGGGGCGAACAACAAGACGGCTTCTGGTTTCAGCACCCAGCTGTTGCCTGGCGTTCCCCCCCCCCCCCGCCTCTCCCGGCTCGCGTTGGTGTCACCCTGCTTGTTTTCCATCGGACGTGGCGGGTTGCTACCGCGTTGCGCGGTGCCGCGGCTCGCCGGCGTAGCAATGTGTTATGGACACAACAATGGTGGAGTCTGTGTGGCGGGGAGCGCTCGCCCCCTGGCACCAAACGTGGCACCAAGAGCTCACCCAGGCTTTTCAGCCCACCCCACCCCTCCCTCCTCCCTCCCTCCCACTGCTGCGTCTTCAGTTCACTCTCCTCCTTTCCACTCCTCTCCATCTCTCCCACTTTCTATGTCTATTCTGTGTTTACCCCCCCACCCCACACCCGTCTCCCCCTCTCGGTTTCATTCTTTCTCTCGCCCCACAAAGACGACCATTCACTCCGAGCACTTAAAGGAGGACAAAACGTCCTCTGAAAACACGCAGCCCAGCACAAAAATCCCAGCCGGGATCTCTGGCTGGAGGCTGGCCGGAGTGACTCCGTGCGCTCCCACTCGCTGAGGGGGGTCACTGTTTTCCACAGCCACCGTGTGGGAGTCGAGGAGGGGGGGTGGCTGCTGGCCCAGCGCCCGCTCCCAGAGAACGGAGGTGGCTGGCTGGAAAAGGTCTGACGGGGCAGCTTTCTTTCTGGGAGAGTCGTACCTGCTGTGGACTGGCCGCCATCCTGACTTCCCGTCTCCATCCATCCTCCTCTCTGCTCTTTGTTTGGGTTCGGATCACAACTTCTGGCCTCGTTTGACACTGTTGAGTCATCCCGAGCCCGCTGTATCGCAGCGCAACTCACACAACCTGTTAGCGCAGACAAGCCATCGATCCCACTGACAGGCTCTTTCTCCGCCTTGTTTACGGCGGCGCCGTGGCTCCCCAGCTGAGTCCAGCTCGCCGGGGAGGAAGCGGGGGTTATTTTTTGAGCCGACATCAGTCCTCGGCTCCGTCGCAGCTGGCCGCCGCGGATCAGCCCGCCGTCGCTCGCCGGCCCGGTCCTCCAGCCATCTCTCCCTCTTTGTCCTCCCCGACCGCTTCCTTCCTCCATCGCACGGCAGTGCCCATATATGGAGATGCCTTCCACAGGCCATCTCTGTGCGATCAACCTATCTTGCGCTCTCGCTCTCCGACTGTGGAAGTGAGCAACCTTTTTAAGAGTGGAAAAATAGTTGACCTCCGTGACCCCGCGGAGATGTTTACGTCAGTGAAGCGAAGGGAGAACTCCCTCTTTGTTTCCAAGCCGATGCTTCTCTTATCTTCCTTTATAACGGGTTGTTTTTCTCCCGGCGAGTGAGTCGCCGCTGCTGACTCAGGCCGAGTTTCGCCCGGTCACGGTTTCTGCGCTCATGATGTGTCACGTGTGTGGCAACGTCCCCGTGGCGCGGCACAATGGCGGGCTGGGCCTTCACCCCGGATCCTCCCGAATACTTTGCCAATTACTGTGCCAGGTGCCGGGCAGCCGGGCTTTAAGTCAAGCAACACTGCTCGGTTTGTGCCTGGTGAGGCGAGACGGAGGTTGGTGAGTTTTGGAGGAGAGAAGCCATTTGTTTACATTACTAGTTGAAGTCGTTTAATCTGAGTTTGGGGCTTTTTTTGTGAGTTAATCTGATTTTGATAAGAAACCTTATTTCTGAGCCTGTGTTTGCTTTTTGGGATCAAAAACAAAGCAACAAAAGTGACAAAATCAACGAAAACATTGTGATTAAAAACTCCTGTGTGGATCTGTGGGGCTTCACAGCGTTCAGCTCAGGGGAGCGGCTGGGTTGGGTCCCATTTTGCATATCCTCGAGATTACTCACAATTCATTACTACCAATTTTGGAAGGATTAGTACTGGGCTCGCGGGGCCCGGCCTGCCTGCATCTTCGTGTGGCTGGCGATTCCGTCTCAGGAATGCGACTCGAGGATGAGAGGCCGAAGGGAGTCCGACGGGCGAGGCCTGTGAACGATACGCTGGGGGGGGGGGGCGAACACGCTCCACTTCCATGGCGGGCGGCCGCCAGCGCACAGCCAAATTAGGAGGGAGGAGGAAGACGGAGGAGGGGGGGATTTCTCCAAGATTCGACTTTTTTTTCTGATGTTGCATAAGAAGCTCGCCGAACATCATACCCCCCCCCCCCCTCCGTGACCTCTGACCTGAGTTCACAGCAGGCTGAGTGAAGCCAGCCAGCTGTGTGATGCGGGGACGCGGCTCCTTCCCACCATCCAGACCACCGTCGCTGTCCTGTAAACACTGCGTGTTCAGATCCGCTGTCACTGCGAGCCGAACAAACGTTTCTCTGACCACGCGATAGACGACATCTCTATTTTGTTTGTGTGAGGTGTTTTCGAGGCGCGCCGCTCTGTTGTCATCAGATCGGGGTGGTGTATCGCCGCGGTTTGTTTTGCATGGTCGCTGTGCGCGTTAGTATGCACGGCGTGGGCTGGCCGAAACTGCAAATCAGCTCCTTCTCCCCCTCACCGATGCCGCTCTCACTCGCCGACACAGCGCAGACTAGAAATTGGTGGTGCCGGGTTGCCATGGTGATCAGACATAAAGGGTAGCACCTCCTCTTGCCTCCCTCTCTCTCTCTCTCCGTCTCCCGACTGGTGAAGAAGCTGCAGTGCAGTGGTCGCAGCCTAAAAGGATGCTGGGAAACCTTCCCGCAGGTTGCAGTGGTACGATCTGAAGTCAAGGTCACTGGACCACGCTGTGTGTGTTTGCGCGTCTGGCCGTGTTCCTCTATACTCCTGGGGGACCTGATGCCGACCGCACACTGACCAGTGGGGGGGACGGGAACCCCCGCGAGTTCACGGCTGCAGACAGAGAAAGTTTGCAGGCAAACGAATCCAATCGATGTCACTTGAAGGCAGTGAAGCGGCGGGTGGGAGTGAGCGCTCCGGCTGAACTTGAACCGGCCCGCGAAAGAGGATCCTCCCAGGCTGGCGAGTGTGTGTGTGTGGATATGTGTGTGTGTGTGTGTGTGTGTGTGTCCTCGTCCTATATCGGCGCTCCCTCCCCCGTCAGCTGAGCCAGCAACGATGTGCAAACGCGTCACGTCGCCTCTGAAATGCGGGGGTGTGAAATCACTCCGTCCGCTGTGGACGCGCGGTCGCTCCTCGCCATCATAACACTGACCTCTTCAGCTTGTCACCTTCGCTCCAGTGGGCTGCTGGGCTCGTTATCGTTGTTTACCTCGCCGGTTGTGGAGTCTGCAGCCCCGGGTTAGCCGATATAAGCCGGTGTATAATTCCAATATGTAAAACACATACACTCGTGCACGCAGAGATTTGCACGCCGTCCCTCCTGCGATCACACTCCTCCAGGCAGCCGTCCGTCACCTTTCCTCGCGCCAAATCTGCGAATGACCCAGAAAAAAGCCTCGGCCGGCGCGACGCGGCGCCTGCGAGGATTTCCAACTTGTTGTCGCGGTGTCGTCTGACAGCAGATGTCTCGGCCAGCGGAGCTGCTGCCGACCTTCGTCCAGTCCCAGTCCAGTCCACTCTTCAGACCAACATAATGAAGATGATGATTTTAGTTTTTTCTTCAATTAAGCTACAAAACAAAGTAGATTTTGTGTCACTGACTTGAGTAAAAGTCGCGGTTGGGCAGCGCTCGCAGCTGCTCATTTACTTGACGTGCGATTTGTGCTGAATCACGCCAAAGCGCCATAAAGGCCAAACGGCAGCGTTTCCGCTCATTCAGCCCAGTTGAGCACGTTGGGCCTCCTCGGCTCGACACCTCCTCCTGTTGTGCTGCTTTAACTCCACGATGCCACAAATCCATCCAAATATGTTAATAGATTGGCTGGAACGGCTCCATTTCCGGAGACTTTGCCTCGAAACGTCGGCTCCGTCACGTGCGCGTCGTGTCTTTCGCCGTTTCGCTCGATGACTAAGCGGAGGATTATGCGCAGCCTGTGCGAGCCTGTCAATGTTCCTAGTGTTTCCTGAAGAAAACTTGATTTACGAGGCCGTGGCGTTTTGGATGGGGACGCCGCGGCCCCGCGTCCGGCCCCAGGAGCGTGTGGTCACATAACCGCCAGGACTGTCCCCCCCCTATAGCCCCTGTCTCTGTTACACAACAGGAAGCCTCTCCACAAACACCGCCGACATCACCAACAATGCCCGCACGGGCTATTTCCGTCCTCCGTCTGTTTACCAAACGCTGCCTCCCATTAGTCCCAAGTTCACATCAAACCTGGCGCTGACAGAGGTGACGAGACCGTCAACAGAAGAGAAAAAAAGTGGGTGTCGACTGACGGCCTCGCTCTCTCTTTCCTCCGCCAGTGCGAGGATGTCGTCCAGGGAAGATCGTCCAGATGACGGAGGCCGAGGTGCGCGGCCTCTGCATCAAGTCCCGGGAGATCTTCCTCAGCCAGCCCATCCTGCTGGAGCTGGAGGCTCCGCTCAAAATCTGCGGTCAGTAGGATCCGCCGCTGATCCCGAGGCGCCTCCGCCAGAAACGCCGGGTCTTCACCCGCCTCCCCTTTCTCTTCCAGGCGACATCCACGGACAGTACACAGACCTGCTCCGGCTCTTTGAGTACGGCGGCTTCCCCCCGGAGGCCAACTACCTGTTCCTGGGGGACTACGTGGACAGAGGGAAGCAGTCCCTGGAGACCATCTGCCTGCTGCTGGCCTACAAGATCAAATACCCCGAGAACTTCTTCTTGCTCCGGGGGAACCACGAGTGTGCCTCCATCAACCGCATCTACGGCTTCTACGACGAGTGTGAGCAGCGTTTGGGATGACGCCGCGGCTGGGCGGAAGGGGGGGGGGCACGATCGCTCATGTTTACAAATGTTTTGGCGGTCTCTTCTCTCAGGTAAACGCAGGTTTAACATCAAACTGTGGAAAACGTTCACCGACTGCTTCAACTGCCTGCCCATCGCCGCCATCGTGGACGAGAAGATCTTCTGCTGCCACGGAGGTACGCGCTTTGTTGATGGGACGGTGGTTGCGACTGATTATTGGATTCAAAGTGTGTCTTTCAGCGGTTCTGATTAATCTGATGTCGAGTAAATGGGTCAAGCGAGCGGGCGGCTTTGTGGCGAGTTAATCTCACCTGCAGAAAAAGAGATTGAAACTCACTGTTCAGTGTGTTTGTGTGTGTTGCAGGTCTGTCCCCTGACCTGCAGTCTATGGAGCAGATCAGACGCATCATGAGACCCACAGACGTGCCCGACACAGGTGGGTCAGCTCCCGTCTGTGTCCAGGTCTCCACTTTTATTTTGAAGGATTGACCGTCTCATCCGTGTCCCTCTCTGATCCGTCGCCTTCATTTATATTCCATGTAGCTGATTAGCAGACGAAGACCAAGCGTTGCCTTACACTCGAATCCTCTCACGTTTTAAGTCTGCTGATGTCATGTGCTTCCTCGGGTTACCGCCGGTTGAAATGGCGCCCGTCGCCGCCAACGCCGCCAGTGGTTTCCTCCTGAAGCGGTTCAGTTCTGGAGGAAGTGAAGCCTTGTCCTCCCTCTGTGAAACCTGCTTCTTGTCCTTATAAGGCGCCCGGCGATCGGGCCCGTCTCTCAGATCCTCTTATGGTCTTCCAGGGCCGCTCTGCCTGTCTGCACGTCGGCCATGTTTGTTTGTGTGTGGCTCCTCTCTACCATAAACACCACGCACGTGACATCAGGATGACTTCCCGTGTCTGGATTGGTGACGTTGTCTGCCCCCCCCCAGGTCTCCTGTGCGACCTCCTGTGGTCCGACCCCGATAAGGACGTTCAGGGCTGGGGCGAGAATGACCGCGGCGTCTCCTTCACCTTCGGCGCCGACGTGGTCAGCAAGTTCCTGAACCGCCACGACCTGGATCTCATCTGCAGAGCCCACCAGGTAGGACGCACGTCCACATGTGGACGTCCAGCTCCATAAAGTCTCTTAAGACCCTCGTTGCCACATTCCTGTCTCTGGCGCCCTCAGGTGGTGGAAGATGGGTACGAGTTCTTTGCAAAGCGGCAGCTGGTGACTTTATTCTCAGCTCCCAACTACTGCGGAGAGTTCGACAACGCCGGCGGCATGATGAGCGTCGACGAAACCCTGATGTGCTCCTTCCAGGTGAGACAAAAACACGCCGAGACGTTTCCATGTGGGGAAAAAAAGAGGCGGGGTCTAAACCGGCTGCTTCGTGCCCGTCCTCAGATCCTGAAGCCGTCTGAGAAGAAAGCGAAGTACCAGTACGGAGGGATGAACGCCGGGCGGCCCGTCACTCCTCCCCGCACAGCTCAGCCTCCGAAGAAGCGATGAGGACGAGACGACGGCGAGCCGCCGCTCAGCCGACGGCGCCCCCACGACGCGAAAGAAGTACAAGCAACACTTTGGCAGGAGAAACCAGATCATCCACACCTCTGCCCCCCCCCCCTTTCCATCTAACCTTTTTATTTTCCATCTCTCCTGAGCTGCTGTCACTCTCTCCTCCCTCCTCAGCGCTTCTTCTCTCTCTGCATCCGTGGAAAGTTTTTTAAAGCGAGTGTTTAAAACGCTAAACAAGTTCAGTAGGAGGCTGAGGACGTCCTGCAGCACCTCCAAGTGTCTGTTTCTTTTTTTGTCTTGGAGTCTCTTCACTTCTGTTCCTCTCAAACAGAACGACAGCCGGTTTAGTTTACCACATGTCCCCGCCCCCCTCCCTTCCCCCCGCCTGTACAGACACCATGGGTGTTAATGACTGCTGGGTTTTCAATAAATAATATCGGGAAGAAAACCTCGCGCGTGCTGTGTGGTTCTTTCCCCCGATCCCTCGGTGGCAGCATCACGTCTTCCGGCTGCTCCTTCAGCCAAGATTCGATAGGTCAAAGAAAACCACGCCCACTCAGCTGGTCGTAACCCTTCGTTTTATTGACACTCGGTGCAGGAACGACGCGAACGAGCATGAATTCCCTTTCCCAGCCGCTGGTCCCGAGTCAGCCACTTCGTCGCGCTCGTCTTGTAAACTGGGCTCAGAGTCCCGACCGTCCATCGAGCGAGACGCTGAACTTGCCAACACAGCTTCACTCCTTCGGTCGCCCGCAGTTGCCAAGACAACCAATTGGTCCGCTTTTTTTAATTGGATGTAAAATACAAGCTACACTTTGTTAGGAGACTGTGAAGCTACACTATGAGTCTAGGACAGGTCAGTGGATCATGGCACGTTGGTCTCTAATGTCTACAATCTGATACGAGTCACTTTAATGGTCCATTTAACAGCGAGACACGACTACATTCAATCTGCAGCGCTGCTTCGTCCGACCTCTAATATTTACACCTGTCGTCATTAGCTGGAATTGCTGGTGTTAACCAGTTGCTTCATGCGTGGCAGCATCAGACTGGGTGCCGCTCAGGGCCAACAAAGCACAACCTTGGTGTCAGTCCCGCCGACTGTCCCGGTGTTGACCACTGGGTGACAGCAGTCGCAGACTTTGCATCTGCCGTTCGGCAGTGCTGATAGAAGTCTGAGAGGACCCTGAAGCTTCAGTCTTATCTGCTTGTTGCAGCTGCAACAATTTTTGTTGTTTAAGTCTTTCCTGTTGTGTCAGTTGTTGTTTGCCGTCATCACTTTGCATATTTGCATGTTTTTTTCCCGTCTTCTGATTCGGCTTCCGTCTCTCGTCACCCTGAGTCTGTTTATGAATCCATGAATGTTCCCAAACTTTGTCAGTGCACTATCAGATTCAAAAGTGACGTTTGGGTTTTGCTTGTTCCAATTGTGTTTCTGAAATATTCCAAACAACAAACAAGGGAGTATCTAAACATTTAAAATCAGTCCAAACTTTGATCAAAGCCTAAAAACCCGCGGGTCATATTAAAAAAAAATACAAACAAAGCTCAAATCAAAAGAAATCGTGACGTTGAAATCTGAAAAGGACTTCGGTGTCTCTGGTTTCCCTTTCCCTACATCTGATTGGCTGATGTAATGCCCCAAATCTACTTGACGAGTTTCAACATAAATACAACACAAACATGGAAGAAAAAGAACTGTTTTCAGAGACGGAGGTCGTTTCACTCGTCGTCACGCAGCTTTAGCAGCAGACACTCGTACTAACGTGCAGTTTTTTCTTCGACCCGACTGAAGTAACACTTCCCGATGCTGTCGTTCTGATGTCAGGGTCACAGCAGTTTTTATAAGCCAGCTGGTCCACGCTGCCCCCGCCCCCAAAGTGAGAGGGACGACAACATACAGTGTGTATTTGTGTGTGTGTGCGTGTGTGTGTGTGGTTAAACCAGAGTTCGCAGGGGGAAGGAGAGGGCGGCCCCTATGGACAGACCCAGGGCCAAGAAGAAGGTCATCAGGGCTCCTGCTGTCTCCGCGTCCTTCTGCTCAACCAGCCTGATGACACATACACACACAGGGTCAGGGTGGTGACTCCCAAAAGCCCCCCCACCCACAGCCCACCTTGACATGTACTCACTGTGGAGCGTAGGACATGGAGAGGCACACAAAGTAGCCGCTGGACAGTGAGAAAAGGGTCATGATGGCGGTGAAAGCGGCGTCGTGGTGGAAGTAAACGGGCAGGTAGGAGCGACTCTGGACGTTACAGAGCATCAGCAGGGGGACAAAGACCACCCTGGAGACCACCAGCACGGGGAAGAGGCGGGAGTCTTTTCCAGGCTGCGGCGGCGGAGGAGGAGGAGGAGGAGGACGGTAAGAGACAAAAAACGGCTTTAAAAGGAGACCCGGGGGGGACAGAGGACTTTCGTTTCCATGGCAGTTTCAGGGACGTCCCGTGAGGGGGTCTTACCCAGCGGATCACCGTGGTGACGGTGCGGCCGAGCCAGTCGTTGATGTTGAAAATCAAGAAGCAGCACACCGAGATGAAGAAACTCTCTGAGGGACAGGACAGAGGAGAGGTCAGCGTGGCGAGGTTCATCCATCGTTTCTTTGGTTTCTCTGACCGCGACCCGGCTCATACCCCATTTTCCTCCCGGAAAGGCCGTCCGGACGTCCACGGTGACGGCGGGGAACACGGACAGTGTGACCGTGAACACGAAGGTCACGCAGAACGCCATCACCCAGATCTGGAAAGGCACACGCGGAGGACACACGTTTGACTGGAGTTTCGATAGGCGTGCGAGAGGCTATTGGCCACGTGAGGGGCATCCACCTTCTTGAAGACCTCCATGACGGAGGACTTGGCTTGTCCCTTCTCGATCTCCTCCAGCGACAGGAAGGCCTGCTTGGTGCCCTCCGAGCCGGGCTCCGCCTCCGCCTCCGCCGGCCCCTGGCCTTTGGCCACGTCGGCGGCCACCGCTCCGTTGGCGTGACCGTTCAGCTTGCCGTTCTCAGCGGCGCCGCTGCTCTCTGCGGGGTCAAACGCGCGTGACGTATCAGTTTCACGGTTCCATTAACAGAGAGATAAGTGTGATTTATTGGCAGTGGGGGGGGGGGGCTTGATGGAGAGCAGAGTCAGAGGCTGGAACAGACTGGGCTTTGTCTGGATAAATGGAGGGTCAACTGACTTAATGAGATAATGTCCCAGTCAACTGATTGGATTCAGTCCGACTGTGAGGGAAACGCAAACAGGTTTCGCTGGCTGTCAGACGGCGCATGTGGGCAAGACGGAGGCGCGCCGCACCTTTCAGCAGCTCATCCGTGGTTCCTGCTTCGTACTTGTTGCTTTTGTTCAGATGATACTGAGCGAACTCCTGCACGGAAACAGAAACAGTGAAGTCATTCGCGCTCGGTTGCATTTTGGCGGGTCGTTTTCAGCCGGATGCCTTCTGGCCAACGTGAGCGTATCGACCGTGTGTTCCTGTGTCAGAATAAAAGCACTCGCTGTTACACAATGCTTATCTGATGGAAGGTCAGCAGTCCGCTCCGGCTGCATACTTCACCACAATTCTCAACACAACATCAATTACGGACTTGGTGCATCGATTTTAAACCTCATTTGTTTATCAGAAGTCATGTGACCATCGAGGTTGACTGACCATTCGAGGCAGCAGCACGTAGCTGAAGAGTGTGACAAGAGTCCCCACGCACGGCGTGATGAAGTAGCCCAAAGCCGCTGTCTCTGAGTCGGCATCACCTGAACGGCAAAACACACAGCGGCACTCGTTAGCAGCCAAGAAGCCTGAGCGAACAGCAAAGCGCTCGGCGCCAAATGTGGGAGGACGTGCTGATTTGGCAGGCTCAAGATTCATCCAGCGTGTCCTCTTGTTGCTAGGCAACGCCGGGATCGGGAACCCTGTGGTATTTTTTGTGAGGGCGGGGGTGGAGGGGGGTGGCTTACTGGCGATGGCGAGCAGCATGGCGATAGCGGCGAAGGTCCCGGCGAGGCCCTGGCCGCTCATGAAGACGGCGCTGTACTTCTGAGGTAGCAGGCCCACCAGGCCGAACAGACTGCCCTGCAGCACGGCACCGAACGCTGAGGTGGAGGTGGGGGGGAGGGCGGGGCGATCAGTGGAAACAGCCAATCAGATGCTCCAACATCAGTTCCACCGAATCCCACCGACTTACAGTTGATGAACCAGATTGTGGCCATGGTGACGGAGAAGAAGCGGTCCTGCTCCATGGGCACCTTCACCAGCACCGCCGTGAGGATGAAGAGCAGGAGGATGAAGACCAGGCTGCCCGCGATGCGCATCAACTCCGAGATCCTGAAAACACCCGATGAGCCACGTCCGAACACTGAACTTCAGCGCGGCTTTGCCGCCACGTGTCGGGTTCCTCCGACCCACCTTTGGTAGAGGAAGGAGTTGAGCAGCGTGAAGAGCAGCAGGGGCAGCTGGGACAGCAGCGTCATCCAGTTGTTGAAGTAGTATTCCTTCTGGGTCACCACCGTGCCGTTCCTCCATTCGGTTGTGTTCAGGCGACCTTGGAAGTACTGCAAAACACAGGACAGCACCAGAGGCAGATAAGTACTTTACCTTTAAATACAGCTGCTGCTACTGTATTTACTCAAATAGTGTCCCAGAGGTGTTTATGTTCTTCTTTACATGTGTCAATCATCAAGTTCATCATATCAGTCTTTTTATTGTGATGCACGGCGCTCTCCTCCGCTCTCTTCATCCTCCGTCAGGGAGCAGCTAAATATAACCGAGTGTGAAGTTGCAGCCGGAAAAACAAAGAGCCCGTGCAGCACAGAGGCAAGAAACACATACGTGACGAGAGAGATTTCGCTCAAACATGTGAACACATGTGCACATGCAGTGGTCCACATGGTCAAAGTCATCTGATAAGACTGTGTGGGCTTGTGGTTCCCCGCAGGGGCGTAAAGATCCGAGAAGTGAATATCAGGTGGGCTGGAGAGAAAACGAACGTTAACGCCTGAAGTGAGACGGCTCGACGAGTGTTTTTACCAGTGAAGCCGTCATGAAGAAGTTCCATGGCAGCAGCGTTCCCAGGCCCAGAATGAAGAAGATGATTCCCACCAAGCAGCCCCTGTGGACGGACAGTGAAGGACGTCAGTGGGCAAAGCTCCACAGAACTCATTCCTGAAGCTCACGTTGTATCTGCGAGCGACCGGACTCTAACAGGAAGGGACGATCCGGCAGCGGCACTCACCGGTCCTGAGGCGCGTCCTCTCGTCCCTTCATCCTGATGTAGGAGGATCTGGTGACACTGTGGGGACACCAGCAGAGGAGGGAGGTCAGCCGCATCCGCGATCACAGAGCACGCCGCCAGGCCGTCGCTCGCCAGACGCTGCTCTGGTTCAACACCCGCTTATACACCAGTCCGCTTTGCATTTTTGCCACGTGGCTGCGAGGGGCTGAGCGAACGGGTCTTTGCCGGAGGCGGGCTGAGGAGCAGCGTTTGGACATCTTGTGAATGACCCGCGGCATTCTCACACAGGGAACCGAGGCCTGAGGACGCGAGAGGTGATGGAGCCTCAACCGACGTTGACGCAGAGTCATTATGGCTTCAATAATAATAATATAACATGGGCAGAGTTTATGACTCGTCACTATGGGAACCCCCAACACGCGATTCGTGAGCCAGACAAAGATCAGAAACTCAGAAACAGGAAACGAATCTGTCCTGTGAACAATTCCTAAGGAAACGACCAGTTTTGATGCCATGAGTACAGAAATACACAAGCAGGAAATGCTGTTAGTCATCGACACCACTGGAAAGTATGGAGCCACTCTGGACAGGAAAAGCAGTGCTTCTACCCACACTGTTGCCCCTCTGGGAGGCAACTGGGGCTGATCGAACACTTCTGAAGTTTCTCCTGACTCTGCTGCTTTTCAGCATCTTCTTTTTCATCGGTTAGTTTTGCTTCCTCAACCTCAAAACCAGCTTGTTTTCACAGACGCGCAGCGGAGACAGCTGCGTCATTCCAGCCACTGGAACAGCACCCAGGTGCTTTAAAGCCAGACAGGCCCCTCCCCCCTCCCCCCTCCCTCCGTCACTCGTCTGTGGCGCTTGGATGGCGCGTTGCTTCCTGTCAGAGTTTGTTATTAAAAAAAAACACAGGCTGTCTCGCTGCTGAGGCGAAGCTTAAGGTGCCTTTCAAAAGGGCGGCCAAACCAAACAGCTTTACAACTGCATGTTTAAAGCAGCCGAGCGGAACTAACGAGCAGCGGCCTGTAACGCACGAACGTGGATGGCAAAGTCAGGAAGGCCGGTGCTCCTTTACATCTGAGAGAAAACACTCAGAAAACAGACAGATTGGGGGGGGGGGGGGTTCAGAGGGTCCCGGCAGATTGGCCGTGATCCAATCTCACGGGCTCCAGCAGCCGCAGAGCTCCCCTCATGTGCCTTTGTTCCTCCTAATCAAATGAGGAGAGCAGCATGAGGTGTGTGTGTGTGAGGGGGGGGGGGGGTTAATATCACGGAGTTCTCTGTCCTGAGCGCAGGACTGCGATGGGGTGTTTGTGTGCGCTGATAGCACACTGATATTGACACGACAAACACGTCCAGGGGTCGGCCGAGGTCAAGGCCCCGAGCGGCCAGGGTGAGGCCTCCAGAGGTCTCCCGCCATGCCCCCCCCCCCAACCCCACATCAACAGGAATGCGATCTGGTGGAGTCCCACTTGTAAGCTACTTAAAGCATGTTTGTGTCCACTTCTACCCAACACTGCTCAGCCAACGTGCGGGTGCCCCCCCTCTATCGAAAAGACAAACACCGGCACAAGGACCCTCCCAACAAAACTGTGTAGGATTGCGTAGGATATCTTCAGGTTTTCCAAAATAAAACTCGATCAACTGGATCCTGAGTTCAGGAGCAGCCAGTTCCAGTTTCTGCGAAGCTCCTGTGAAGAATCATCACACTCGTCTATTTCAGCTTCCAGCAAGTTAGACTTGGAAAGCCCCCCCGTTTCGTGTCACGGTGGAGCCGGAGCAGCTGCCTGGGTCGTCCTCAGTCTCCCTCGGTCTCCCTCCTCCACAAATGTTTCTAATTGTCCAGTTCTGAAGTAGGCATGGCGCCCAGCACACTTGTAATTTGACACTTTGTCATCATGCAGGCCCTCCAGTAAATAAGGCTTTCCCTGACAAGCCAATTCCTGCTCGGACTGACCTCCCCTAAACCCGAGGCGTCCAGTCATCCGACACCTTGGCAACAATGACAACACAAACAAGGACGATGATGATTTGAATACTTTTTCACCGGTGTCTGAGCCTCACAGCAGCGGGCCGAGAAAGAAATCTGGAGTGAGTTGGAAAAAGCTGAACTTATTCAGTACAGACGCAGCTTTTAACCGCCCGACAGACATGATTTGTCCAAATGAGGAGGAGTCGAGCCCAACAAATCAAGAGGGCCGGTGGAAAGTGAGGCCCCAGGATAGGAAAGCCAGAACAGCCTCCCAGTGTTCCACACAAACCAGCGTACAAATAAAACACAGCTCCGAGTGAAAAGGCGGGCCCGGCTTGTTTATCATCACCAAGCTTCCTCGTCTCGGTTACAAAATACACCCAACTGTCCGGGCTGAGAAGCCTTCTTTGTTCCGCACCCGCGCCGTCCAACGCAAACACGGAGTCTCAAACACCTACTTGTCGGCGAGCGACGCTGCTCAGATCCTCGAATCCTGCCGCTTTTCATCGGAGGCTTCGAGCAACAAAGTGAGAGTTACGTAAGAAGCGGTGGAAGCTACAGAAAGAACGCCACACCTCGACACACGGAGCCTCCTGAGCTTCAGGAGTTAAAACCTTTCTTTTATGTGGGAGAGGAAAGTTTAACAGCTGCCAAAGCAACAAAACTATAAAATGATTTGTGTTGCTTCTTTGGACGCCAGCTCACAATGTGTCAGTTCAGGAAAGACAAACAAATTCGCTATACGAGCAGTTATATAAACACAGAACTACGTTTATGTTCCTTTTCTGACCTGTGGAAATACAGAGAAAACTCAGACACATTAAAACTTAATGCGTTTCCATAGAAACCTAGGAGTTCAAGCCTGTCAGACAGGTACAGTAAAACTTAGACTGGAAACGAGGGCGTCAGTAACTCCAACATAACCCACAGCGCTGATCAACTTCAAGCTCCTGAAGGATGGATAAAAATCGAGTCATATTTACAATCTGGTGGAGAATCCCTGGAAAGTCAACGACTGCATGAAGTCTCGAGCCCGCAGACGTCGGCCGAAGCGCTGAATCTCCCCACCTTGTGATGCCCCAACGAGACTGCGTGCGT
Source organism: Malacoctenus gilli (assembly GCA_032164315.1). Taxonomy (NCBI): domain Eukaryota; kingdom Metazoa; phylum Chordata; class Actinopteri; order Blenniiformes; family Labrisomidae; genus Malacoctenus; species Malacoctenus gilli. The sequence goes on from JASSRZ010000060.1 coordinate 1,768,168, forward strand.
CCCGGGGTCTCGAAGCTTTAAGCACAGTCTCCAACAACAGGAATGCGGTTGGTGGGACTGGGATCATGTGACTGTGCCTATGGAGGATATATCTCACCCTGAGCTCCCTTTCAAAAGCACTTCTTTCAGTGGATTAATCAGGAGACACCGCCACTGGGCTCAGGTGGGAAATGCTGACAGAATGACCTCCATTCAAAGCTGCCTGCATCTGGTTTGTTTACATCGCCTCTGCGTCTCGTTTTCTGCCGCATCCCAGCACCACTTTGCAGGTTTCTTCTAGACAAGAATATCACATCTAACTCAGCGATCTCAGGTTACGTTTCTGAGATTAAATTCTTGGACTGGGGAACCGGACGCCCCGTGGACGATAAGCATCGCCACCGTCTTCCTCCAGAGCAAAGAACTTGCTCTGCACTTCCTAGTTGGTGCCGCTCAAGTGGCTCGTGTGTGGGTTTCCTCAGTGCAGGTGCAGAAGAAGCCAATTGTACTGAATTTCTCAGGCATCATCAAGTAATCCTCATTAATTGTCCAAGTATCCATTTGTTCTGGTCCTCCATTATCAAAATATGGTCCCACTGAAAAGATGACATCAGTTAATTGTTGGTCCAGGAAGTGATGTCAACGCATCGCTCATGATCACGTTATTCTCATGGATCAAACCCGCCAAACTGGCACCTTTCACTTTCATATCAGTGTCATCTCTAAACAAAATAATAGCTAATTTGATGGGACATCAGTCCCATGTGCTTTGTTTTCCCGGATGCATTTGGACCTGGAGATTGTGGCCCCCTCAGGCCCTAAAAAAGAGTTACACGCCCCTGCTGAACAATGAAAGGTCAATGACGCATTAAAAGACACGTGGAAATTCATTCCTGTGCGTCGCAACTCAGAGAGAAGTTACTCACTAGAATAATGTATTTGTACGACTGTAATAAATAATAGAACATATTGATAACGTGAAACTACAACACGGTACAGTTTGAGTGCTTCCACCTGCTCTGCTGCCTTAAATACAGGAAGTAAACGGCGGAATAAATGAGTGTAAAACTGAAGTGAGAGTAACATCGTAGTTTATAAGCGTCGTTTCAAAGACTTAAAGGATGCCCACATATTTTAGCGATCTCGGCTCGGTTCATCACTCGGTCCGCACCGAGCGCACGTCCCGCGTAGGCATGTGGGCCGCCAGAGATGTTGGGAGGGCGCGAACGACGGATGTCGGTGCGACATCGCGCAGCGACACGCGTGATCGCGCTGTTCGCTGCCGTGATGAAGGACCGTGACTCTCACCTTGGAGAAACGTCGGTCCCCTCACTGCCTCTTCATGGTGGTCCCGCCGCGCCCGTCGATGCCTGGCCCCATCGAACAAAAAGGGAGATCCGTGGCGGACGAGGGATCGCCGCACGGCGTTTTTTCGCTCCGACACGTGGTGGGGAGGCAGAGGCGGCTACCGCACCTCGACCGTCGAGCTGGATGCTCTTATGGAGGGCGGAGCTTCATTCATTCCTGCGAAAGTTGCTCCGTGGCGCATGCATGGTTTTATTCTCAGGGGGGCATAATAATGGGGGTCTGAGTACTGCGCATACTCAGTACGAGAGATTGCGCAGTAGCGCTTGATTAAACCCCGCCCACCTGCTTAGTGATGCGGAGAATAACAAGCCAGAGAAAAATAGACAATTAAAAGGCAAAACTTGTCAGTTTATGTGGCTACAAAGCGTTGATACGTTTCTTTGCAGATTTCTGCCTCAAAAGGAGAAGTCCTTTTAAGGCCCAATGGAAATACGTGAGCGCCACCATAATTGCAGGAGCGGGATTTGAGCGTGTCTTCTCTGCTGCTCGGTCGGAGGGGCTTCCTGGGGGGCTTGGCATTCACGCATCCATCATTAACGCGGCAATTTTGAAGCCCTGCGCGCGAACAGTCACTCACCGACCGTTACTGTCCAACTCACTCTTTCAAGAGTTTAAAAGAAGAACGAGTTCAATCTGCTCGATATTATAACTGATTTGAATGGCAACTAATAAAGAAAAATAACGAATAAAACTTTTTCTCAGAAATTAAATTATTACATCAGACAGATTATAAAAGGGTTTCAAAATAAATGTTATAAAATGGATGTAATGAAAGCGTAAAGTAAGGTTCGAGGCTCCTTTCTGCATGCATTACTGTCTGACCTCAGGTGAACACCACGGGTCGACCACATTGGATTTTATCTCTGTGTCTTCAGAGATACCACAATTTGGGGTTTTAATTCCTGAAAGCAGTGATCATTTAGATAAAAGGGTGTTTTTCAAAGACAGAAGTCGATCCCAGTGTGTGTAATGAATTTACATTATGAAGCTCCATTGCGCGCATCCACCGTTTGTAGCATGAGGGCGCCCTCTGGCGTTAGTCATCTATATGACAAACAGAAAGCCGGCGCTCTTTAACAGGAAATGACGGGACATGCAGTGGCTGAGGCCTCTGTCCGGTCTGAGAGGAGGCTGAACACGAATGATTGTGGTCGACGGTTTTCCTGTTTCCAGTCCATCTCACAGCTGCAAGTCCGTGTGACCTTATCAAGAGTCACAAGATGATACTGAGGCGCTTTGATCCTTGAAAAGCCTTTGTTTTTTGCCTTGGAAACAAGACGCAGGTTGCTGATTTGATCCAAGTGGATCGTCTCAAAGTAAAATGCATCGTGTTTGGAATTGAAATTTCATTGATCTGTGCACAAATGCTGGTAGCTACAGCATGAAAATAAAATGAGGATCAGTTCAAAGGAAAAGAGCCAAGTGGTGAAGTCACCAATGTACCATCAACAGGAAACTCCTGTGGCAGACAAAATAGCACACTAGACTTTGATTCTGAAAGACTAATATATCTAAAGACCACATTTTTCGCCTCCAAAAAACACAATTCAACACATCCTTTGTATGGTTTCGTTTCAAGGCTTAATAAACTTTGCCATGCAAGCAAAATGTATGGAAGAACAGGCTTCAAAAGAGTGCAGGTGTGTTTATATGAAGTGTAACAAAGAAAACGAGTGAATGGTTTAGTTTTGTTTGAAATAAATGACTCCAAGAATGTTGTGGGGCCTCATTGTGAGGTGCACTACACTTCAAAGCAGAGGGTGATGTCCGACTCAGGGTTGAGTGCGAAGCAAACGGTGGGAGGGGAGAAGAAACAGAGCTAAGCTTAAATGTTCATTGACGAATCAGTGTGGCAGGATGAAGCTGGTGCTGAGCCGGTGCCTGCTCCTGGCGTCCCTCTGCACCCTCTCAGCGTGGAGTGAGTACAAACTGCAACAACTCAACAACCTTGAACACACGGCGGGGTTCAAATTATTTGAAGACACGCTTGTGTCGTGGGAGATTTGCAACTTTTATTTCCTGATCGGTCCTCCGTGAGCACCGTGTGACGGCCGACCTGATGATGCTTCGCCGCGGCTTGTTGCAGGTGTTTCATCAAGAACGCTTGACGTGGAACAGAGTTCTGATGTTTCGGTCCAAGTTGGGGAAACGACAAATTTGACCTGCTGCTGGACGAGGCAGGATGCTCACGTTAGAGTCGTCTGGACGAAGAATCGAACAGAGATCTACAATGATGTCCACTCGAAGACTTCATCAAAAGAAGCACACAAAAAAGCCAACAACTGTTCGACTCTGACCGTTGGAAATGTCACAGAGGAGCATTCTGGGAGATACA
>JASSRZ010000060.1:1771949-1788534 GCA_032164315.1 Malacoctenus gilli
ACACACACACACACACACACACACACACACACACACACACACACACACACACACACACACACACACACACTCACACGCTGCCGAACACATGACAAGGAGACTTTGTCCTCCTTTACTGTCTGCAGCCCAACAGGAGCCCTTCAGTGCTGACACATTGTTGCAGCTATCAGGGCGTTACATCATTACAGCAGCGAGCACATCGAATTGACCCACAACCATTCGTCCTCCATTTAACCCTTCCGATACCCTGCTCGTCCCTTCGCTGGTGCAAATTTCAATGATGAATGTCTCCAAAAACTTACTGAATTTCACCAAGCTTAACTGACCAACCTTGACCTACTTCTTGTTCGTTTCCTATTTGCTTCATTAGTTTTTGATTTGGAAAAACTTGAAAAGGGATTTTTTGTACATAAAGCGAAACTAAAGGGTGAGGGTTAAGTTTAAGGTGAGCGAGCAGAGAAGTGTTGCCACTGCAGGAAGTGACCCGGAGCCGGCAGACGGATCGATCGGCCCTGCCGATCGAACTCCCTGATGTGATCACCGAGTGCTGCGAGGGAATCGGCCCCTCCGGATCATGTGCTGGTGAGCTGGTCAGAACAAAGAGTGGAGGGATCACACGTTTGCCACAGAGGCCGACCTTTGACACGAGCAAAAAACAGAGTGCGTCGCTCTGCAAATAGTCAGACGGCCACTAAAGAAAGAACTCGGTGACCTTTTGTACAAGTATTCACGGCTTGCTGGGAGGAAAGAAGACTTTATCAGTGGTACACTTGCGGATCTAAAGAGAAAGATAAGGGTGTTTTTGCACAAATATAGTCTGGGGCCTCTGTTAGATTATGTGGGAAATACAGCCAAATCTTCCAGGTCCTAAATCCATACAAATGGGAGACAGAGGATCCAGCGTGGAGCTCCAACATTTTCCCAACAAATCTCCACCTTTCTGTAGTTTCTCTGTTGCTCTGCTTTAAATAAACACACCAGGGTGAGCTTGTTTCGTCCAGCCCACCTAACTCTTGATATTTGCACGAGGCGTGTGGTAACAAACACACCTTCGCATGCATCACCGGCTGCGTGGAAATTCTGTTTCCCCTTTTTCAACGGAAAGAGGAGCGCCTGGGTGTAATTAGCGCTGCAGCTTCCACTTTGGAGTGAATTCTTACAGGCTTGCGTGCGGCAGACTGACAGCTTTGCATAACTGAGAGGAATCCTCTCCCCGAGACTGCATACCTCTGTGCTTCTGTCAGTGTTTTGGCTCCTGATGAAGGTTTACAGCCTGGTTACCGCTGCAAGACGCAGCATGCCTACTGTAGCATGTATCAGGGAGGAACAAGGAGATGGAGCACTGAAAGACATGTTGTGCATTCAGAGGGGCTTCTCGCTACTATTAAAGAGCTCCGGTGGGCCCTGAGGTGACAGTGGGGGGGGGGGTGCACAAAAAGCAGTGCAGGCAACAAAACATCAGCCACTTGAGCGTGCCCGGTCCAGACAGGGAGCAGACAGCGGGAGACGGGTCCAGAGGCGAGAAAACCTCTTCCCACAGTCATGTGGTCGTGACAACGCAGGCGGAGGGGCGGGAGCAGCGTCGTTCCCAAACGAGCCGATTGGCGTCTTTAATTGCTGCTTCCAAGCTGCGATTGGTCTCCTCCAGGCCGGGTATTTAAAGCGAGCAAAAAGGATTAGCATCATGGGAAGTGTGTCAGCCCAACAGGAGGGGGAGAGTCTCTTGCTTGCGAGTGCACACATGGGAGCTGCCACATGTGACCCGAAGGAGGTGACGATAAGGGCGATGCGTGTGTTTCAGATGACCTGCATCATGTGGGATTATTCACGACGTCTCGAATGAGGCTTGCGTGGTCACATGATGACTGAACAACACGGCAAAATTCCCACATCAAGGCACAAAGTACGACATTCTGTGAATAAGCTCTCATTTTTGTGGTAATCTTATGTAATGGAAGTACGTGGTGGCTCTTCTGTGTTCAATATCCACTTTGTTACATCTACAACTACCAAACTGTACGACCGAGTTGTGGTGGTTGTCTCTATAAAGCCGGTAAATTATTCAAATGCAAAGAAATAGCAACTATGTCAAAAATAGAGGAAGTATCAAAACTTCAGTGAATTTCCTCATTCATGGATAAAAGCTTGTGAAGCTTTATTCCTATTTTTTCCCCCGACGGCTCCTAAACATCATTGTAGCTTCATCCCAGACCGCTGTGTAAATATTGTGTCCATTTCTTTGGCGACGACAGAGAGTCCTTCGCCCTCACGCACCGGCTGAGATGTCTGCGTCGGAGCGAGAACTGTGTCAGCTCTGAGTCGGCATCATAACATTTGTGAGGTTAGGTCAGGACGAAAGACAGAGGCGTGCACGCTCCTCCGTGCACGGCACTCCGGAGCGTGTCTGGGGCTATCGCTCGCTCGTGAGCCGTGACTAATAAAGAGTTTACCTCGGCGACCCACCCTGCAGATGATAACCGGGCTCACCTCAGATGGCCCCTTGAACCCGCTGCGAGGATTGGGGGGTGGTGGAGCGGCGCACATAGCGCGCACGGCCCAGCGGGAAACGTCTGGCTTTTCGCGGCGCTGGAATGAAAGCACCCAGAGGCGCCACGCTACAACCCCCCCCCCTCCCCCGTCGACATCCCCCACCCCCCCTCCATGCTTTCTGGAGGAGAGGATTAAGGGGCATCTTTTAACTCTGCCATCTGCTCTAAATTGACTTTTAATTAACGATGACAAATGAAACAGCCATCACAGCGGCAAGCCGTGCCGAGTGAGGCGCTGATGCTTGGTCGTTGGGCGGTGCAGGGGGGTCCCCGAGATAATGATCAGATACATGAGTACTGCTCTCCTGAGTGGTCCTGTGGGATGGTGGGACCTGCGCTGAGCTTATATAGTGGTGTTTGAATGCATCAGCTGCCTGTACAGGCACACTCCTGTTTCACTGTCCTCACCCGCTTCTCGTTCACCTCAGGTAGCCTCCAATGCAGCAGCAGCAGCAGAGGAGGAGGAGGGGGTTGTTCAGTCTCCCCCCTCTCTCAGTCTCTAACTCTTTCCCAGGACTTTCTGTCTTGCGAGCTGTGACATGTCACCATGTGGACCCTGCTTTTCCACACTTGTCCTCGCTGCATTTTGGATTCTGCGACTTGCTTTTTATCTTCGTCGCATTTCCGTCTCCAGCAGACGGCTTTTCGTGCACATCCACCCCCTTGAGGCCAGGTGTATGTACTGCAGCATTTTCAAGGCTGCAGCTGCTTCAAGTTTGCGATCTTTCTCCAAAGCTCCACCAGAGAAAACAAAGACGCTCATGTCTATAACTGTTGGTAGATACGATACTTATTGTCCTGGAAATGCATTTTCTTATTGTGTTTGAAAAGATCAAACGATTGTTTTTGTGTGTCATTTAGTTTTGATTAAAAATGCTTGGGGACTACTTGACAGTCAAACTGGAGCGTAGGCTGCATGTACAGTCTGCGTGCCAGAGACTTTGCGAGACTTGAAAAGGTTGCTGGGTCGTGTTACAAGATCTCACTGTACAACGTTGGGAAGCAGTGCCATTATAAATAGCTATGGTAACACCACAGCTGTAGTAGAGGAGTCAGGTCATGTAGATACAGTCACAGTGGTATGGCCAAAAATACTGACCGTATTGTCTCTGGAACCAAAAGGTCAGAGAGGTTTTGGCCCCTCTTGATGCTGCTCCAAGCTGAAGAAGACAATTAACAGATCCCGAGATGCTGAAGGGTTTATTGGTGAATAATCATAGTACAATAAACACTTTTGCTTGTGGTAGGAACATGGTGGAAGTGGTTAAAGTGAACTAAGGGCACTGGGCTGAAGTGAGAAAAAACTACAAGGTGTTTTGAACCGTTTGCTGTGGTTTTACATCAGTTATTCCTTTGTGTCTCGTTGATTCCCCAGGCGTTAAAGAAGTGGTTTGGTTTGATTTTGCATTCACTTTTTGCATCAGGTGAAACATCATTGGTATCGGCATTGGTGTAATCCCCATTTGCATATATTTTAGAGGGAGCCATTTCTTTACAGGTTTGTATTACTTCTTTGCATTTTTACTTTTGCTGTCTACTTTTAATAATCTCAGTGTAGGTCAGGAAGCTTTCTGTGAAAATACCAAATAGGACATAGACCTTTTAAAAACATAAGTTATTACAATCCATCATCCCCAAATTAAAACTTAAATAGTTGTATTTTTTTATCATTTCACCTGCAAGATTTTTCTGGACTGTCCCTTACGATTTCTAAATAGTAATAGAGTAGTAATAGAGTACTAGTTGGGCTTCTGATGCAATACCGATGCGGCGGAATCTCACTTACACAAGCAGGACGGCAGAGGTTCGCCCTGTTGCCTGGATACGAACGCGGAGGGTGGCGCATTCAAGTAGTTCTCCTGTTAATGAAACTGGTTTTTGATAGCGGACATTGTGGCTCTGCGAGTGCGGCGTCATTGAGGAATGACCTTCCTCCTGCGGGAGCCCGAATGTCGCCAGTTTCCTTGACGCTGTGGAAGAAGCGCTGGATGTGAAAACAGCGCCATTTCTGTCGGCGTCCATGATACGCGATGCTACCGCAGCGGATTCCAGAGCTCGAAACGGCAGCGGGAGAGAAATAGCCGCTCCCCTTTCGCCGCTTCTCTCTACTTCAGCGCACGGCAGGTAAGTGAACGGCGTACGGACATGCTGATTTTTCACGCGGCGCAGTGCAATGTCGTCCCGGTTAACTGCTCGGCGAGCCCAATGTTTTGCTGGGCGACGAGATGGCGCACGTTTTTGAAGGCAAAACGTCTGACAGTTCTCTGGTAGCTACCGGCCAACCGCTCCTCCTCCCCTTTGGTCACAACAACAAGCGGAGGGACGCAGAAGCTAATGGCACATAGCTTTAATTTAACGCCAAATCCAACGCCTCTGCTATATTTAGCTGGCTTTATATTTGATTTTATGCACTGTGTTTACGACTTGTTCACACATTTGTCTGACTGTGTGCGTGTGCCTGTTTCCAAGCGTAGAGTTTACGGGAGAAGCGATCAAGCTTTAATGTCACCGTCCAGAAACACTCTTCATTCACCTGGTTGTCTTTTAACGACTATTAACAGTCTTTCCATGAGATCGGGGACATTGTTATTGAACACATCCATCTAATTACACAGTTTTAACTGCTTTGTGAACGCCGTGCGGGGTTAAACAAGCCTCTCGGTATATGAACCGAGCAGCCCTGTGCTGCTACCATGGCTAACTTGCCGATTAGCTAAAGGTCGGTGGTCCGGCTAACCTTGTCGCTTGACTGCAAAGTGGCGTTAACGGCACGGAGCAGTGCGACGTTTGGTATAATCCAGGATTTGATCTAAATGGTGCGTTTAATGGTGTCACCGGCAGTAGAATTAGTCATGGTTTCTCGATTTTTGTCTGGTCTTTTGGTTGTTGCTTTGCCGCACTCTTGCACAGCGATGTCGCGTTCGTGCGACTGTAACATTTCTGCACGTAAAACTACCCTTCGAAGTAAAGCGTGTTTTTCCAGCAAGTTAACGTCTCATATTTGCTCTCTGTGGCCGAAAAGTTGTCCCCAATCACGGGCTCTTGAGTGGAAGTCTGCATGTTGACAGTGGGATCCGGGAGCTAGCCGCCGGGGCTAGCGAGCCTCCAAGAAACAGCTGGGCTGGAGACACTGGTCAGCCATGTTTAGCATTATCGAGCCGGGCGAACCTCCCAGCTCCAGTCCGCCTGTTATTTAACTGACACACTGCCATTGTATTGACAGGTGAAATTCTGCCGAGGAGCGCAGCAAAGCTTCTTATCGTGCCCTTTTGACGCCCGTAACAGGGTAACTTCATAACACGGCAGTGGTAAATGACGAGCAGGCCAGCCAATCGCATCGGCGCAGCCTCCATTTGCTCGTCACGTCGTTGTCCTAATCCACCGCTGCCGTTCGAAACACACGCACTTGGCGGCAGTCCGTCCGAAGCCACTTTCCACGCTTTTGTAGCCGTGGGCGACCTGTCTTGTTGTGTTAGTCATCATTAAACGGTGCAGATGTTGCAGTGCGTGCCGGTCACGGAGGAGTCGCGGACTTTAGGAATCGCGTAAATCGCCTGCCTGCTTCGGGAGCTTTAGGGGGCTTTACTGTCATTTAGTTGCCTCATTAGGACTTCAACTGGTTCAGAGACACATTGCACCACGAGTCGCTTTGTCCATTGATTGGCCATTGATTTTTTGTTCTCGGTGAAACACAATGGAGTTAAAGATCAAAGACCACACACTTAAACACTTGCATACAGTGATGCAGTCTTAACCAAACTGGTTTTCACAGCTAACTTGACACGATGCTCTGTCCTCAACTCAATCAAGAGTGAATGTGCCTCAACTGCCTCTTAAGCTTTCACTAGACTGATGGTGATATTTTTATAGACCTGTTGTTGTCACTTTTCTCACCCAGAAGTTACCTTGAAAATCCAAATTCGTTCAAAGAAGTCTGTAACTTTCTCAAGCATTTACCACATTTCAAATGTCACTTGCAATATTAAATGCAATTTATGAGATTGACTGGTAATAAAACGGTCCATATGTGATTATAATATGCTGAGATTGTCGCTGCGGTGTGCACTGATGGTGCACAGCGCTCTCTGTGGGGCCCATTAGTCTGTCAGTGAACATGATTATAATCGGCCATTAAATCTTCTCCTTTGGGGTGTGCAACTAAATTCGCCCAGTGTGGAAAAAATCGACCATAACATTGTCATCATGCTAGTCCCTGTTTGTCTCATTTGCACTCCTCAAAGCAGTGAACTCGTGCCTTCATGCTCCTTTCGATAAAGAAAAGACTCCTTGTTTGCCGTTCGGCTGTGTTGACTCGGATCGAAGTTTGGGAAAATGTCAGGACCTGACGCATCTTTCTTTGCCCTCCTCTAGGTTGTGCCGATGAAGTAAGAAGTACCACCAAAATGGCCCACTCTGACTAAGACGCTAACACGTCTTGTGTTCTCCTCAGCAGCTGAGATCCATCAGCAGCATTAGCCATGCCTGACGAGTAAAATCCCCCTTTTTTTGCTCAAAGCAATAAAAAAACAAGAAAAAAACCTCCTACATGCCTCCCCATGTAGAGCCCCTTCAGTGCGTCCTGCTGGAGTGACAGTCCCCCCTCCCAGATAGGTTCTGCCTTATCCTCTCTCCCCCCCTCTTCTCCACCGGCCGCCCTCCAGTAACTACCGTCACCATGCTGTTTTACCTGGGAATGGCCTACACCTGAGGTCCCATGCGTCCAGTGAGCACCGATTCAGACGGTCCTGCTCCTCCTGAAAGCCTCTCTTGCCCCTACCCTCTTGTGGGCCCCCTGCCTGCCTCAGAGATGTCCCTGCTCCAGTCGCTGGGGCCAGTGCAAAGCTGGCTCGGCCAGGAGCTGGAGAAGTGCGGGATCGATGCCATGATTTACACCCGCTACATCCTCAGCCTCCTCCTGCACGATAGTTACGACTACGACCTGCAGGACCAGGTTTGCACGCCGTGAATGGTGTTTGTACATGAGTTGTAGTGGAGAATGATTCTGGCTAAAAAGCTAATTTGTGTGTGTGTGTGTGTGTGTGTGTGTGTGTGTGTGTGTGTCTGAACAGGAAAACGACATCTTCTTGGGATGGGAGAAGGGATCTGGAAAGAAATGGGGCAAGAGCAAGAAAAGAGGAGGGACCGACCTGAGTCTTGAGGAAATGAAGAAGCAAGCCGCTGTGCAATGTCTTCGTTCTGCATCTGATGAAGTAAGCTTTGAAACCCACTGTTTCCTAACAGGTCTGTAAGGGGGCGTGTTGAGATTTGTCTTTTTTTCCCTCTCTTGGCCTCAGTTGAATCGATTTATAAATAATCACTCCAGCACTGACTGCAATTTTTCCTGTAAGTTCTGAATGAAACGCATTCGGACTATATTTGGCCCACTGATGTCATGTGTCTAATTATGTCAGGAATTTGTGACTGTAGTAGTCCTTGCTGCTTGATTTGGTGCAGCCATGCAGAACTTATTTGCATGAATCACAGTAGAAAGACATTGAATGAGGCCATGTGGATTTGGGGAAACACTGAACAAGAGAAGACCTGCTCTGAAAACACTTCATCTCCCTCTGTGTGGTCCTCACTTTGTCCTCCTCACATTGAGTTCAGCAGATTAGCAGGATGGATTGCTGTAAAGACAGACAGTCACAGGGAATGTCCTGTGTGGAATCACCAAGCTTATCTCGGAAGAATAGATCCCTTTTATTTGTTGGTATTTCCTAAAAAGCAGCGGAAATCTGCTGACATGTTCATGAAGGCCAGCTGTAGTAAAGGGGATGTGCTTTAAAGTTGGACGGGTGGGAGTGCCCACCTCCTCGTCAGGAGGAGCGGACTCCGCTCGCGGCACGGGATTGCAGCAGAGTCAGTCGGCCATCAGCTGATCGGCATTAGCACGGTGATGCAAGAGGGAAGCCGGGAACTTAGCTGTGCTTCCTATTCAGAAGCATGGTAAGGAACGCCGCTGTGCAGAGGAACGAACAGGCGACCAAGGCGGAACTGGTATTGTGGAGCTGCCGTCTTTTGGCTTTATTTGAACGTATTACCTGGTAACTGTGGTGTCATATAGTGCTCCTTTCTCAAATTGCTCAATGTATGAAGACATGGACGAACCAAGACATGTAGTAAGTGGCTGCCTTTGAAAACACGATGAGGCAATCACTCCCACTATTGCACAGCCATTTTTTATTTATTTGCTTTATGAATGCTTTTCTGCGCCGTGGCTAAATATAACACAGTCATGGCTGAGCATGTCTAAGCTCTTACCAGTCAGCTGGCTCCAGTTGTGTCAACCACGTGCCTTTCATTCTTTTTCTTTTTTTGGGGGTCATGCTCAGGGGTCAGAGCAGCTGTTTGGAACTTTGCATTGGAATCGGACGGCACTCGACCTTTCAGCGTCGACCTGAGTTGCGTTAAGAGCTCGAAAAAAGCAAATACTATGTTCTGTTGGGCTCTGTTTAGTAACAGCTTATGTCATAGATATTTCGATTCATTTTTGCTGTCGGAAATAATGAGTTAGTAAGAAATTAGCTATGGGCTGTTGACTGAGTGTCCGTTGAAGCCGAGTTGCTGTCTGAAGGTTTTCATTCAAAAGAAATTCCCTGTTTTTCTGACTGAGGAAGGAATCAAGATGGAGCGCAGTCATGGAACCACAGCACTACTTTTTCATTAGAACAATGAATGAATCAGTTTTTTTCACACGTATTCTGCGTGGAATGAATCACAGGAGTCACAGTTGTGAAATATCCACTTTTAAGTGTATGAATGAGCTGTATTTGCTTTGTCAGAGAAAACCCAGAGTGGCCGGTGTGAAGCGATCTTTTTTTGACCCAGGAAAACAGTGTGTTCACTTGATGAGTCATGAACTTTAGCACATACAATAATGGATGCTGCCATCGTCAGCTGCCTCTGTTTATGCAACTCGTTCAATATCCTTCAACATGTTGTGCTGAACTTTGTTACACGAGCTGACAAATTTTGCTAGAAATATGCAGCTCCCCCCACGCATGGGTGGATGACTGACGTATGCAGTTAAATGGCTCGTCATAGCTCCAGGTTTCTCGTCATGTTTTCTGGTCCCATTGATGGAACCACATATGTATTAAAGCTCCCTCTTGTTTTTTTCTCCCGTGCAGAACTCTGGAATTGAGAGCCTGGTTGAAGAGCTCTGCTCTAAACTAAAGGACATCCAAAACAAACAGAAAGGTTTGACAGTTTTTGTTGACGCTGTCTTGATTAATGAGAAACAAACGAATTTGTCACAACTCTTCTAATGAGACGCTGTTCTTTGTGTAATGTCCCTCACAGAGGAGAAACAGATTCAAAAGAAATCTGATGGCTCTCAGTCTCCAGAGCGAACTGAGTCCCCCTCTTCAAAGGACCAGGTGGAAATGTAAGCTCCACGTTCGCATCATGTGCACTCATAAGTTGTTGTATTTACAAAAAGTGACGGTGGAACACGTGTATTTGTTTGCTTGCACGAACTGCACTGCTGTATGTGTGCTTGAACTGCGTCTGCCTGTCTTTCTTGTGGCTCCAGGTATTATGAAGCCTTCCCTCCTTTGTCAGAGAAACCTGTTTGTCTCCAAGAGATTATGACGGTGTGGAACAAGGCTAAGGCTTGCACATACTCAAGTTCCTCATCCTCTGCAGCCCCACAAACCAGCACAGACACCTCTTCCCCCAAAGATTGCAACAGTGAGGGCGAGGCTGCGAAGGAGCGCAACCTGGAGGCATGCGGCACCATCACAACGGTCACCGAGAGAGGGCTGCAGCGGCGGAGCAAAAAGGAGAAGGAGAACCGATACCACAGCAGCGTGGCGGCAGACGAGAAACCCACCTTCCACTCCAAGAGGCAGATGAGACACAGGTCTGAAGGCAAATACCGTCCCAGGTCCTGGTCTTCTGGCTCCAGCGAGGCTGGATCGAGCTCAAGCGGGAACCAGGGCGACTGCAAGTCGTCCAGAGGCAAGGCAGTTAGAATAAGGCACAAGTCCAGGGAGGCTGCAAAGAGCAAAAGAACACGCAACAGTGGGCAGGTGAAGTTGCAGGTGAAGGTGATCGACAAAGACGAGCGAAGAACTGCGGGGGGAGGAAGCAGTAGCAGCGCCACAGGCAGCGTTGCCAAACAACCACAGCTTTACAAAAAGGGGAAGAGACCGCTGAAGGAGATTCGTAAAGATCCATGCTGGGTGGAGGCAAAGGAGTCCGCAGTCGAGGGCAGAAACAAGAAGGAATACATGGAGGAGCCGCTCTGGTACACCGAGCCCATCACAGAGTACTTTATACCATTCAGCAGCAGACAGAGCAAGTTGGAAACAAAATATCGAAGCAAAGTAGACTCGCTCGACGGCTTCGCGTTGCCGAGCGAGCTGGAGAGGCTGCCGGAGCGGATCCAGGGAATCTGCATTGCCAACGAGAACTACCAGAGAGCGTACCTAACGGCGGGCTCGTTTGTTGACGGCCACTTCGTGGAAGGGCCCGGCGATGCCGAAGAAGACTCTGCTGAACTCACTGGGACCTCAAGCTGCCCTCAGCCAGAGGATAGTAGAAATTTAGATGACAAGCATCTGTCCGAATTCACTCACTTCTATGAAGTGGACATTTATCAATCCATATTGGATACTAGTGCCTCAGACTCCATACAAGAGAGTCGGATCCTCAGCATGATCCGACAAAAAAGCAAAGAGCAAAGAGACGTCGAGGCAGATTGTTGTTTAGTGTTAGATGGCCTTGAGCAGCAAGGGGAAAGTGCAATACGGGCAGACTCACAGGAGGCTTCGGGATCTGTCGGATTTCTCACGGAGGATCTAGAAAACATGGCTCAAGTGTGGGGATGCTACTCTCCATCCACGTCCGAGGACATCGACGGAGACAGCTTCATCGGAGACTCTCCCATCCGGCTCTCGCCGCTACTCGACAGCGTCTCCTTCACGCTGAGCAAGCTGTCTGGAACTCTGGAGGAGCCGCCGGCTCCTGAAGCCACCAGTGACCGGTCTGGTCTCAACTCGTCCTGCTTCTCGCTGTTCGAGTTGCAGTACGACAGCCCCACTTTTCCTTTTCCCCGCGACTCACTCTCCGTTGGTCACGAAAACAACACCGACTCTAGTAGCTGTCTTGACCCACATTCGAATAAGCAGTCTCGTTTGCTAATATGGACCAAAAATAGTGCCTTTGATGAAACTGAACACTGTTCGAATCTATCAACACGAACTTGCAGCCCGTGGTCACATTCAGAGGAGACGCGTTCAGACAACGAGCAAGGAAACGCTCTGGCAGAGGAGGTTTCTCAAATTGGCAACGAAGAAATCGATTGTATCATCCCTCCTCTCTCGGGTGCATATCTGGAAGACGAACTCTTGGATTTTTTGCAAGACAACTCGGGCCGCAAGTGCGAGGAGATCAACAGCACATCGTCCAACCAGACCTTCACCAAAAAATCAAAACTGGAGTCCGTCTGCGGTATTGCTTTGGAAGAGGATGACAGTAAACGGTACGCCACCGGCATGTTTTCGGACAAGACGAACCAACAGAGTGACGACTACAGCTCAGGGATTATAAAAGACATTTGGACTGCGATTGGAGACGGCAAGCCGGCAACGTCGCGGCAAGGAGCGGAAAAGCCAAGCGAGGGGCTCTTCTCAGACGACTTGGCCAGCTACCGCTGCAGCTGTGTGGAGGTGCAGGCGAAGGGCGCTGAAATCGAGGGGCCGCAGAAGAAAGCAGTGCAGCGGTCCGAGTATCACCTGTGGGAGGGCAAGAAGGAGGAACAGGACTTAGCCAAAAACAAACTCTCCAAGCTGGATGGTGCCGGGGATTACATGACTCCGTCCAAGCCCTGGGACCCCACCTCTGACAAGGAGAGCACGTCGTTCATCCTCGGCGGCGTTTACGGAGAGTTGAAAACACTAAGTGGCGATAAGAACTGGGCTGTTGTGCCGCCCAGCGACACCCAAGACAGCCTGCTGCAGTGCGCCGCCGCCGCCGCTGCATCCAGCTCCGACATGCTCACCATAACTGGCACGGATGTGTTCATGAACACGGGGAGCTGCTTTGCCCCGGGACACCGGCCCCTGTGGAGGCCCCTGGTGTCGTTTGGGCAAAGCGACCACGCCATCAAAGGAGGTGGAGAAGGATTAAACAAGGGATTTTCGTTCATCTTCCATGAAGATTTGCTGGGCTCGTATGGAGGCTTGCGCAGCGAGGAGCAAGGCTTAGAGTACCCGTTTGCTTCCTTCAACCTGAACAATCCCTTCTCCCAAGTCCTCCACGTGGAGTGCTCCTTCGAGCCAGAGGACATGGCTTCCTTCAGCCCCGGGTTCAAGCCCAAATCCATCCTGTGCTCGGACTCGGAGAACGAAGCCTTCCACCCGCGAATATACGGCATCAACCGGACGCAGTACAGGGCCATCCGCATTTCCCCCAGGACTCATTTCCGACCCATATCGGCCTCAGAGTTGTCTCCCGGCGGAGTGAGCGATTCGGAAGCCGAGACCGACAAAGAGGAGATGAGCTTTCCCGTCCTGGCGCCGGTGGACGTTTTCGACGATCCTCAGGCAGACCTCAAACCTCTGGAGGAGGATGCAGAATGCGAGGGCCCCTATTACGGGAAGTCAGAACTGGAATCTGGGAAGTTTTTGCCCAGATTAAAGAAGTCTGGCATGGAGAAGAGCGCCCAGACCTCTCTGGATTCACAGGAGGGCTCCAGTTCCCTTCTGCCAACAGCTGCGCAAGAGATTTGCTTAGACTGCAAAACGGCAGCGGCTGCACCGAGTGCAGGTGGGAAGCCGGACCTCCTGGTCGGCAAGGCTACGAAAGAGGAGTCTGCGGGAGAGAAGCAGTCCTGCCGATGTTCACCGGCAGGTCAGATCCCCAAGTACGGGATCGCTTATGACTTTGTTGGAGATGTGCCCGAGGTGAGGAGAACTTCCTGCTCGTGACACATTTTCAGTTACACAAGAAATGACAAAAATCTACTGGTCCAAACATGGAAACACTAACCGTCTGTTGTTGTCCTTGTCTAGTTCCCTCTGTTAAATATAAGTGGACAGGGAGGATCTGGCAACCAGCAAGATGAATGTTGGTGGCAGAACACAATCTGTTCCCCTCTCTTCCCTGGATCTCAGTGTACAGGTAACCTACCTCCATACGAGCCCCCCCGTCAACTTCATCATCCCACCTCAGGGAGCAGAGCCAGTGGTGCTACTGTGTCTGAATGATCAGATGCTGCCTCATGTTGTCATGAGTAACTTTGCCGTCTCTTCCTTCCGCAGGGAGCAGCAACATTTGAATACTCCAGTCCAGCAGCGGACGCCCGTCGCTGAGAGGGGGGGCTTCCTTCTCCTTCTGTGACTGGACCTCTTCTAGCCACAGATTCAGGGTCATCTCAGAGCTGGGGTGAAGAAAAACCTAACGTAGGCAAATTTTCTGAGACAGCCGCCCCCCTCTTTCCAAAACCTCCCAGCACATAACCCTTATTTTTGTTTTGTTTTTTTGTCATTTACTAACTTACAAAAAGCAAAAAAAACAACTTGTGTAATCAACAATCTGATCAACAAAATGCAAATGAAGATAGGAAAAAAACTCAAAATGCGTTGTCTGGCGGCGCGCGACGTCACCGCCAGCAGCAGCAGCAGCAGCGTTAGGATTCGTTTCAGTTGATTCTTCTGGTCGTCGGACTCGTCTCGCAGTTCAGTAGTCAGGACGATCTTTGTGTTCTCTCCTCGTCGGTTCTGTTCGCACCGTTTATTTTGCTTTTCAACTAGGATTCTGGTAGTTGGTTGGTGTCTGAATGGTTGTGCATGTATGTTCGTCCAGCCAGTCTCACTCCTGTCCCCCCACCCCACCGACACCCCAAAGTTGAAACCTGTTGTGTGCAACAAAGTGCTATTTCGACCTCTACTTTCCCATCTCGTGTTCAGAAAGATGATACAAGGACGTTGAGATTCTTTTCCTGCGAGTTGTGTAAGAATTTGAAGAGTTTAATTTATATAGTTTGTTTGGACAACTTTCTGAATGTGAAGTAGAGCGTGTGAAGCCTCCTAAGTATCCATAAATCCCCCCCCCCTCCCCCGTGTGTGAAAAAGTTCAGAAGTCCAATTTTTTTTTTTTTTTGAACGGTGATACTCTTTCGAAAATCTAGTAGTAGACATAGTGTGGTTTGTGAGGCTCAAATGATAAATAATAGAAAATAATCCAAAAAAAGCAAAAACATCAATAAATCAAAAGGAGTTTTGTGGCAAAATCCTAATAATCTCCTAGTCTCCATGCAATACTGTAAGAGAAATTAGGGGGGGTTTAAAAAAACAAACAGTTTGTGGTTTCGGGGAACCGAAAAAATGACAGCCATCTCTGCAGGCGCTCGTCCTGCAACCGATTGAGACTTTGTTGCATTATTTTTCTCTGGTACAGACTTTTTGGTGCTATAAATACATTCAACGACCCCCCCCCCCTTTATTTTTTTTGCAGTTGCAGTTCCAACAATTTGACTGTGACCTGCAGGTGGCGTAGCCGAGCTCTGTCCATAGTCCAGATTGTCAAACTCCACCAATCTTTTATTTTGCGGTAAAGGAAAAAGTTAAAAAGAAAAAAAAAAAAGAGTTGTGAAGAGAAATTTATTGCCTGATCGCAGTTCTTGCTTATTGTGGCTTTGGTTTTTATTTTATTTTTGTTTTCTCTCTTTAATTTTGTCAGGCCTGTAACAACTGATGCAGAAGTATGTGCTCACTTTTTCCACACCGTTCTGTTCAGGACAGAAGTCACCTTCACCTGTCCCGCGTTAACTGAAATTCAAAAAGTTTAAAAAAATAAAAAGAAGGAAAAAGCCGAGGCGAGGGCGAGTGACAAACCAAAACGAAACAAAGGCGTAACTACACTAAGGTACAAATGCTTCTTTTTCTCCATATGAGGTGTGTATTTACTTGTTGGTTTACGATATTATCTTGTTGAACGATCCAGTTCGGTCCCACTGATTTAGAAGCGGTGAACCTTCAGAGCGAGTGCGTTCCAACTTTATCTCAGAGAAGCATGGGCGTCTGCGGAGGCATCCACCAACGTGCAAAAGCATTCTCGCCCGCCCCCCTCCCCTAAACCTGCAACACCACCTCCCCTCTCGTCACCGATCAGCTGGAGGAAGCTTGGAGGTTTGCTCCACCTGTATTCAGTGAGAAAACCAAGTTCCTGTAGGAATACAGTTTCATGTGAAGGTTCTGTCACTCGACACCCACTTCACTCTCACTAGTGGTCGTGTCAGGCTGTGAGAAGTTTAATTGAAAAACGAGTGACTTCAAATTTGCAGATAAACACTTTAATTACAAAGCTATAACTCTTGTTTCCTACCTGGTATAAATAGTGACTGTGTACCTAACTGCATATTTGTGTTGGTACACGACTACGTGGTGCACCTGCTTGAAGTGTATCTCCAGCTTTGTTTGCTTTCCTTTCACTTTAAAGGCGGAAGTGAAGTTTTAGTATCGACACTCTAAATCGTAACGGGGACTTTCCCTGGAAAAATCCGGAACACGGAGCGAGAGTGTAGCCGAGGACGGGCCAGCAGCGATGTTTGGTACCCGGGGGTGTCGTGGAACACCTGAAAACATGCTGTCGTTCAGAGCTCTGAGTGGAGTACAGTTCAGTTCAGGAGCGTCGACCTCTTCTGTGCACTGCTGCACTCGTGCTCGTGTCAGAGAAAATAATAAAAACTGTTTATCACACTAATTATTTGTTAAAGTCCGTCGTTTGGCCGTGGAAACAGTGCAGAGTGTGCACGCTGCACAGATTAGCTCGATACTGGTGTTGCAATGCGAGTTGCTCGTGCGTGTTCTTCGTTGACGATTGGCCCCTTCGTGACGACATCGTGTCTGGTTGCAGAGTGGGCGTGGCCACTTTCATCTGCTACTCTTCCCAAATTAAGCATGCTCAGACCAGACCCCCCCACCCCACCCCCCCACCCCACCCTCCCCTCCTGGATGACATCAGCTGAGTGGCGTCAAAGGTGGACGCGTCCATTCGTGAAAGTTTGAGCGAGCAACTACCGAGCCGGG
>JASSRZ010000060.1:1796024-1809799 GCA_032164315.1 Malacoctenus gilli
CTGTCTGTCTGTCTGTCTGTCTGTCTGTCTGTCTGTCTGTCTGTCTGTCTGTCTGTCTGTCTGTCTGTCTGTCTCTCAGAGAGGGAAAGAGGCCATCGCTGTGGTGCAACAGTCTGTGCATATCGAAAGACCCAAAAGCACATGAAGAGACGTCAAAAAATAGGCAAGATGGCTGCTGGCTTTTTTGTCTGTTGTTTTTCCTTCACCCCCCCCCATCTGAGTAGCAGAGCTTTCAGGGTCTTGTCACTTTTTTTCTTTGACGGTCATCAAACACTCAGGAATTTTTTATTCTACGCAGCATCGCCTCCACTCAGACCTGTGACAGTGCATCGATGCATTCATGTCAAACTTTTGATTGTAGAGCAGGAATTAGTGACAGGACGTCTTTCCAAGCAAACCGCGGAGGTACTGTCATTAATTTAGAGTTGTAGTTTTTAGGCAACAACAAAAAAAAAAGATCTAAGCCATTGTGGGTTGCATACACAATGTGGTGGGGAACTCTGAAGCCCTGAGTCCTATGCAATACCTTGGCGCATGAACATCCAAGAGTCTATGGAGAAAAGTCATCCGATTCATTTTGCATGTTTCTTCTTTCTGAGTGAGGGACGCCTGAAAGAAAACAGAGGAATGTCTGGAGAACAAAAAAAACAACAAAGGCATGAAAACATCACACTCCATCTTTTTCAGTTGGATGAAAACGAAAGACGTGTTTTGGAGAAAAAAATACGAGTGAAGTTCAAGCGGCGGTCGTCGGATCGCCGTGCAGTTTGTGTGCGTGCGAGTGTGTTCGGTTGTGTGCAAAAAATAAATGAAAAAAAAAAGGTCCCAAAAGCACCGACGTCGGAGTCGAAAGGAAAGCGTCACACCTTTCCCCATTGAAATCTTCCATTTCTTTTAGTCATTGTGGTTAAAAAAAGGAAGAAAAAGAAGTTAAAAAAAAACAACAACAAAGAGCTAAAAGCAGCATCTTTGGCGAGGGCGTGCGTTCGGCCAGGGCGTCCGTGTGTGAGCGGCGCTGCCGTGGCGGCCGCTCTGAAGAGCACGTCCTGCACTGAAGGCGCTCTCCCCGTCTTTCCATTCCCACATAGATGATGCCCCCCTCCCGCCCGCCCCCCACCCCCTCTCCTGTGTTCCCGATCCCCCATTCGTCCCCAGTAGCTGTGTTCTAATTTCATGTACACCCTGAGTAAATTATTTTGTTTCATTGTGGATTTTTCTTAACATCTAATAAAGGAATAAACCAAACCTCCTGCTGAGTGATGATTTGTCTTCTGCCCTGGATCAGACTCACAATGTGTCGCCCCCATTTTGGGGGTCCACTGAAGCCTCTCCAAATGACCTTAGAGAAACGTGTCCTATGATGACCTGGATGATGTCCTTCAGCCTCACCTTTTCTGCAAGACTAGGATTTATCTTGATGGCTGACAGTCTTTCTCAAAGGCCTTGTTACTTTTCTGGCCTTTGCACCTCATGGGGGCGCTGGAGAGCAGACAGCAGGAGCCTCTGTGAGACATTTCCACTTGTCTGGCCTCAACTTCACTGTGTAGGGTGAACAAAATGAAAGGTTTTTTTGGCTTTCTATAGTTTTTATTGGGGAAATGATGAAGATAGAATACACACAAGCTTTCAACTTCTCCACATGAAGTAAAGAGAACCAACAACAATTATGGTTTGAAAAAAGTTAAGAAAAAATAACCTGGATTTGATTATCAAGAACATTTTGCAGTCATAAAATTTTAATTACAAAAAGTAAATGAATCATTTAAAAAAATAAAATAAAATATGACATTCGTCGTAAAAATGTTTGATATTCTCCTCTAAAATAAGAATAATCCATCAACAGCAGCGATTTTGCCGTCGGATTACTGTAAAATCCCTCACAGGGTTCATGGTCGATTATTAATGCCTTCAGGTCCCACAGGTGAATCTATCGACGGGCAGCGTTCTTGCCTCGACTACATCGCACTCTCCGCTTAACTTTGTTTTAAAATGGCGGCGGAAGCATCGACACAGGTATGAAACGGTACCGAACCGGGATAAAGTTGTGACACCATCCGCCCCTCCCCGTCGCTGCCTGAAAGCCGGACCCCCGCTGCCTCTCCGGCCGCGATGCCGTGAGGGCGACCGCGGGCTCCGTTGTCGTCTCTTCTCGGCGCGGCTCCACTTGAGGAAGAAGCTCCGAGTGAGTTGGCAGCAAGTGCAGCCGGGAGCGAGCGCGGTCGATCGGCGTGTCCGCGCTGGCCGGCGGCCCTTCTTTCTCGTTCACCGGCCGCCTTTTCTCACGTCAGGTGCTTGGAGACCCGACACCTGCGCCCGCTGCTCCACTGGCTCTGCGTGTCCGAGCTGCGCTGAGGAGGGGCGGGGGGGTGACGGAGGAGCACCAGCGGAGGCGGCAGCAGCATCACCATGGACCACTCGGGCCGACCGCTGCCCACCACCTACCTGTAGCGTCTGAACGGCGGTCATGGCTAACACCACGAACGGAGAGCGGGACCGGAGCGACGGCCGTTGCGGTAAGTCGCCGGTGTGCCGCTTCCACTTTTTCCGTGTTCGTGAGCGCGTGCCACCGTAAACTCAGTGACACGTTCACCTAAGACTTGCCACGCTGCACGTGCTGTTCTCGGCACCGGCAAAACTCCATTCAAACTCTTCTGAATTTTAAGAAATACCTCTCAAATAACCATATTATTCAACATTTAAACCGCAGTAAGAGGTCGTCCGTGTGCACCTGAAGCCAGACTTCAATACGGCTCAGAAATGCAACAAGTTCGGCCCCAGTTGTTTACACACAGTTACTCTTCAAGGGTTTCTTGCAAGTTTTGATCTTGTTTAGAAACGTCGCGTAAATAAATATCCTCTCACAGTTACCAAACAAAGTAGGAGTTCGTGACACAGCATGAAAACAAGCTCACACATGAAGTCTGTGAAGTTTCCCGTTGGCTCTTCCTCTGCACCGACATAGTAACAATGTTATAATAACAAAGACAGCATAGTTTCCGTAGTTGTAACAATTTAAGCTCACAAGAATCATCATTTTGAATGATGCTGTGAAGAAAATCAATGATGTTTTAGCACGTTTTTAAAGGGATGTGAGTGTTGATCTGTTGTAGGAGGTCACAAATAATGCTTAGTCGCTGCACAATAAAGACATTGTAACAAAGAATTAATATAAATCCACCAAAATAGACGATCATAATGTGCAAGTTCAACATGAAACGTGGCATTAAACTGCTTGTGACCGGTGTTATCGCCTACAGAACTAGATTTTTGAGCGTGTATTCAGGTGGATCAGCATAATGACAGGCACCTTGAACAAAGAACAGTGGTGATGTGGCTCCTTGTACTTTAAGCTGACACCTTTAATTTCCTTGTGGTTAAACCCTTGTGGCTGAAACCGCCAGCGGGACTCAGTAATGTCAGTGACGGACTGGAGGAGGTGTGTGTGTGTATGTGGTTGAAGATTGTCCCCCTGGTCGGGCACAGGAACAACCTGTCGCTGTGTTTTGGGACAAAGTCTCGGCGGGCTCACATGACCGCCTGCAGGCCGGGATTTAGAGCTCTGGCAGAGAGTCCGGCTTTGTGTGTCGGTAGCACTTCACTACATCCACCAGGGGGAATTTGGAAGAGGGGGGTGGCGTTTGACAGAGAAATGAAAACGGAGGTGTTGGATTCGGGTGTTTGGCTGCCAGGGTCCGAGAAGGTCCCAGAACGTCTCCGTCTGACAGCTGTGGGCCGCGCACGGAGGGGCCCACGTTTCTTAAAGTTTGGGATGTTGCTGCTAAGGCTAAGATTCGGTAGCGTAGCCTTCCAGATGGCGTGCTGGCGCCTTGTTACACCGCGCTCTCGGGTTACTCTGTGCTGAGTCAGGTTTCACCTACCAAGGCTTGTACCCTGAACCCAGTGTTCCCAACAATCAGGAGGTTGATTTTCTAATGACTTCCTGGTCCGCTGTCCAGTCCAGTGTTCACTCAAAGCAGGGAAAGGAAGTGATGTCAGAGCAGCTTCTTGGGGTGAGCGTATGGGTCATGCAGCTTCTCTTGGTCCAAAGTTTATGTGACCGTCTGACTGTTTGAAGGTGTGTCTGGAGGAGTGATCCAGGAGAACGGCTTCATTCACCGCTGTCAGGAGAGCTGCTCGTCCCCGACCCGCGAGCTGGCCGTCCCGCTCCCCCACAGCCCGCCCTGCTCGTCGACGCCCATCTACTACAGCAGCCCTCAGAAAGCCTACCCGGACCTTGACCCCGACTGCCACAGCTTGACCTCCCTGGACTCCGGTATCCCCACGCTGGAGATCAACCCCCCTGAGCCCGTCCTCCGGCGCCACCAGCAGCCCGGCAACGCCGCCGTCAACGATGCGCCCGCCACCTTGCCCCTGGACGATAACATGTCCAGCACCAACGCCATGTGCAAGTCCTCTACCTTCCCCCGCAGCGGCTTCGACTCCGTCCGCCTGTTCAGTCCCGCTCTCAGGTTGTCCGCCGCCCCCGGGCTGGGCGGCGGCGGCGCCTTGAACCGCAGCGACGACATCTCCGTGTGCAGCGTGTCCAGCATGAGCACCGAGCTGTCGGTGTCCAACGAGGACATCCTGGACTTCACCGTCACGTCGGACTCCAGCGCCATCGTCACGCTGGAGACGGACGAGAGCGGCACCATCCACTTCTCGGACGTGACGCTGTCCTCGTCGTCCCCCCGGGACCTTTGGAGCCCCGCGGGGTCAGGAACCGTGACACTGCAAGGAGACGGGAGGAAGAAACTGGGACCTCTCTCAGGTTTATTCACAAGGTCAGTCTCGCTCTTTATTGTGTTTAAACATGTCAGTAATATCTACTTTATTTTGTACGCGAGCAGAACAAGAAATCCCTCAATCTGCTCTCTGATTGGCCAATTTTTTTTAGTTTCCTTGTGATTAAAGTTCCTGCGAGTGTGGACGGAGACAGGCTGTTTGATATGATGCAGGACACTGCTGTTGCTGCTCTGTTCTCCTCCTCCTGTCATGAAGAAGTCCCTCCCTCACATGTAGCTCCTCACACCCACTCCCACTCCCCCTCCTCCTCCTCGTCCCCCTCCCTGTAGGAGAGGCGTCCCAGCTGGGGGGGCGGGGTTGCCGAGGTGCAGCTTGCTCCTTGCCACTCGCACTCTGACGCTGTCCTGCGCGCACACCAGTGTCGAGCTTCTTAACAGGCGAGCGAGAACTCCAGGGGAGAGCTTTGAAGCCTGTCGGGCGCTCGCTGCTCTGCAGAACCCGATGTCAGTTGTTGCTTCTTGCTTTTCGCCCCGTTCGTGGTTGATAGCAGAATGGCAGCGCCGTCCCTTCTCCTGTACATCGACAGGTAGGGTCACAGGCGTCAGCCTAATGACATTCCTTCTCTCCAGCGGTCCGTGGATGTACTTGTTGGCGGATGTAATCTGGCCCGGAGCAGTGATTTGATCACAAGTGGAACAATGTGACTGAGGCTCTTAACAGCCTGTTTGTTTTGGAGTGAAGTCACACTGTTGCTCAGATTATGGCGATCTGGTGGTAAAGTTGCCTCGTGCTCCTCAGTTTGTCCTGTACACTCCTGTCTTTCATGGGGGGGGGTGACGTCCCCCCTGCTCGGTTTCTACTTGTTCTGGCTTGTTTTTGCTATTCCTGTACCTGATGTACTTGTTGATTTGAAGCAGCGGCGTTACAAGCTCTCTTCAGCACTTTAACGGGTTATTTTGAGTTACTCAGCGCAGCTTTGTGTCACTCGGGACTGAACGGTCCCGTCTGCCGGCCCTCTCGGGCCGTCCCGCCTGAGCGCCTGACCGTGGCGATGGGCATTCACGTGTCACCG
The DNA here is from genome assembly GCA_032164315.1 of Malacoctenus gilli. Lineage (NCBI taxonomy): Eukaryota > Metazoa > Chordata > Actinopteri > Blenniiformes > Labrisomidae > Malacoctenus > Malacoctenus gilli. Next base: position 1,801,840 of record JASSRZ010000060.1, read on the forward strand.
TGAGGCCCATTCACACAGCGCTGAATGCAAATCAAGTCTGTGTTTTTTTTGTGGATGTTTTACCAGCAGAGCTGAAAACACTGCTGCGTAAATGAGTGCAGGCCTCGGAGGAGTGTGTTGGGGGGGCCACACTGCTGCTGTTTGCTCTTTGATCTCCTGTTAACCGTGTTTTATGGTGCCTGACTGTGTTACTACAGTTCATTGCTCCTTGAACGCACCTTTTTTCCACTACACATCGTTTGCATAATTTTATTGACATTTCAGAGCCATAAAAGTTTGGACAAAGCACAAAAACTTCGAAATGCACTTTATGGTTTTTTTGTTTGTAAACTTACGTGCTGTCACGGGAAGGCGGAGTCAGAACTGATGTTGGTAAAGAGTGAGGGGAAGCTTTCCTCCACTGTGCAGCCTGCGACAGCTGTGTTGTCTTTGTTGATAAAGCTTTAAATCACCTGCAGCGTGAGGGGGGAAAAAACGCCTCCTGCTGGAAAACGTGCTGCTATGTGGGAGGCAGCGGCGGTGGGTAAACAGTGTTGGAGGGGAAATACTGGCACACCTGCTCCCAGGTAGACCGTGAACAAACACTGATGCAGCGTGAGTGTTTCACATGGCTTTTTACGTGTAACTTATTAAAGATTGAAGGACGAAGAGAACGGGTCGTCGTGGGCAACAGCAACGTCACCAGGCCAAGTTTGGGCTGCCGGTTTTCACTTGAGCTGATGCTCGCAGCAGACGGGCGTGGCCTTGAGCTGACCAGTGTTTGCTCAGTGTTTGGCAGCTTGTTTCCTGTCATCACCGGCCTCAAGACAGACCCACAGCGTGCAGGTCAGCCCGCCGAGCTGCCGGCGGGTCGGAGGTCACGCCGGGTCATCGGAGAATACTTGCTCGGTTGACCCGTCTGCAGTTATTTGGGTCGCACCAAGTCTGTTTCGCTCTCCCTGTGCCCAAAATGCAGGAAGGTTTTTGGCCCATCAAAGTGCCAAAAAGGCCAAACAAACAGTTGCTTGTGGCCTCTTTGATGTCCCCGTCCTTTTGTGTCCACGTCCATCGCGCCTCCTTTAAAAGAGGCTTTTAATTCAACAGGTCGTGTTCACATTTTTGCAGCTTGGCAATTTTCAGGCTTTTAATTTTAACCTCTTCTCAGAGGTTGTAATGAAAAGGAGCCGTATGGACGCCACGTCTCTCTGCAGCTGTTCGCTTGTGTCTCACCTTCCGCACTGTGTTATGACTCCGTTATTCATCCTCGGGACTCACCCTCGTCCCCTTTGTCTTTTCCTTCCCTTTCTCTCGGTTTTTCCAGGAGTCTGTTTGCCAGGAGAGTGAAGGACACCCATCAGGTGGAACAGAAGGATCCTGGCTGGAAGCTGTTCGGGAAAGTCCCGCCACGGGAAGGCCCCGTCAAGGACCCCCGGAAGATCCAGAAGGTAGATTGGATGACGCTTTATCAGGGATTAAAACCTCATTACGGCTTCACTCGCACCAAAATCGGTACTAAAAGTATGACCGCTGACATGCTGGATCAAGCACGTTGCTTGCCAATATTTCTTGAGAAATAATCTGTCCTCAGGGTCATTGTAAATAACGTTCGGGCGTCCTTGGCGTCACCTGGCTGCTGGTTTATGTCCCTTCGGTCAACACGTGCGGATGTGTGCCTCAATTTTCTGACCAAGACTCATCACGTTAATATGTGAGACAGTGGGCGAACTCTGGAGTTGAACGGCGGCTGGTAACCAGACGCCTCTAATTTCCCTCGCCCGCTCTGAAGACGGACGAGGACGTGTCTCAGGTCCGATTAAAGAGCAGGACAGCTCTCTGCTGGTCAACTCGGGCACAAGGCGGCAGTCTGCAATTAAATCCGAGAGAAGCCTGTTATTGCGAATCCATTTCCTCTGTCCGACAACAGGGAGGCGACGCTTTCTGCATGTGTGCTCGGGCCGTTTGGAGCCTGGTTTAAAAGCCTCTTTGTACAGAGTTGTGTGACTTTAATAGTGACTCTTCTGCAAATGACATGCTGCTTGTAAAAGTCAGTGTCAACTGTGCATATTAAGCTCTTATTATGCACATGCAAATGCATGATATCACCAGTCCTTCCTATCTGTGCAGGTGAGCATGCAGGTAATCTGATATTGGAACAGGATTGAGGTTAGCAAGGCTTGGATTTCAGCCTTTGTCCTGCTGGTGCTGCTCTTTGAACGCCTACTGTGTGTGCGTGCGTGTGTGTGTGTCTGTGCGTGTGTGTGAGGCTCTGTTTTCGAGTGTCATTGTTCCGCTGCTGCACCACATCGAGGCTATTTCAAACTTCTTCTTTTTTTAACCCCATTGAGAACAAAGCTGTAAATCGAGTTTTTTGCCGCCCGTTCACCGCCAGTCTGGGGGGAGACGCGGCGCCCACCTTGCCGCCCTGCTGCAGAAAGTAATTGTTCCGGAACCCGCTGGGCCTCTAAATCACTCTGCATGGCAGCCCAGACATGCCAGTTAGTGATGAGGGGGGGCAGGGGGCTCGAATGAAATTAGATGATCTTCCCAGCAGGACTTTTGATTCCATTGGAAGACCCTCAAGGCTCTAATAAAAGAGGGATTTTGTGGCCACACAGATGTAACGCGCCAGGAAAGTGGCGATAAAACCTCCAGCAGAATTAGTTCTAGTAAGATTTTTGGAGCATGTGGCGTTTGATTTGATCGCCACAGAATGTCGCATTAATGCAGGATGACAACGTAACATGGTAACGACAGAAAAGCTGATGGGAAAACAGCGTTCTTTATCTTTTATACACCTCTTAAAAAAGGTTTCAGAAACCGTCTTCGATCGGACCCTTCCACATTTTCTCAGCAGCTGCCTCAACTTCTATTAAAGGGCAGCGATAACCTGATCCAGCACTCTGGGGTAGATTAGAATGTCTGCGAGGACACAGTCGAGCACCGAGCTCCTCTCAGTGCAGTGGCAGCGACTAACACAAGGCAGTGCTGATTTGCTGACACACACGCAGCAGCAGCAGCAGCAGTAGCAGCAGCGTTGGGTTGATGCAGAGCGGAGCCGCGTAGCGTCATCGCTCAGAGAGAGAGAGAGAGGTAAAGAGAGGGGAGGGGGTGGGGGGTGAACAGGGTATCATGCTGCCGCCGCCGCTGCTGCTGCATCCTTTGCAATGCGGGGTGTGTCCCTCCCGTCAGCAGCTCGACTGTCCCTCTGCCCCGCTTCCCTTTCCTCCCGGGTGTCCTGTTGCCAGGAGTGAGCTCTCTGAAGCAGCCATGAGGCGAGGCTAGGGTTCTGGAAACGAACCCCCCCCACCACCACCAGAGGACGAGCCCGTCTGTCAGGAACGGCAGCGTTCATGGTGAGTGAGCAGCCGCGAGCGTGACGACCTGCCGCGTCTCTCTCTCTCCCGCTCTCCCTCTCCTTGTCTGGCAAGAATCAGAGAGCGCCGGCAGTCGGAGGCTGAAGGACGGCGGCTCGGGTTTCACATAATCGCTGCTTTCAGCGGCTTGCAGCGCGGAGCTCCGAGAGGAGCTGCGATGATTCTCACAGTGTGGAGACATGGAGGAGCCTGCTGTTAGGGTCGCGTTGACGGATTCGGGTTAGTGAAGGAGGTGACCCTTCGGCTCAGTACAACAGGAACACGTGCTGCAGCAGCAGCAGCAGCAGCAGCAGTGGGCCCACTCCTTTTCTTTTTTATCTTCCTATTTCTGCTTTTTGAAACTGTAGAAGGGATTTCCTCCTGAGCGTTAAAGAGACACGCCGCTCCGTGGACAGCACTCGTCGGTCCGTCCTTTCCCTCTGTCCTCAGGCTGTACCGGACGCACCGGTGTGAGGCCATCTGTTTGTCTGGACAGTGTCGCCTGCAGTTAATTTTGTCTCCCAGCTGCAGGATCATTACAGGCTTTATCAGGCTCCGTCCTGGTCTGGATTGCGCCGATTAGCGGCGACAAGATCACCAAACAGAAGCAGCTGCGTAGAAAAATGAAAGCCATTGTTTGTAGATGTCCTTCAGAGTCACAAATTGTTCGAGACTTGGCAGCCGAGGAGACACTTTCACAGTCGGATACTGTAAGTCAAGTTTGGACCCAAATCGCACATCGTTTCTATCGGTACGACCTCTGTTTACCAGCTTTTAACCATGCTCGCCACAACAGTAACAGTGAGAAGCACCTAAAGTGAAGCTTCAAGTTTTCTTCTGCATCCTTTGAGCTCTCAGTTTGAGGTCAAATGTCTTTTGGCAATTTATCCAGCTTGTGATCCTCCCAATTATACTCAGTCCATATTGACTCGTGCATTTGCCTGAATCCGTGAACTGCCTCAGTTGGTTTCACACACTTTGTCTTCAGCGTTGCCCGAGGCCCTGTCCGCATGGAAACAGGTTTTTTTTAGGAGTGTCTGTTGGCGTTCTTTCCACGCCGAAGATCAATAATCATGTTCTCTCAAGACGTCCTTTTGCTGCTGATTCTTAAAGATCACAGCTCTGATGACCTTTTGTGTTCCAGCAACATTTTGATGCCCTGCAGTCGCTCCCTGACTACCGACCTCTCTCGCTCTGCTCTTTACCTGCTGAACGCTTGCCTGGAGTGTCTCCCTGTAAAAAGCTGCACTTTAGAGCTGCACTCCAGAGCCTGCAACAGCCTTTTTATCTCAGCGTGCAATATCAAGAATACCGAAGAATCTTTATTCGATCTAAGCTTGAGGTTGCTGCTTCCCCTGCGTCTGTAGGTGCACACTGTAAAGGCCATTAGCAGGCAGGCGGTGTAGCGAGGCACCCTGAGAGCTTTTACATCACTCCCAGGAAATTGTACAACTTCCCTGGAAGCCAGCGTGACAAAGCATGTTGCCGTGGCAGCAGGTTATCGTGGGATACGGCGGCAGCAGTGCTACTATGTGGGGAAGCCTCACTGACTGTCGTCTGGTTCCCTCTCCAGGCCTCCGAGGACGAAAATGGACGATCGAACAAGCGTTGCCGTCCGCCTCTCTCCGTTTGTGCCCTTAAAATAAGGTTCTGGGCTCGGCGTTGGCAGGTAGCCATTACTGAAACGGTATCCGAGCAGAAGTAACAGTGAGGAGGCAGGAGGTGTGTCACGCTCACAATGAGTTGTGTGATTTGATCATCGGGGGAACTGGAAGCGGGAGGGGAGGGGTCTGCTCACTCGCCGTCAGTTGAAGCATTGAGTCTTCGCTACAGCGAGGAGCATACGTTCATGTTCTCATCTCAGCCTCCGTTTTGATTCACAGTCTGGTTTTCATGACAGTTTCTGTGTCGCACCAAGTTTGGACGTTCCCAGCCTTCGCTACCGTGGCTGTTTTCTTCCTGGTCTCACCTTTGTCTCGCATCCTTTGTGTTTCACCTGCATTGCTGCTGAACAGATGCCAAGTAGCCCCCCCCCTGCCTCTGCTGCATCTGTCTGTCCTTAGGGTGCAGAGCTCTGACGAGCCATTTTTATTGACCTGCAGCTGCTCCCTTGGGAGCAGCACATAAAATCAAATGGCAGCATGTGCGTGCTACCTTTTTATTAAAGGACACTGCTGTTAAACGCTGGCTGAAAACAACCATCGCTGCCCTGGTGGAGGAAGTCGCGAGTTGACGATGCGTTTATGTCTGTCAGCATCACTTTTATTCCTTTTTGCAAGAGACTACACACGTGGATGTTGTGGCTTTGGGCTCACTGACCTTTTGAACTCCAAACAAGCATCGATTCAAAGATCGAAACAGTTGTTGTACTTCGCAGGTGTCTCAGTCCAACGACACGGACTGGCAGCGATGCAGACACTGAGTCCTTTCCTTACGGAGGCTCGTATCAGGAAAGGTTTGAGTCCCTCCGTTGAGCACGTTTCCACCTCCACTTGGCACTTTGATGACCTACATTTTTCAAGCTAAAATCCAATCCAATTCAATTAGCTTCACTCGCCCCTCAAGGCCAATAGAAGCCCGTCTGTGGTACAAGACGCAGCGACACACATGCACACATCCGCCCCTGTTGCCGGATGGATTTTCCTGCCCGCGCCCTGATCGATGCGATCGTCCCGGAGGCGGGCGGCACGGCACGGCGCTGAGCTGATTGCAGGCTGCATTATTAACCAGGTCAATGCCAGTTGGAGGAGATTTCTCACCAACAGCCGCGCGCTCGCCCCGTCCGGTGCTGCTTTCCAATTAACAAGCCGATGTAAAAGCTTTTAAAGGTCTTCCCCGAAACCGCCTGCTCTGCCTGAATGATGCATGTGAGGCAGCTGATGGCAGGACGAGGCTGGAAGCTGCTCTGTGGCTTCAGCTCGAAAAGGGTGACTCGCTATCATGTGAACACCCCCCTGCCCACACACACACACACTTTCTGTACTCCTTAGGTCACGCTGCGAGTAGGAGAGAAGTCAGACACCTATTAGAAGCCAGCTGACACGAGTTCAGAGGTCACAGCAACTGTGTCACAAGATAGTCCGCACATTTCTCAAGTCACACACGAAAAAGTGTGTGTGTGTGGGTGGGGGTAGGGGGCATAACCGGTGGGGCGCAACACATGAGAGGAAATATTCTTGGCTTGAAATCTCCCTCCCTCTCTAAATCACTTTGTGCACGTCTGAATACTCTTTACAGGTCACAGACGCCGGCCATGTGAACCTAAATATAGACCACAAATAGGAGGCGTCAGAAGGTGGTCATGCTTGTAGTTTCTGTGTCTGAATGTTGTTGTTTTGGGGGGATTTGTCTCTCTAGGAATATGAAACAAAGAGTGGCAGAGCTGGACCTGGCAACCCAACATCTCCCAGGCAGAGTGTGAGGAAAAACCTGGACTTTGAACCCCTCTCCACCACCGCGCTGATACTGGAGGACAGACCCGCGTATGTAAACACACGCACAGTTGGAAGTGTTTGAGTGGCTGATCGATCCCACATTCCTTGCGCCCGCTCACACACGAGTTTGAGCAGTCGGAGGGTTTCGCGTTTTCTTATCTTTCTTTCTCCAGTCGGTCGGTCTTTATCAGGCGTCCTTCCTCTGCCGCATCATTACACCCCGTTCAGCCTCGTCTCACTGTGTCACTGTTTGGACCACAGATGGTAAAAGAGGAGCAGTGCTGAAAGTTTAATGGCCCTTCCTGAGCCTGGCTCAGTTACCGTCCCCCCACCACCCCCCACTCCACCCTCCTTTTAGGCATTTTGTGATCTGGGGAACACAAAAGCAGGACTTCAACTCTCGTTCACATGTGAAGATAAAACCACGGCAGAAGTGGACCCCATTTCCTCGAGGATAAATGTCCAAGTTTCAGCATATTCGTCTGCTCTTCTTTTAGCAGCCTGCTCGTGTTTATGTGACTTTGTCTTCACTGCCAACCTCTGCTGGAGAGAAACGACTTGGAAGTCAGAGGAGGAGCGCGCCATCTGTCTTTGCTTGTAAACGAGCAAAACACGAGTCGTTCCGTTGGCAGATCTTCCTGCAGAGACGCTCCGACGAACGCGACCGAAACGAATGACACGCTTCAAAACAATAACATGAACTGACTGGATTTTTAAAAGGATACTTGGTTCATTTTTAGGGCATTAAAGTGACTCACTCACCCAGCACGATGTCTTTAAGTGAACTGATAAGATTTCACTGATTGGATCAAACGTTCAATCGATTTTCTGTCCGACAATAAACGTTAAAGTGATAGATTATTTTGGGGTCAAAGGTCAATGACTGGGGCGATGAGACCCTCAGCATATCTTCAAGAAGCCAAAGATCCGGACCATAATCTTGGTTGCCCACCATGATGAGGGACCACGTGTTCATCTGTAGAGTGCAGAGAGTTCACTTGATGACTGCAGTCAGTGGACTGAAGATGAGAAGTCTTCATGTTGTGTCCTGCTTGCAAACCATGAATAATGTAACAACAGGCCGTTGCTCACCCTTTTTCCTTGCTTGTGTGTGTTTGTGTGTGCGTGCATGTGTGTGTGTGTGTGTGTGTGTGTGTGTGTGTGTGTGTGTGTGTGTGTGTGTGTGTGTGTGTG
>JASSRZ010000060.1:1820522-1865938 GCA_032164315.1 Malacoctenus gilli
GTGTGTGTGTGTGTGTGTGTGTGTGTGTGTGTGTGTGTGTGTGTGTGTGTGTGTGTGTGTGTGTGTGTGTGTATGATAAGTCTGACTGAAAGCCCACCTTTTGCATTTCAGTGCCACTCTAACTGATCACAGTGATGTGTGCATCTCGGCATGGCTGGCCTTCTTTTACATGATCCCTACAGTGAGGTAAGAACATGCTGCAAAACACGGGGAACTTTGCGAGCGTTGGGTGAGAGACGCAGCAGTAAGTCAGGACCCAGTCCACCTCCTGCTGGGTGCGGCCGCCAGACCCCCGCGTGCACTGAATGCTTAAGACGTCATGGAAACAGCCGATTTCCAGCGAACGCGCAGCGACCCACCCAGCAATCGGACTCAGATCTGAGGCTGAGCGAGCGGAGGCCCGATATGCTCCCACGTAAAGAACCTCAGATCGATCGGATCTCATCTCGGCCACTTCCCCCGCTGCTGGTTTTCGTCCCGTAACTCGACTTGTAGATAAGAACGTGTCGCGTGTCTGACCCCCCTCAGCTTGCCGGATCCCAGGCCACCCACCACGGAGCCGCCGGGGACAACTCCCACCCCCACAGAGCTCAGCACGACCACTCTGCCTCCTGCTTTGGAAGCAGATTATTATTATTTCGAACCAACATACATGAACGACATACCCAGTCTCCCCACTTCTGCGTCACATGGTTCAAGTGAGTTTTGCTTTGAAGGAGCGTGTTGCTTTGAATTTATCGGATCTTTTCTGTGCAGTCGGTTAACCGCGCCCCGTGTTCCCCCACAGCAGAGTGTGAACCCTGCCAGCTGGAGACCGACTTGGACGATGTTGACCCAAAGGACGTCCAGTACCTGAACCTGGTGGTTGGATCGCCTCCTTGTTCAACTTCCATCCAGTGAGACTCTACCAGTACTCAAAGCAGCTGTTGCTGCAGTGAAAAGCCAACCTTCATTTAGCCCGATGGAGCCCTTTTCACAAATTAGATTTACAAACAGAGCAAGCAGCGTATCCGTGAGGCTGTGTGAGGTCTTTCTTTTTATTTCCGATGGAGATAAGAAGTTCAGCTTCACTTTCGTCCTTCCTTCCTGTGACCCTGATATCCATCAGTCTCTCCTTGTTTAATCTTGGTTCATCTCTGTTTTTTGGGGGGGTTTTTTTTGGTGTGTAGCATCTTCCTCCAGAACGCCTCGTCCCTCTGTTATGAGTCGTGGCATTTCGTCGTGGTACTGCAGAAGCTGGCAGCTTTCCTTGTCCCTATGGACGACCCTGACGTCACGTCAGCAGAAAGTCAGTTCCAACTCCTTCACAAACACAGTGACCCAACTTATTAAAGTTGCATCAGGGCTTCTTTTAAGTGAACAAACGACCTGGTTGTGTACAAACGTGGTCGCATGTGCTTTGTTTGGAAATGTCTTCTGTTTCCTCCCAATAGCTGAGGGATGTCTCTGCCAGGGGGGGTCGGACAGACTCCCGAATGAAAACCTAAAAAGCGCGAAGATTTGGCCTCCGAGGGAAACCTGTGGCTCAGTTGAAGTCATGTGAGTGGCTTGAAAGTCACACAGCAGGGGAACCTTGACGGGAGCGAGTCGAACCCGTGCCGCCCTTGTTTTTCAGTGAGACCCTGGTCGACGGCAGTGACGAGTGTGTGGGCGCTCCCAACCTTACGGTGTACTTCCGAGAGCTGTGCACCAGGATCGGGTGCCTTTTTTATGGGTACGCTCTCCTCCAGACGCTTTGCTCGAGTCACCGCCGTGGATCACAAAGCACAACAGCACGGTGGTGAACCACAAAACGCAGCTGCAGCGAAGATAGGAACAAAACAAAAATCAGAAAACATGATCACAGCCAACAAACACAAATGGAAGTCAGAGGGAAAAAAAACACGGATCTGGAAACCCAATTAATAGAGAAGAAGAAGAAATGCAGCAGCAATACACTCAAAATGGAAAAGGCGCTGCCCCTTTTATATACACCTCACTGAACACCTGCACATTCTGATGTCACATTTCAAAATAACAGCCTTTTGAATGTTGGGATATGACTGAATTTATGGATGAGCTTTTATTTTGAATTCAGTTTCCGGACAGTTGATATTGTGTCAATGTTTCTTGACAGGCACACGGAGGAAATTCCTACGGGTGGCATGAAAAGGGAAGAAAAACATCCAAATTCTGTTCAAATAGGGATGGACGGCCAAGGCGCAAGCACCTTGCATCTCGCTGGAAACGGGTACCGACCTCTTCCCTTTTCACTTCATGGTGTGATGCTTTCTGCTCTGCAGTTGGGTTTTGTGATTTTTTTTTGGTTTGTTTGTTTATTTGTTTGTATTTTCAATGTTGGGATATAACTGATTTCATGGATGAGCTTTGATTCTGAAATCACTTGCCGTACATTTAAGATTGCATCAATGTTTCTTGACAGGTACGCGGAGACGTTGACCATTGACAGGTTCCCGAGTGCTAGCCGGAACGAACTGCCGTCATCACAAGTTGTGGACAGAGTTCTAGCCTTGGAGCGTTCCCCTCCCATAGTGTACCTACCTCTTCCATTCCACTTCATGTTGATGTGCCTTCCTGCTTTGTATTTGTGATTTGTTGTTTTCTGTCCTGTGACCTGCACCTCTTTTTCAACGCGTTCCTTCATGGAACAGCCACAGTTCCCTGTGAGGTACAAAAGTAACAGATTGCTTTCTGACTTCCTCTTTGCATCTTCCCGAATCAGAGTCGAGGAACCCGTCATTGAACTCTTGAAGCCGATTTTAGGTGAGTTTTCCCCTTTACAAAACAACACTGACCACATGCTTGGGAGGGAGATGCAGTTCTGGCCTGCAGCACTTTGGAACCACCTTCTTATTCAGGCCTGATTCAAATCAAAAAAAGAAACAACCTTCAAATTAATTAGAGGCCTTGAGGATATTCTACCTCATGCATCTTTTTCCTGTGACTTCAAAAGTAACAGTTGTTGCTTTCAGTACTTTTGAAATGGTCAATAAAAAAATCATCAGTTTGCTGCAACATATCAAGATGATAGGTTAGATTTTATTGCATAACTGCTATGGAAAGTTTTCTTCTATATTTTGCACACGACCGCGCAATTTTTCTGACACTTCCTGGCGATAACTGCAGGTTGTTTTGTGTTTGTTTTTTTTAACTGAAACTTTCCGTCTGCTTATCTCTGAAGTTACCATGTGATGGTCTTTCTTACAGTCTGCCATCTCTGCTTTGAACGGGGCGGCAGGAAAAGCATCGAACCAAATGCAATCTATTCCCTGGAGTTTGTCATGCCATTTCAGGACTGCGCTGCCATCATCAGGTGAGTGCCGAATGCTAAAGACAAGCCCACCCGGTTCAGTTTCTGAGGAAAAGTTTTGGCAACGAGGCTTCCTGCCTTCTGTCTGGCAGGGTCAGTCTGAAGTACGAAGAAGGCTTCTGTGTGTATGAGTCGGACCCCCTCTTCAGGACTCTGCTGGAGAAGCTGAGAGAGAACTAGCCCAAGAGGGAGAAGAAAGAAGCGGCTCTAATCTGATTAATGTGCTGGTTTGAACTTTTCGCTTTTTTTTGGCCTTTTTCTTTTTGCTTTTTATGAGACGACCAGTGTCAATCTCAGAGTTCAGGGAGTGGTGCAGCCAACTGAGGATGACGAGATGAATTATATTCGGAATTCCTCTACATTTGACGAACTTTAATACTTAATCACTAAAAGGCAGCTTTCTGTCACTGCTCTTTTCTTGGTATTGCTGCCATCTGCTGCCCAGTTTTGAGTAATACAACTTTTTCTGTGAGTCTGACTTTCATTATTGACTCGCCAATGTTTGACACCCCAGACCTAAGCTGTAACGATGCCCCGCCCTGGTTGGGAACGTGTGACGCATCTGCTCTGCATCTATCGTTTCCTAATAAATCTTTGAAATGAAGAAACATCAAGGCTGGTTTAAAAAAAAACCAAAACTTTATTGTAAGCAACAAGTAGAAAAAACATCGTCGTCTTCAGAGTCATAAGAGTCACAGATTGACCCCGTGCACGTTCATGGATCACTAGAAGTGTTCGTGTTGCGTCTGATGCTCGTTCGTCTGATCACTCGCCGCTCGCCAGCCTTTTCTTCCACCCACCACAGCGGTCGCCGATCTCGGCCTGCCGGCTCATCAGACTCGCCAGCCGCTCCCCCAGACGGTCCGACGCGTCTGCGGTGTCCTCAAAGTCCCGCAGCAGGACCCGGCTTCCCAGCAGCCCGCGCCGCTCCTTCAGCCGCAGGTTGTCGCTCTGCAGGCGGCTGCGCGCCTGCTTGGTCCTGGTCAGGACGTCCCTCTTGCTCGCCAGCGCCGCCTCCACGGCGGCCAGCTGGCCCCGCATGGCGTGGACGTCCGCCTGGCTCCCGTGCAGCTTCTCCTTGACGTCTGCGAGGTGCTGACCCAGCGGGAAGAGACGCGAAGCGTTATTTGTTTGCGTGGGGGTCCCGCCATGCTGCGGGACGACCCAACCCACCTCCAAGCAGCTGCTGAGTTTCCTCTGCAGCTTCGAGCACTCCTCGCTCTGCTTCTCAGCCTCTCTCTTCTGCTCCAGCCGCGCCGCCTGCAGCTGGTCGAACTGGATCAGCAGCGGGTCGCGGCCCTGCTCTTCCTCGTCCCGCAGCTCCGCCTCCAGGCGCCGGATCCTCATCCTCAGCCTGACGTGCCTCAGCCGCAGCTTGGTCAGCTCGTCCTCCCGGAGCCGCTCCGCCGCCAGCGCGGCCTCCACTCTGGCCTGAGCCGCTTCTCTGCCTAGGCGCCGGCTCAGCGCCGCCACGGCCGCTTCCTGCTTCAAAAGGACGAGCGCCCGCCACTCGTTGTCCACCTGGGGACAGGTGATGAGACAGCGAGACAGCAAACTTTATTCTAACACTCATTGTGGATATATCTTTTGTAGGCTGTAATAGTTTCACACTTAAATCTGGACCGTCCCCCTGACCTCGCCGCGCTTCTCCTTCACTCGGACCTGCAGCTCCTCCGCCTGCGTGCGAGCCGCCTCGGACTCACAGGCCAGGTGCTGCCTCAGGCCCGCCAGGACCCCCATGCACTTGTCGTACTCCCGCTGCAGCGCCGCGTCGGTCCGCTCCCCGTCCAGCCGGCCGGCCCCGCCCGCCTTCCTGCGGAGGTACTCTGCCAGCTTGGTCTGCAGCTGGCCGTTGCGCTGACTGGCCTTGTCCCTCTCCTCCTGCAGCCCCTGGAGGATCTGAGCGTAACTTTCGTACCTGTCGTCTTCCTCTCCTGCATCTGGGGTGGCACAGTGGCTTTCCTCCTCTCCCTTGACCTCCTCCTCCTCCTCCTCCTCTCGTGCAGGAGTAATGGGCAGGGTGTCCACGTCTTCTTTGGTAAATTCCTCATCATGGCCACTATCAACTTCCAAAGCAACACTTCTCTCTGGTTCCTCGTTGACTTCCTTCATGCTCACAGCCTCGTCTGGACTAGTGTAGTCACTGTTACCAGCAGGAAGCTCCTTTTCGCTGGTTTCTTCTGGCTCGCTGGTGTTTGCTCCTTCAACAGGAGGCTTCACTTCCGTCCCTCCATCACTGGCAGCTTGTTCTGCCTCCTCAGTTGACATAATTTCAGAAGTAAGATCCTTCATTTCATCCCCAACAACAGCAGCATTATCTTCTGCTGTTTTCTCTTCCATCATTCCGTCGCCTTCCTTTATCATTTCCATTACTTTCTGAATAAAAATAAAAGAATTTCCAAGAGTAACACCTAATTTATTGCGCTTTTACTACGGTCCACTTCTCTGTTCAATGAACTCTCCGTTTGCGTTCAGTTGTCCGGGAAACAGAGCTCAACCAATCACAGCACGCCCTGAAGCGAGCTCATGAATATGAACAGACGAAGAGTGCGAGGGCTCGTCAGTACGCATGCGCGGGGTTCAGCCTCCGACAACAAGAAGCAGGAGCCAGGCAAGATGGCCGACCTGGGGAAGAAGTACTGCGTGAACTGCCTCGCCGACGTTACCAACCTGCGGCTCCGCTGCACCGACTGCCCCGATATCGAGCTGTGTCCGGAATGCTTCTCGGCGGGCGCGGAAATCGGGAACCACCGGAGATGGCACGGCTACCAGCAGGTCGACGGCGGTCGCTTCTCTCTCTGGGGTCCCGAGGCAGAGGGAGGATGGACCAGCAGGGAAGAGCAGTCGCTGCTCGATGCCATCGAGCAGTATGGATTTGGAAACTGGGTACAACACTGTTTAAGTTTCTCTACACGACAAAACTTCACGAATACTTCATGTACACTCACTGGCGGCAAGTTTAAATGCATTCAGAGCATTTGCTGGGTAAAAACGGGAAAGTATCGTAGATTTTAGTTGAGTTTCTTGGCGGAGAAGTTGATTCGAGCACACCAGATCGAGAGAATTAGAAACCAGTAAGTTTTCTAAGCTCTGCAAGTTAGTACACTTGATCGTATTTCACCTTTTCAGTCAAACGTATTTACTCACAAAGTCAAGCCACAAACGTGTCACAGATTCTATGCCACTGATTAGTTTAGCTAGGACATTGTCTCTGTGTCCTTACTTGTTGTGTTTCTCTCTCATTCTATTGTCGTGCATGCACATGACTGTACCTGAATTGGCCTTTTGCATAAGTATTTTCTTGCATTCTGACATCAGGAGAAAAAGAAATTTGCAAATGATGGTGTTATCTCAAATATTGTCATCAAATTCATCACAACCAACTTCCTGTTTGTCTTCCTCCAGGAGGACATGGCGGCGCACGTCGGAGCGTCTCGAACGCCTCAGGAAGTCATGGAGCATTACGTCACCATGTATATCCACGGCAACCTGGGCAAGGCCTGCATCCCAGACAACATCCCCAACCGAGTGACCGACCACACCTGTCCGAGCGGCGGCCCCCTGTCGCCCAGCCTCACCACGCCGCTGCCCCCGCTGGACATCAGCCTGGCCGAGCAGCAGCAGCTGGGCTACATGCCGCTCCGCGACGACTACGAGATCGAGTACGACCAGGACGCGGAGAAGCTCATCAGCGGGCTCTCCGTCAACTACGACGACGAGGACGTGGAGATCGAGATGAAGCGGGCTCACGTGGACATGTACGTGCGCAAGCTCCGAGAGCGCCAGCGGCGCAAGAACATCGCCCGGGACTACAACCTGGTGCCGGCGTTTCTGGGCCGAGACAAGAAGGACAAGGAAAAGGACAAACCGGGCGGATTGGGTGTCGTCGGCGCTACGGGGGGTGTGGGTGCAGCGGGGGCCGGCGGCGGCTCAATGGGATCGGGTTCCGCAGCCGCGCCGGGATCGGGTTCAGTTCCGGGTGCGGCCAAAAGAAAGATAACCAAGGAGGAGAAGGAGCAGCGGGTGAGGCTGCGCGGCCTCTGCCAGTTCATGGCCCACCGGGAGTTCGAGGACTTCTTTGAGAACATGCACAAGGAGCGCGTGCTGAGGGCCAAGGTGCGCGAGCTGCAGCGCTACCGCCGCAACGGCATCACGCGGCTCGAGGAGTCGGCCGAGTACGAAGCGGCGCGCCACAAGCGGGAGAAGCGCAAGGAGAACAAGAGCGTGGTCACCTCCAAGCGGGGCGGCTCCGGAGGCGGCGGGCTCGGCTCCGGCATGGGGCTCATGGGGGGCGGCGGGGGCGGCGGCGGAGTCGGAGGGGGCTTGGGCATCGGGGGCGGGATCAAGGAGGAGGGCAAGGACGGCGAGTTCGCCGCCATCGAGAACCTGACGGGCTTCGAGCTGCTGTCCGACCGGGAGAAGGTGCTGTGCAACTCGCTGAACCTCAGCCCGGCACGCTACCTGACCGTCAAAACCATCATCATCAAGGACCACCTGCAGAAACGGCAAGGCATCCCTGCCAAGAGCCGGCTGCCCAGCTACCTGGACAAGGTCCTCAAGAAGCGCATCCTCACCTTCCTCACCGAGAGCGGCTGGATCTCGCGAGACGCCTCGTAGCGCTCCCAATCCACGGAGGCCCGGAAGCTCTGGAGGCGGGACTTTAAACTACTGGTTTTCACTGTATATTTCAGGGGTCATTCTGTAAATATGTACATAGCAAAGTGGGGGGGGGGGGGCTTCTAAAATCCTGAACATGTATATTTTTTATACCAGGGCTACAAAAAGAACTAAGCCTTTATTTTTGCATTTGGGAACCAACTGGGATGCATCCAGATGCGTTTTTGTACCTGCAGAGGTTTGTAGTATTATTGCAGCAGCCAAAGCGTCACCCAGAAGTTGTACATCATGGAGTATTCAAGGTAGTACTGGCAAGTGAATGTTAGACAGCAGCTCGTAGACGGAAAAAGGATCCACCCCGTTTTTCAAAAAAAGGTTCCCTCAGTTCCCACAGACTTTGGTTGGCACGTACAAAACGCACAACTTGAGAGGAATGCCAAAGAACTTTGCTGAGTAGGGTTTTCCATTGGGTGGATGTACCTGTTATCTGGCACTTTCTCATTTGATGCTCACGCCAGCTGAAGACACAAAGTTAGTCGTTGATCTCGAAAAGGCGGCGTTTCAGTTTTGCAACATTGTTTGCAGCCAGGCAGCAAAAGCTGCTCTCCTGATGTGACCGAGACATTGTATCAGTTTACCAAGAGACACACGATGCATTTCCAGACAGTAGTGAAATTGTTTGGAAATGGATCAAATGTTGTTAAACATTTGGAAATGTAGCGTAAGTGTGTGTGTGTGTGTGTGTGTGTGTGTGTGTGTGTGTGTGTGTGTGTGTGTGTGTGTGTGTGTGTGTGTGTGTTCAGAGTTGCCTCTGCCACAAGGTTTTCTCAAGGGTTTTTGGAATAAACAATTATTATGATTGAACCTTTTTCACCAAAACATTTTCTGCTAAATTTCATCTTTTTTTATATATATATCTTGAGCTAATTGAAATTTATAATGATGATTTTTTTTTCTTTGACAGTGGCATTATTCTGCATTTACATCCAGGTTTTTCCAGGTGTTTCCATATTGTTGCAGATGTCCAAAAAAAAGCCCCTCCTTTTTGGTTTTCTCAGAGGGATTTTTTTCCTATCTGGCGGTCCCGCTTATTTGACATTATCAGATGTAAATAGTTTTGTAAGATAAATTTAAAAAAATACAATACGCGATCAGTGAAATGTATAGTATTTTGTGTTATTACATTTTTACAGCTTTTGTAATGAAAACAGCGGGTCAAAAAATTAGTTTTTAGGTTTCCAGAGAAGACGCATTTCCCGTGGCCGTGTCTCTAGTGATGGCATGCTGTCGAGCTGTCCGAAATCTTGTTTTGCTGTTGCACATGACAAAGTTTGTATGGAGATGTAATAAAAGTGCAAATACTTTATAATCCTGGATGTCAGCGTTTTCCCTCCTGTGTGTTCAGATTTACAGGGGCCACAAGCTAATGCAGAAAAAAATACTTATTTAATATATATTTTATAAGAAAAATACATGA
This sequence comes from Malacoctenus gilli, assembly GCA_032164315.1. Lineage (NCBI taxonomy): Eukaryota > Metazoa > Chordata > Actinopteri > Blenniiformes > Labrisomidae > Malacoctenus > Malacoctenus gilli. The sequence goes on from JASSRZ010000060.1 coordinate 1,829,927, forward strand.
GCAAGTATGTCGTGAAATAGATAGTAAAGTTTAGTATTCTGTGTTAACAGAAAATAGTCACAGCAGAGCTTCCGCCCACCTGTAGAATGACCAGAGCAGGGTTACGCTGTTTGATAAGGCTCTTTTTTTCCCTAACTGCCCTTGGTCACGTGAGGCCTTCACCTTTCACTCAAACGCAACCACACTACGTGCTTACGTCACATGCGCTCAGAAATCCCATTGGCCAGTGCAAAGAGCGTCTATGCGCATTCGAATTTGATTGGCTCAAACTGCGCGACGCCCACATCAGGTTTGTACGTCCGTCCAGCGTGCGCTACAAGGAGGACTTCTACCCTCAGCTGCACAGCGAGCGACACGGGGAAAGACATGGCGAGCTGGTGTGTGCGAGCGGTGCGACAGAGCTACTCCCTCGTAGCCTCGCCGGCCTTGATGAGGTAAAGCCGTGTCGGTGTGTCCGTCCCGGGCTGTCGGTCGCTTCCCTGGCGCTGCTCCGTTAGCTGTAGCGTTAGCTCACCTAGCCGAGCACAGTCCTCACTGTTGACCTTAGGTGGAAAATCCAGCTGCACAGATGGATTGTACGGGTGTGTGTGAGACAGCTGAATCAGACTCGTGTCCAAACACTTCACGCGTGATTTGACAGCTTTCCCATTCGCGTTAAGGGGGAGATTACGTGACACATCCTCATTGAAAGGGGGTGTTACTATGGTTAGCTAACACATCCTCAATGAATGTTAAACCGCTGTATGTGTGTGTGGTAGAATTTTACCAAACTGAGATATTTCTGTGTAAATATGTTTGTCTGTTTCTTTCTTGAACTGGTAGGGAAGCAATCTGCATTTACCTGTCAGCTATTTCATAGTTTCACCATACGTAACTCGGTGAATGACGTCAGGACGCAACAGTATTGGCAAGAAAGCTGATGAAACCTCGTGAAACGTGCGGTTTTGAAAATACGCAGTAATAAACGCGTCCTTCATGATGTCAAACATGTGACGTAAAGAGGCATTAAGTGATTTAAATCAATTAGGCTTAATTATGCAACATTCTTGGAGCTGCAAGGCAGCTTGGTGTTGTGTAACTTAAGTTGTCTGATACCTCAATTAGTAGGTCGAATGTTTACAACAGTGTGTTTACACTGGAGAGGACAATTAAAGCAGATTCAATTAATTTAATGGGCCGATTCTCTCCGTCTTTGTGCATCAGGGCGTCCCCTCGGTTGCTGTGCACGGCCACCCAGCAGAAGAACGGCCATGGGACGGAGGAGGAGGCGGAGAAGACGACGGAGCAGAACGCGGCCCAGAAGGCCCTGATGGAGGAGAAGACTCAGCTGGAGGAGCAGCTCAAGGACATGACGGTGGGCAGGAGCTGACCGCAGACGACGGTGGCGCGTCTCAGTCAGTGTTCGGCCTCTAACTCTCGCTGCTCTGCTTTTAGGAAAAGTACAAAAGAGCCTTGGCAGACACGGAGAACCTGCGGACAAGGACTCAGAAGATGATCGAGGACGCCAAACTATACGGTAAACACCCTCTGCGTGGGTCTAAGGTTGCAGGATTGCGCAGTAGCATAGATCCACCACCAGGTATCATCATGGAGCAAGGTCAGCTCTCACAACTGGCTTTAATGCTCATAATGTTGTATTTCGCCCTCTCTTTTCTTAGGGATCCAGGGTTTCTGTAAGGACCTGCTGGAGGTGGCCGACATCCTGGAGAAGGCCACGGAGAGCGTGCCCAAGGAGGAGGTGACGAGCCAGAACCCCCACCTGAAGAACCTGTACGACGGCCTGGTGATGACCGAGGTGCAGATCCAGAAAGTCTTCACCAAGCACGGCCTGGTCAAGCTCAACCCCGACGGCGAGAAGTTCGACCCCTACGAGCACGAGGCGCTCTTCCACGCCCCTGTGGAGGGAAAGCAGCCCGGGACGGTCGCCATCGTCACCAAAGTGGGCTACAAGATTCACGGGCGCACCCTGAGGCCGGCGCTGGTGGGGGTGGCCAAAGCTCCATAGGACTGACGGGACAGAGTGGGATCGCTCGTGTCGTGCAAGGAGACCTCAAGCTCAGCAGACTGGTCAGAGGCACCCACCCCACTCCCACCCTGAGGTGCCTCCAACAGACAGGAACCCAATGGAACTTTGTAGCTGGACAGCGTCCGGCTGGTTTTAACAGATCCTCTGGCACAGGAGCCTCTTTTCAGTTTGTCATCTGCGTTTCGATCATCAGTTGTTGATTAAAATCAAAGTACCACGAGTTAGTTCACAAGTTTTTTTTGTCTCAGAACTAATAAACCTTTGTGGTGTCTAGAAAATGCGACGAGAATCTATGTTGGTTTTCTAAAAACCTTTTCCAGAAGAGGTTTGCCGTCACAAAGTGAGTCGAGCTGATGCGGAGCAGCTTGCGTCATTCCAGACTTTTCAAACCTCAACGACACCAAACAGGCTTTGTATCAGTTCTCTTGTTTTGTGAGTCTGTTGGATAAAAAAAGAAAATGCTACGAATGAAAACAATAAACAGCTGAAGGATGTGACTTTGCTGTCTCCATGGTAACTCGGGTCTGGTCAGCCAGCTCCGGGCTTGGCGTCTGCCACAGAGAGTTTGTCGTGTCGGTCAACTGTGTAACAGTTTTATCTGTGTGGTTGGTTGACCGGCTCTCTGTGTTGACCTTCGTCCAAGTGTCAGAATAAACTGATCACCTTGAAAATCTTTGTCGGTCTCGCTTCTTGGCTTCTGTGCTGGCAGGGATGAAGCACCTCACTAGTGGGCTGAAACCTAAAACATGGCGCCCACAGTTACACACATGTCACAAACGATAATAACCTGTGAATGGACCAGGAACGCTTAAGTTTCTGTAGTAATCCTGTGTTTACATGTTGCTGCACCAACACACTGGTCTAAATGAGCGGTGTCAGGTGATTGGTTGGTTTCAGGTGCGTTTGAGCAGGAAAACGTCTGAAATTCGGAGGAATTCAGGACGAGGCGTCAATCTTGAGCGTCTGACATTCAAACTGACATCCAACACCTGTTCAGTGGTTCATCCTCCTCTCCCTCCACACACACTTCAACCTTCTTTTCATTTTTCCGCCACTCTTCCGCCTTTCTGTCGGCGCACATCTGACAAGGCGGAGCTAATTGACAGGCGTTCTCGCCGTGCTCCCTCCTCAGCGCCGCGACTCCACCTGTTCCCTCGTCTCAGGGGTTGCCTGGAGTGGCGTGGGAGGGGGGGAGATAAAGGGGGCAGAGGCAAATTACTCCTCCTTTTGGCAGTAAGTGGAGTCGACAGGTTGGCAGTTCCTCATTAGGAGGTTTGTTTCGCGGGGAGGAGCATGGATCCCTCTTGTTCCTGCTTTGATGAGACCCCGCGCAGTCTGACTTTGATGTCTGTCATTAATGAGCCCCCTTAAAAGGCGTTTGGTTGGCGCTGGGCAGGGGGAGTGACGAGGGGAGCTGTCTTGTTTCGTGCACTAAACTGCAGCTTTTGCTCGAACCTTTTTGGGTTTTCCTTTTTTCTCAGTGACAGATTGATGGGAAACCTTTAGGAAAGGCTCTCAGGGTGTCCCAGGCCCCCCCAAATCCAACCTTTAGTTTGTGATGTGACTGTTTGTAAAGCACGGCAATATTTGGGAGATAAGGATGATCTGGCAGAAAATCTTCCACGCGTTTGGAGAGGTCTCGTCCTCTTTCTCTAATTGTCCCATTCATGTGTCAGCCGCTCCTCCCCATCCGTCCCGCCCCCTCAGGTTTGACTGAGGACACGTTAGGAGTGTTTTCTGCGGGCCGTCTCTTGGATCTGGGCCTCATGAATAGTCATTGTGAGCCCTCGGCCTTCGGGGACGGCGCGGCAGACAGTGCCGACTGTTTGTTTACTGGAGACGCCGGAGCGATGGGCCTCTGAAAGCCATTGTGGTGCAAAAGCAGGAGGGGGGAGGAAGGAAAGAGGCGGCGATGGAAGTCGGAGAGAAATCAGCAAGGGGTCGGGGACGCTGACGGAGAGCGGGAGCAGGAGGGCGGCGGGAGGAAAATGAAACTCTTCAAAGGCGGCCTGTAATGGGAGAGAGGTCGAGGGCTGGTGGGTGGATGCGGATTGTCTGGAAGTTATTTTTCTTCCGACAAACTCCAAGACAACATCTTCAAGGGTGTTCAATAATTCATGTTCGGGGATCTTCTCAGAGCCCTTTCACTTCCCATTCAACAAGCCTAACAAGACCTTGGCAGCGGCACCAAGGGGGGGGGGGTGTTTGTTTACACAGATCAGATCCAGCGAGGGGAAAGTAGCTCACTGGGGGTCAGATGATTGCTGCGAGTTTCCTGGGATAGGCAGGGCGCAAAGACCACCAGCAGGAGGCGATCAGGCGCACGTCGAGCATGAATGAGGTCAAAGCAGCGCGGCGAGGCTCAGCGGATGCTACACGTGAGAGGTTGGTCCTACTGTTAGAGACACCCCGAGGACAGCGCGCAGCGCAAAGGACAGCTCCTCCTGTCCTGCTCCTTGAGAGGCGGCAGCTCGTGCAGTCCTGCAGAGAGACGCTGTCAGCATCAGTGTCTGTTTTGTTCGAAGCCTCAGTGGCCACGTGTTGCAGGCGTTTGGGGGGAAACGCCCCCTTGCTCCAATCATCTGCGCAGCCTTTCCGTGGAGCAAGTTCTCCCTTTGAGTCCAGCCCAGAGGTTCTGCCCTTGCTTAACCTTGACAAGGTTCCCACTGGATGCACGGCCTCGTGTTCCTGCAGTCAGTTGTCGCCTTCCTCTGAACCTTCCTGCAGGATCTCAGGCTGATCGTAGGTGCTTCACGTCCCCACCAGGTGTGCAGCTTGTAGATTCACTTTCGGTGTGACGTCACCTTGTATTTTATGTGCAAACTGACTTTGCGCCATCTCTGCGCTTTAACCCAAAACAGGTGGCGGCAGTTTGCTGCAAGAAATGACACTCAAAACAACAAGGATGAGTGTGTTTTTGGTAACCAACTCGGCAAGATAGAGGTGCATCTGCTGCCCGGATTTATGGGGAACGCAGGCCAGGACGCCCCCCTGGAGACCACCTCAGCCCCTCCTGCATGCCGAACAACTGCTGTTCCTGTGCTCCTGCTGACTGACAGCCTTCACAGACCTGCACACAGCAGGTATGTGACAACTCTTTGATTCAGTCGTGATGCTCTCATTGGTCTATGATGGAAAAAAATGTAAGATGAAGCAGAAACGTGATTAAGGAGCCTTTTTGTCTCATGATTTTTATTATAGACATATGTTGCCTTTCAAAAAAAGGGGTTGTGTTTGGGAAACACTGGTCTTATGAAGAGAGGAACGGCAACCGCTTTGTTTGTCGTTTGCTCCTTGTGCTTGGAATAATCTGCCGTTTCCTCTCGGTGTGTCAGCGCGCTGCTTCCTCCCACCCTTGCAGGGAGCCCCGTCCCCCTGTTCACACACACTTCCCTCTCCTCCTCCATCAGCTCCTCTTTTTTTGCCACCACTCCCTTGACAATAATTAGGACATTTGCCTTGCCGAGTAAACAAATCTGTCGCAATTAGCGTTCCTCATGTTGAAGGAGGAGGTTCAGTGGCCTACCTCAGGTCCAGGGGGGATTGCGGCGGGTGGGTTGTGTACCTGGGTTTGAGATAAAAGCCGGGGGGGGGGGGGGTTCTGGGTGTGATTGAGTGGGAGCTTGGGGAGTTGGAGGCGCATGGAGAAAGTGTCTTGGTTCTCTCGGGGGAACCTGACAAATGAAAATGTTCCCAAAGCAAAGATTTACATCACGTGCTGACAGAAAGAAATGGCTCTCGTGTGTGTGTTGCAGCAGCAGCGAGACAGCTTTGCAGCTTTAAAGGAGCCACAGTTTGTTTATTTCTAAGGCTTTGGTCCATTTTATCACCGTCTGGCAGCAGAACTCACTCGCTGAAGGTGGGAATGAAATGATGCACGCAGAAGCGTCCTGTCAGAGGACAGGTTGGGATCACAGAGGCCTGGGTGGTCGTCAGACTTCCATCGAAGGCAGAATATATTTTGCTGTCACCCTGAAGCGCCGAGTATTATGTAAGAGGTGTAGTTGAGCAGAGGCCATGCAACACCTGGGCTCTTATCCGGGTGGATTATAGGTCACGTTGTACCAATATATGCGTTTACTGTGGGCATACGACGGTGTGTTGGATCGGTTCAGTCCGAGGAGCTCCTCCCTCTTCTGCTCTCCTCAGGGCTGGGTTATTGAGACTGTGGATGGCGTCTCTGATTAGCTCATCATGCTTGAAGGTTTACTGTAGGTCAGCGCGATCGCTCAGAGACGCCAGCCTGGCCGCGACGCCGCGTTTGACGTCGCTCGCGACGGCTCGCGAGCACAAAGCTGCGGTGCTGAAATCCGTCAACTGATGAGAGAGGAAGAAACACTCGCTATTTGTGTGTAAAGCAGCATTCGGAGCGGTGATGGGTCTGACAAGCTTCCAGGAGGTGCAGCCGTGTCGCGTGTCTGCACGCAGTGGTGGAGAGAACAGCGCGGTCCACATGTACAAGCCAACACGCATGGCCGCGCAAACACGCCGACAATCATGTATATTCGTCGGGTACAAGTGTGAGTCTTCATGCACCGGTGGTGCCCGGGAACACGGCGGGCCCCCCCGTCCTCTGGCCGGGGTGAGTTATCAGCCTGGCACGCGTTTAATGTGGGATGACAGGGTGTGACCGAGGGGGGGGGGGGCGAGTGAGGAGGGGGCCCGGGCGCCGCCGCGCTCTTTAACCAACGGTCACACCTTTCAAAGCATGCGAGAGCGAATGTGAGCGACTGGGAGGAGGGTGGTTGGGGCGGGGGGGGGGGGTCTCGATGTGGTGTCGATGAAGCTTGGTGTGTGGTAGTTTCTAATACATTCATACTTTAACCCTTCAAACGCCTGATAATCCACGAAGGGATGAAAAGCAGCAGATTCGTTCAAGACAATCCAGCTGGCTTTATGAAGAACGAGGTGTGAAAGGGTTAACGCCCAGAATGCGGTAATTACCCCGCAGGAAGTCAGTGAGGGCATTTATCGGGTGCATTATTGGACTGGAACATTCAATTAAAGTCTGTCAGATGTCACGTCGAGGACGTTCACAGACTTGCACCTCCCTACTCTTGTGATGTTGCCATCAGGTGACATTGTTGTGACGCTTTCGCGTGCTGACGGTTGAAACCCTCGACCTGCCTGACCCTTCCTCACTCCAGTCGTCCTGTTGGACGCCTTTGGACGAGCTTTGCGTCTGCTGAGCATGCCCGGCGGCTCAAGGGGAGTGGGACCTTGGGCCGCGGGGAGTCTGGCGCGGCGGCGCGCCGCCCAACGTCGCGGCGCTCGGCGTGAAATGCTTGCGGATAATTGGGAGTGATGAAGATTAATGCGCATTCGTCTCGCCAAGCTGCGGGAGAGTCACCGAAGACTCGGCGTGTCGGCTCGGGTCTGTCCGTCCGCCGCGTCCTTCCTTCGACACGGACTGCTCGCTTCACTGCTCCCTTCTCATGTTGTGAATCAGAGTTTCTGAATCGTGGCTTTATGCCATTTAGGTGATGCACAGAAACAGATCTAATTATGCGTTCCAGTCCCATTCTTAACTGTCTGATATTTAACTACGTTGTTTCCACGGCTTCAGCTCGCAATCGGCGCTTTGTTGCCCTTTCCTCTCATGTCTGTTTGTTCAAGGGCGCCAATTGTAGAGGAGAGTAAAAGTTTCTCTTTCCCAGAAAGATATGAAATACACACACACACACACACAGATCCCACAGTGGTATGAAATATTTAAAGTTAAGCTCCAGTTTAGGAGGTGCAATTACAGGCTGCGCGCTGACAATAGAGGTCAGGCAGGGTGCGCCGCGCGCTCTGCCATCCCTCGCCAACTCCTGCGCGAGTGTGTGTGTGTGTGTGTGTTGGGAGGGGAAAGTGTAGACGGCACTCGGGTCGGTTTTCAAACACACGGCTGCATGTTCGTTTTGAAACCCTGCCAGATGTAGCAGATAACGAGACCGGGCTTCTAATCCGCCGACGTCACGTTCCCCTCTTTGTGCCGGTACCCATAAGTGATACCGGCTGAATTATTCAAGGCTTTCCGGGCCAGCGAATCGTTTACTTTCTCGTCTGCCGTGTTGTGTTCTTCAAACGGCGGGATCAGTGAGAGATGGCCCCCCTGGTGGAGTCCCTCCTCCCATATGTTCCACCGCCTGCGCTGGGACTCCTGGAAGAGTTCTCAGCAGGTGGGGTGGCTCTAAAAGATCCAAGGAGGGGGAGCAGCTTGAACCTATGCGATTGCTGCGGCAACGTGAAAACCTGCGGCCATCAAATATTCACTTGGGGCCGTGCTCGCCGCCGTGGCTGGTCCAACAACAACAACAACAACAACAACAACACGGCCCTTTCAGCTGACTCCCCAGCAGCAGCAGCAGCAGCAGCAGCAGCCTCAACACAAAAGGCCCACACGGGTGAATAATTCATCGGGCTCACCTTTTCAACTGTGCTCCGGCTCACAGGTCACGGCGAGCAGACATCTCTGTTTAAAGCAGAGCTCCCCTCTCAAATAATAATGACCCGCGCAGCACCCCGGCGAAATGAAGCCCAATCTCGCTCGCATCAATAAAACATTTCTCTGCGGTGTTTAGCGGCAAAACCGACCCGATTGTGTGTCGGAGGAGAGCCGGAAGATAAATCGAAGGTCGGTCGAATGCCGGCAATTTCCCAGTTGTCATCGCACGCGCTTGTTTCAGTGCAGCTTTTCTTCCTTCTTTGTCGGTGGTTGCGACGCCTTGAATACAGCCATGAAAGTGGAGAGAACAGACACACAACTCCCACACAAAGTCGTCGACTCACAACTGTAACGTCTAAATTCTTGGGCCAGTAGAGGGCAGTACAGCAAGCTGCCAACTGCCATGATGACAGATATTTTACTTTATCATAGACGAACTGAAACATGTCCCCAAATATCTCAAACCTAAAATGCTGAAGAGTAATTACGTTTTCTGAGCATTTATTGAAATGTTGGATTCAGAATTTTGTTAGATGACTTTAAACTCCCCCCAAAAGACTCTTTAACTAGATTATTATCAGTGTTTAAGGTTCAAGCGTGGACTAAATCACAGCACTTCTCTCCTTTGCGACCAAATATTGTCTCGCGTAAAAGCGTCACGTTGTGGGTACGTTGACTCCTTCGTGCCCCGGTGTATCCGAGATGTGAACGCGCTCTAGATGAATTGACAGCTCTGATTCCTGCACTCCGCCGCTGCTGCCGAGGGACTGAGTGATGGAGGACGGTGCAGCGGCGAGACAGCAGATGGCACCGCTGCGCCGTCCTGCGGCTCCCGCTTGGCACGGAGACGCGTCCACGTTGTTCCCACTGTCTGCCTCCGCTCCACCCCCCACCCCCACCCCCCTATCTCTCTCTCTCGCTCTCTCGCTCTCTCTCTCCCCGCTTACAGTGTACACCTATCTGTCTCACACAAGCATCAGCACTCTCTCCATCAGTCTCCGCGATTCGGGCTCTACTACGGCGCAAAGCATGGCACCTCTGCGCCCCGAAGCACCGCTGTCCGCCGCCGCGCGTCTCTGCGTCTTTCTCCTGACCGTCTCGGCCTGGATGGCACTGCCGGGACCCGTGCGCTGTGGCAGCGGGGCTTTAAACCGGCGCGGCGGCGGCGGCGACGGCGGAGGCGAGGAAGGAGGAGGTGGTTCCGCGCCGGGCTCGCGGGCGGGCGAGGACGGGGACAGCGCCGGGAGCTTAGCCCGCTTCAGGAGAGCCGTGTCCTGGGATAAACAACTGTCCCTGCTCAGCAGCTCGTTCGTGCTGAAAGGGGATGCGACCCACAACCAGGCGATGGTCCACTGGACAGGGGAGAACAGCAGCGTAAGTAACAGTCTCCTCTTCCTCCTCCTCCGCGTCCTGTCCCGTCACGCACCATCCCCCCTCACCGTCCCCCCCCCACCCCAAACCTCTTTGTCACCTTCCACCATCCATCACTCACTCCGGTCGGAGCGCGCATCATCAGAAACAAGTTATTGTTCTCGCTGGAGGCTGCTGCTGATGTTGACGCACACGGAGAGGAGAAGAAAGAGGGAGGGGATGTGGAAAGAGGCGGCGGAGCCCCCCCACCCCACCCCACTGGGGTGGGGGTTCTCACGCATCCAGGTGTCCCACCTGGGCGTGTGATGGGAATTCGAAGCGCATTGTTGGACCGTCGGGAGTTTTTCAAACCACAAAGACGCGCCACTCACGACTTGCGTCACGCCGTGCTCCGGGGTCACGCGCATCTTTGTTGTCGTGCGTTTACGCCGCCAAACTTGCAGCGCCTCCTTTGTGCGAACTCCCACCCACAATAGCTGACGGCGAGATCGAGGTGAACCCAATCAAATGTTCAATTTGTGACCCCCGGGGAGGTCCGCTCACCCTTCCCAACCCCCCCTTGCTCGTTCATCATCCAGCCAGGGGTCCCGGTGCGGCGGCACGCGTGCGCATGGACACGCGGAGCGCGCTGTAAACACGCTCCGTGCCTCGTTTAGTCTCACGCAGCCATGACTGAAATATTGATGGAGCTTTTTATCCATGAATTTTGCAAGCGCCTTGTTTATTTGTGGGCTGGAACGCGATTGGCCTCGGAATAGACGGAGCGCACTTTTATTAGAAAATCCCTCCTCAGCTGTGGGAGCTCGATACGGATGTACACAAGTCACCGAAATAAGTGCTGGTGGATATTGGGAGTGATGTCAGTGATGGAAATAGCACAACACATCTGCACTAGACAAAGAAAACGGCTCTGGGGGAGGATCAGTGAGAGCAGGTGTGTGAAACCGATGTCTCACGGGCCACAACCGGCCCACCGGAGGGTCCACCTCTGGTGGGCTGTGAGTAAATAAACAAACTAAGAGACAATTGTGTATATTCGGCTACTCCTTTGTCACATTCGTCTTTATTCTTTCTCTGCTGCACCTGAGATTCAGACGTTGCCAGTTGAGGTGGTCCAAGCATGTGATTGAGATGCCCCCCGGTCACCTCCCATTGGAGGTGCACCAGACACTTGGAAGCGAGCCCTTGGGTGGACCCTGGGGGCTCTTCACGGTCCCACCAGAGCAGCTGGAGGAAGATGCAGGGGATGTCTGGGCTTGTCGGGTCTCCATATTGCCACCACGGCCCCCCCTGTGGATCAGGAAGGAAGATGGATGAGTGCTTGAGTGGGAGTAACAAAGAAAACGCAGCACGAGACTCGAGGTCAGCGATGCATCTCTCAAAGCGAGCGACTCCCTCGTAGCTTCAACGCCCGATTGGGTGAACTGGTGAAGGCATGAATGCATTAATAGAGAATTGTCAATTCTGGACATTCCACTGTACCGCTACCAGGACATAAATTAGCATTATGCTGAGCTGCAGCTGTTTTTCTTGAAATCCTGAACCATTTCTGACCTTTTCTCAAACGATATTTCATTAAATAGAGACCTTTTCATAATGTACTCGCACCTCTTCACACTAAATCAAAGAGAAACACGTGGGCTTGTTGTTGTTTAAAGGTTATCGTCTTATTTCACCAGCGAGCGCAGCCCACTTGAGGTCAAACCGGGCTGAAAGCGCCCCCCCCCGACCCGATATGACTCTGACCCCCAGGATTCAGTGAGATCCAGGCCATCGTGTCGGTAATGAAGCCGTGTCGAGTATCTGGACACTGTGTGACCATCGGGATGAGTCTTTCCTTTGGGGCCGGTCAAGTGTGAAGCGGCCGCCGCTATGTAAACAAGAGCAGCCTTTGTGATGGGTATTGACAGACGCCGGAGGGGGCTTGTGTGGCCGCGTCTGGCGGGGACATCGCTCGCAATCACGGCCCTTTTTTTTTTGTCACGTTGCTTCAGACCGCCGGCACACTCGGGGGAGGACGGAGAGCCAAAGTGAAATGGTGAAAGGAGCAGTTTGAACACATTGAACGGAGGTTTTTTGAGCTCCAACCTCCATGTGCTCAATAAACAGCTCGAAGTCACTTTTGAGGAGGAGGCTTCACAATTCAGTGATTACTGGCAGGATTCTAGAGCTTTGACATTTAAGACTGGGCATTTAAGTAATAAAAAAATCTGACATTCTCCCAGCGGACCTCAGCCTTTCTTCTGATGAACTTCTTTCCTCTTTTTTTCTCCGTGCTCCTAATTGAGCCGATGAGTCCGCGGGGATCCCGGCGCCCGGGCTCTGCCAGCCACTGGAACAAGTTTGGACTTATCCTCAACTAACTTGGCGTGACTATGTACTCGGAAAGGTCGGCGGGACCGAGTCCATCCCAGCCTAATAAACACAGACAAATGGTGCCATTCAATTTCCCTAAAGGCTGACATTTATGAGCGGCGTGCAGATTGATGGAAGGGGGGTAGAGGGTGGTGGTGGTGGGGTGGGGGTGGGGGGGTCTGTCCCCCCCCTCTTGTTTCGCCGAGGCGTTTTTGAGCCTTCCAGGTTCCCCGGTGTAAAGGACACCTTCACATAAGTCTTTATGATGGCTCGTCAAAAAGAGGCCGCGTGAGCAGAGCGCCTTCCCTCCAAACACAGCAGCGCTTCATCCCGTTTCTGTGTGTGTGTGTGTGAGGGGGAGTATGTGTGTGTGTGTGCAGCCATGCTCTGGCCGACTGCCAGCCAATACTGGTAAGCCGAGTGTTTTTTTTTTGTCAATGTGGACGGGGGCTGTTTTGCGCAGCGGCGACTGTCACCTTCCTGGATTGGTCAAGGCGGTTGGCGTGCGGTGTCCTTGGGGGACATCTTCAGGGGATTTATTTGAGGAGCGGCGCATTTACGAGCGCGGCAGCAGCTGTTTACAAAGCAACACATTAACCTTTGCTTTCTGATCAAGGCGTCGGCTTGAGCGCGTTAATCTCGATTGGCTCGGAAAAGGATTTGATTTATTGTCATTCTCTAAACACTTCATGTTTTTTGGGTTCCGTTCGGTACAAATACAAAGTGGCCGGCGCGCTAACGGCAATGTTACTAATTAATCCGATCATTTTGTTAGAAGTCAAAGTTAAGGAATAAAGTCTCGATCAAAGGACCACAGCAGCGGCAGCAGCAGCAGCAGCGGTGGCAGCAGCGGCAGAACACCTGCTTTCAGTTTAAAGTGTCGGTCTTTAAAAATACATCAGTGAGCATGTTAAAGGTCGGACCTGCTTCCTTCACAGACTTCCAGAATGACTCGGGGAGAAAAATCAAAGCGACAAAAAAAGCCTCAAAGGGGAAACTCGGCATTACTCAGCTTATTATCCAGCTGTATTATGTGCCTGTAATTATATGTAGAGTCGCTTTATCTCTTATTAAGTAAATATCAAAGTGCAAGGCGGCAGGATTTTCCTGTGTTATCGTGTGCGTTCAGGCAGGATGAGTTCCCCTCCTTATGAGGGAAAACCTCTGATTACGTCGCAGCTGCGTCCTGCATTGCTGCAAACAAGTGACGCCACGAGAGTTGCTATGACGATCCGACCCGGGCTGAGGAGTCGGCGCGACGCGCAACGTCACTTGCCGGAGCGGCGTGAGCAAACCTTTTTCTCCTCATCGCTTTTCCCCCCCGGTGGTCCGGGGTGATTAATGAGCTGAGAACGCCGCGCCGACAGTCCGAATTCTCGACTTACCCTCTGCGCCCCCACTGGGGGATTGTGGGAAATTTCTGCCACTTCCTGGTCTAACGGCCCTCCTGGGTGGAAGCGAGGAGAAAATACGCCGACGCGGTGGAGTCGCGGAGGCATGAAGGGTGAAACATGGGCTCGGACAACGCTGATATGCTGATACGCGTCGACGTGCCACGTGGGCAGCCCTGACGCTGCCACCAGGTGCTCGCATCACTGTGGCCAATCAGTTAGAGGGATTATCTCCCAGCAGCGTGCGTCGAATGCAAACACGCCGTCGGTAGAATTTAAATCGCGTATTTAGAGGAAAAGCACAATGTTTTCTAATCAGTTTTTTTCATCCTTGTTTGCATGAGGAATCGAGGCTTCGGAGTTGCACGCAAACACACACACACACACAACCGCATGCGCTCGCTGTACGAACGCGCACGCTCGCACGCGCTGTATCTTGGTCCCCCGGGTCCTGACTTAATGTGAAAGGCATTTGTTCACGCTTCACATACCGAACAGGCAGTTCATTTGGCCCGCGGTTGCTCTGCGCTGGGAAATTGTTTGCACATGTGAGGAGAGCCCCGTCTCATCATTTATCTTGTCCGTCCTCGTTCATCCCGCTTAAGGAGCCACTCCACAGCCCAGACGCTAAATCATCAGACTTGTTTGCTCGGTTCCCCGCCGCCGCTTTTTTGAAACGCCGAAGCCCGCGCGCCGTCTCGGAATCACATGCGACCGGCCGCCCGCGCGCCTCCCGGACACTTCTGAGCACGGCGTGCCAGCGCGTCTGATACGGACTCCTGGTGGATGACTAATGGCGGCACGCGCGATGCGCCTCCGCTAGGCTCTGAAACATATACGTCTTTGTGACGCCGCGTCGATACATCAGGCCCCAAACGCCAGTTCTTCCAGTTAAAATAACAAGTCCGCCACAAAGCTTCATATGAATTTCTGCACGTAGCCTCAGCAGAGACGCGGCTACTTTGGCTGCATACAAATGGTGTTTTTTTTTTCCACAAGTATTCTTTGCAGGCAGTTTTGCATTCTGAGTTATCCTGTTGATTTGTATCGGACAGAACTTGAATGAGAATTAGGCCGCGGCTACTTTGAGAAATCTGTAACCGGAGGGCTGCTGGTTTGAATCCCCAAGGTTACGGTGTGGAAAGTGACGGCAACTTCTCGCAGAGAAGTCAGCCTGTTTTCCTCGTGTTGACGGTTTCTCCATCATCTTCCATATGGTTGCTCGCATGCATCGTTTGCTGCATCCTTGACAGACAGATGCTGAAAATAAGCAACTTAAAGGCTTGTGCTGTCACAAAGCGCACTCTCTTTTCCTCCAGGTCATCAGAATCCTGGTCGATCTGCGAGTGGATCATGTGTAATCTTCACTCCTTTCAGCCTGTGGAATGGTCCAATCTCTCCGCGCGCCGCCTTTGATTGTCAATCTGGCCTTCGCGAATCCGTCACTTAAACCTGACTCGGCCACTCTTGGCGCCGCAGGATGTCGATCGGGCAGATTGTGCGGGAAGAAGCGCTCGCCTCCCGAGCCAAATCTGACAACGCCGGGTTAATTGTCGGCGGAGTTTTGGCACGGCACACGGCGCAGCTCGTCCCGTCGACGTGATCTTCAATCAAAGCGGCGTCTCGCTGTGTCCTCAGCGCCGCCGCAAAGCCGCGCTGCCGCTCGGTGGTAGGTGGCTGCGGCCAAGACGTTGCCTTGCTAATGAGACCTTGGGAAAGCTTCGCGGAGCCGCATGTCTTGCCGTCAAATTAGGAGTGTGCTCTCGCCGGCCTCCCGGCAGCGAAACAACAACATTGAGGCACATTTGTTTTGCGGGGGTTATTTTGAAGCCGGTGGCGAGAGGCCCGGCAGATCATTGTCTGTTTGTTCATGCCTCGCCGCACGAAGGTGTGTGTGTGTGTGCGCACGCGGGCGTGAGTGTGTGTGTGTGTGTGTGTGTGTGTGTGTGTGTGTGGTCTGCGATGGACCAATTACCCTCTTTTCTCCTCCGCTTCCTAACTTGTCCTTTTAGCTTGGCAAGCTGGAAACTTTTAAAGGTCCTCATGTCCCTCAATGTGTGTGTGCATGTGGCAGAGCTGGATCGAGGGGGGGGGGGGCGGTTGTCACTGGTTACCAAGCAGCTGCCCGAGCAACTAGTTGGCGAGCGGCAGCACACGGGGAGGCTGGAACATCCCAGACGTCCTCGCAACTTTCCTGCCTTTGTTCCGGTGCAAAAATACACCCAGCGTGCGTTCATTGTTTTTCCACTTTTGTCTCTGTAAATAGAGGTTTTTTTTTCTCCCCGTTCCCCCCCACGCACGGTCCCTGTGATCCCCCCCCCCCCCCCCTTGTTTCTTCGGCGGTTCTGCTGTCATGGGCGAAAGTTCCTGCTCGCGTTGCCCTGGCAACACATGCCGGAATCCTGTCGGGGTCTTCCAGTGGTTGGGTCCCTGATCTGAATTCAGAGTGGCCCCCATCGCCCGGCGCGCGCTCCCACGTCCTGCATTTTTCATGGCCCCGCTCCAGCGTTAATATATGCCGCTCGTATGGAGATTGTCAGGTGAAATCCTTCCCTGTCGAGGCGACAACTCGGCCGTTCTGAAAATCAAACGGCGTTTTTACCACGGACCGACTCGTGCGACATCAGCGAAGGTTCGGGTGTTTGGACGGGAGCTTGAAAGAAAGACAAACTCCTCTGGTTCCATTTGACTTGCTAAACGTAAAAGACGTTTTAACATTTCAACCGAGTCCACGATGAACTCTGTTGATTCGAGGTTTTTCCTTCGATAATTCAAATTGAGACAGAATTTACATCAGTTTCCAAAGTGTTTTTAGGTGGAGAGAAAAAGAAGACTTCAGTTGGGCGTCTTATTTTTCCAACTCGCACCAAGTGGAAGATCATATATAAAAGCTGGCTGTGTTTATTTCTGGAATCAAACTGCAGTCTGTGGGGGTGGTGTCGGATGCCTCCCTGCCAAGCTCTGGAGAAGGCTCTCCCTACAGAGCACCTCCGAGAGTTGTGATATTCGGCCCCGGCGGGGGCTTCCGCGGCGCTTCGCTTCCTCACATCTCCAGATTGGATCTTCTTCCCTCGGCGAGGAGCCATCGCTGCTTTTCATCAACCCCCCACCCCCCTCCTGCAACCTGGAAATCCCCCATGCCCCCCTCTTCCTTGGGACTGGGGGTACTTTCACTTCCTGTCCAATCACCTCACAACAAGTGAGGGAAACTGACACATTTTCAAGTGAATCTTACCCTTTTCTTGGCTTTGATTGATTGAAATGAATGCAGGAATACTGATGTGGGCTTCCTGTGACTGTTTTGCATGTACTCGCTCTACACATGTGGGTTTATGTTTACTTCCCTTCCGTCCATATGCATGATCAGCAGTTAGTTCTTCTGTTTTCGAGCCTTTTTCTACCTTTTTTCCACCAAGCAGCGCTCATGCAGTGTGAGAGTCGAGCGATTTTCCTGCTAATCCTCCGATGTTACGAGAAAACACCGCATCGACTCACCACTTTCTCTTACTCACTTTGTTAGGTCAGCCTCATTTGCCTCCCACCCCCCCCCCCCCTTCAGCTTCTGTACGTTCCCGGCTGGATGAAGTTTATCTTGGCGCGTGATCCCAGACTTAAACTCCGCTCTGTCCGAGGAGGTGCAAACGCCGCCACCCAAGAATCACCAGACGTTCGCTGGCTTGTGCCAACCTCACACACCTCCACACGCCTACACACACAAATACACACCTACACACACCAGGCGTTCCCCAGCAAGCCAAACAGGAATTATCACAGTCATGCAACTTGCCAGAAATGCATTTTCCTTTCCATGGAAGTGAAAGGGGGGGAGGGGGGGGGAGGAGGAGGGGGGGGGCACGGAGGTTAGGCAGAGCAGCATTTGTGACTCATGTCGATAGCAATTAGCACACCCGTGTACCGGGGGAGGTGCGGCAGCGGTTGGAGCCGCGTGTGGGAGGAAAGAAGGGAGGAGAGAGAGGAGAAAAACTCCAACTTCGTGCCGGCGCTCCTCTCGCCTGAACTCGGCGCGTTCCTCGCCTTCCCTTTTTTTCCCCCGTCGAAACCGGCGGTTTGTTTCACGCGAGAAAGACGAGGACATGCGCTGTGATCCGAACAATGTAACGCAGTCGGGCTCCCAGACTATCAATCTCCCCCCTCCCCCCCCCTTATCTCCCCCCCTCCGTGTGCTTTCACTTTAGCGTGATTGAAAGCAAGAGCAAGAATAAAGATGCAGAGTGGCAACAAATTCAATCAGTGTTTGGAGCGCGGCTTGTCACAACAGCGGCGTCAGGTGGATTTTTTTTTCCTTTTTCTGCCCGTCTTCAGAAGAGGCTCACAAAGGCAGGGTGACAGCCAGCCGTTTGGTTGCTAAAAATAGGCTTTAAATGCTGGCTCAAAGTGTAATTATGTGGTTTTTAATAAGCACTGTGTGAATGAAAAGGCGCGCAGGTACGGAAGCGTCCCCGGCGTTCCTTCTCCGTCAGGAAGCCGGGGATTATTCCGAGCAGAACGGGGAGAATAAAGTGAAAATTGTCGCCGATTAATCCCAACGAAGGTTTTTTTTCTTGCTGACGGCGCTTCAGATGGCTTTTGAAGGGAGGGGAAAGATGTCAGGTAAATTTCGCTGGCGAACAAAAACCGGCTCCGCACGTTGCCCTGCCTCCGCTGACAGAGCCGCCGCCAAAACGGCGAAATACGCGGCTTGGTTCCCTCCGTCAGACCTCATAAAAAGGTAATGAAATCACAGCAGGGGGGGGCGGGGCATGAGCCGGAGGACGTCAATTCGTTTCAATCAGCCACGGGCGGCTGAAATATGTGGCCGTTCATTCGCAATTGTACACTCGATTCATCAGGACGGGGATCATGAGGGGGCTAAAGTCCACCTGCGTGGGAACATGCTGGTCAGGAGGCCAAAGACAGGTGAGACAGCGTGCTCTGATCTGCACCTGAGCGGGACAAACAGACCTCCAAAAGACGGCGAGCGTCCTTAGTGGCCTGTTCAAACAAGGCGCAGCTGTCTGTGACGGTTTCAGTTGCGTCAGCGCGACCGGTTGGACCAGTTTGCAACAAGAGACGCATCCAGTCGTATCAGCTGGAGGAAAGACGATAACGGCAGCGGCTGAAGCGAAGACCTTTTGGCGGTCTTCGGCGGCGCCGCCACTCGAGTGACGTCGCCTCCAAACTATTTTGCTGGCTGTGACCCTGATGCGAGCCTCGCTATCAGCAGGAAGCGTCTCGGCCCGCAGCTGATGAAAGCCGTCTCATTGAAGGGTGGAAACATGACGCCGCGTGTGTCTCTGGCACCCCGGCGCGCACACGCGTGCGTTGCCATGTCACTGTATCCGTCCCAGTCAGTCCCATTCCAACGGCACTCTCCTCTGCTACTTTGAGTGTCTTTGCAGACTTTGTCTTTGCATCTGATTTTGATTGGACATCAAGACAAAACTCACCTTTTTGTCTCTTCTTGTTTACCCTCAAACCTTTCCACCCGCCTTCCAACAGGCCCGACGGTTGCCAAGACTTCCACTTTATTCCCCAGCTGCCGCTGGTCCAACACTCGCAGCATGTTTCGACACACATGCATGCGTGTTGCAGGGGAAGGGTGTTGTGGCGCCTCGCTTGTGTCCCTCTCCACATCCGTCACAACGGCTGCCAAGAATCCCCATGACCTCATTCCCATTAGCATTGCCTCCACTCCAAAAAAAAAAAGCGAGCCAGGCGTGGGATCCAGGGGTGGCGGCAGCAGCCCACAAGCGACGCGCAGCGAGCCTGAATGGACGACGCTTGTTGCATGCTTAAGAAGGTGCCGGAGATTTATCCGTGAGGGTCCGCTCGTGTGCAAACACAGCGGATAATTGCACGGGCGAGTCAAGCTGCTGCAGCGCCTCAAAGGTCTCTCAAATTAATCGAGCGAGTGGTGGGCTCTCGCCATCGGAGAAGGGGCAGAATTTGGAGGCTGTTCCCAACACCAGTGTTTTAATTATCTATCCTTATTTTACACAAGCTGCAACGTTTTCTCCACTCAAACAGCATCTGGTAGAAGTTTGAATTATCAAACAGAACATTTCAATTCATTTAATGATATTCTTCAAGAAAACGTCAGGCAGTCTGCGATCCGCTTGCTTGTACTTGGACTGACTCTGACTGGTTTGAGGTTGCCGACGTGCCACCCTTTCGGTGCGAGAGTCTCCGTGTTGAATTGTTTTCTCTGCTCTCTGTGCGTCTTGACTAAAATTAGGCGCGAAAATCTTCCACAGCAAGTGTGCTTCCAACTGTAGAAGGCAGCGGGATAAAAAGGAACATTATCAGGCCCGCGGGCGGGCAGAGAGGGGATGAAATGTGAAAATAAAAGATGATGAAAAGGTTCCCCCTTTCTCAAAATCTTCTACCCAGAGAGGGGGGATTATCTCTCAGGGAATATCTCCATCTTCAAGGCTCCTCAGTTTCTATCTTTATCAGCCTTTCTGGCGAGGGGGAAACCGCGCCGCTTCCCACTGATCTCGTCTGATTTTACGCTCTGTCGCACCCAGCCTCACCTGGGGGGCGGAGGGATCCGTCTCCGTTTGGGGAAGCGGCGCCTCCGTCGGAACTCCCGTTGCGGGTTCGCAACCCTCTGACCTGTGACCTCCGCCGAGAAATCTCAAACGATGGAGCTGGCGTTTTTGGGCCGGCGCCGTCGCTGCGTAAAAGCCCGAGCCAACAAGTGAAACCCTGCAGGGAATTTCATAAAATATGACCTTATTACTCAGCCAGGGCCTAATGTGTGAAACGCCAATTGGCTTCACTTAGCCCATTGGCTCCCACGCGACATGTGCGTCCCGGTGGTCCCACCTCCATTAGTGCCATGACGATTATCTGTCTGGCATAGGCGCTTATCTGAAGATAGACGGAACGGGATGCGGGGTGGTAATGATGCTGCGAGGGGCGGGGAGGAGAGCTGGCGAACACCTGCTTCTGATCCACATCTCCGCACAGCAGAGGAGGGAGGAGGAAGGTGGGGGGGGGGGCGGGGCTGGTGGGGAAGACATCTGTATTGTAGCGCTGGAATGATGAAAAGTGGAGTGGGGCGGAATTATGTTGGAGGAGACTGCAGGAAGATTGCCTCCTTCTTCCTGCCAAACCGAACCCTCCACTAAAAGGACCCAGCACTCCAACCACTGACTGGCTGAGACGTTCTTCCAACTGGTGCTGAGGAATTCACTTCTCCAGGGCTGATTCTTCCACATGGTTGATGGTTTTTTTTACTGCTTTTCTCAGTCACTTGACTGAAAATCAATGGATTTCACAGATCCAAGCCTTGTTTTTAAACCATTCGAGTGTTGTATGAGTAGCCCAAACTGAACTCTGCACTGAGTGCGTTTGAAAAGGAGGCTCTAACCAGCTCGGCCTTTAAAGGAGACGCTGCCTGGAGTTCTTAATTCTTAAAACCTGACATTCAAACTGTATTCCTCATAATAGATCAGAGACCTGACTAACGTGTTAGTCCGTACGTCACCTTTCACTGTGTACATGAACTGAGAGTCATCAGTTTTCCTATAATTTGCCATAAAACTGAATAGCCTTGCTCTGCAGTGAGCTTCAGCAGCCTGCGGTAAAGTTGCAAATAGGCAAATAGCCACTGTGTGTTTCCACCTGGGTGCAAGAAGACTTTGCCAATAGTTAAACAGCGCGCTTGTATAATAGCATTGATATGCAAATGGATTATCCTCACACTCGGAGGAAAGGTATTACAAATGTGTCAGTGCTGCAGGGCTCTGTTGTCGACCGGAGATACTCACACATTAACTATTTTCTCCCTCCCGCTTCACGCTCCCATATTCTGCCCATTGTAGGAGATGTCCTCCGCTTGCTTTTTCAATTTCAGACACAATTCGCTGAACGAGATAGAGCCTCCATGTCAGGGTACAAATCATCGCAGTGTGTCGGAGAAATTGAATTTCCCATGAATACGTGATTGGCTGCGACGCGCCATCCCAGGCATGCGCGCCCTCTAATCCCCCCGGAGTTGGGCGGTGGCGGCGGCGACGGGCGAGCGGCGGGGCCAGCGTTTCTGGGTCACGACAGGTGCACCGACAACAGCGTAAACACACGCACGCGCAAACACACACGTACGTGCACGCACAGTCAGGAATACTCACCTGTGTGATGACACGCTTATGAGAAACGGAACCCCGGTGAGTCACAATCACACACTCGCAGCTGGTTGCCGGCAGCTGCCTGTTTGTGCGTGCCTGAGGAGCACGCTGCGCTCGCACGCCGCCACGATTACAACCTGCTGTGTGTGTGCGCGCGCGCTGCGATGCAAGTGTTCCAGCAGGGTCTGCCCTGGATGCTGTTGCCCCCTTTGTCTCCACCGACACATTTACGGAGCACTTGCGGGCCCCTGCAGTGTGCCACCGCACAACCGTAGTGTCGCCTGTCATCACACCTCATGCGAGGAGCCTCTCCAATCCAACCCCTTCTGTCTTCCCACACAAAGGACGCCATCATTTCCTTTGTCGCCTGTGCCTGATATAATTTTCCCATGTATTTTGGGAAACAGTAATGAGTGTGCATCCAGGCGGGCTAATGCCTATGGGCTCCTTTGTCAAGGCAATGGCTTGCGGATAACTCACTCAAACACAAGTGCGTATGATTGTGTAGCGCACACACTCACACACGTCAACACACCAGTTTGAACCACCTGTACGGTGCTCTGAGGGTCTTTCCTCTGACTACAAGCTGGTATTTAGAGAGCTTGTTTATCGCCGTTGCAATGAGATTCTGCTGTTTTCGATTTTTCAGCCTGGAAACAACATTTTTTACTGCCGCAGGAACATATCGAGGTCATTGTCAAGTTAGAAAAAAACAACAAAAACTTGTCGTCTGTTAAAGGGAAATACTTATAATGGGAGTTGGAAAATTCCCTAAACATCCAGCAGGTAGTTTTAATTATACATCGGTTTCTCTTTTGTTGCCTGCATCTGTTTTACATCTCAGAATCTCTTCTTCTCTTGTTACTTTCCCCACAGCGTTGTGGTTGTTCATCGCCGATATTGTGTTTCAGTTTGTTTTTACCACCACAAACACCATTTATTTTCAACCCAACGTGTTTGAAAACTTCCTCCACCAACACGCTCATCCCCATGTTGTCATATTTTGGTCTCGGCTGCATTTGGATGCCTAGCGCTGTGTATATTTTCATTCACACTGTCCAAGTGCGAGTGGGACCCCGGGAGTCTGGATCTGCAATCACTGTGTGCCCACGCAGTTATCGGAGATCTTCGTAGCCGGTGCCCCCTCGAGTCTCGCTCAAGGACACCTTGACCCAGGTACAAGCTGGGGCTCAAACTGCTGAACCACAGCTGCCCACATACACAGAGGCGCTGCCGCGCTTCTCCTTTAATTCCTTTGAGTTTCCTCGACTGTTTGAGCGCTGCCGAGCGTCATTTCAGGATACTTTGGAATGCTGTGGAATCCCGGCGGGTATAGCATTTCTTTGCAGCCCTCCTACCCCCCCCCCACCACCCCCCTTCCTTCTCCCTCCCTTTGTGTATTGAACCTCCGCCAGGCTTAAACTCGATATAGCTCCCTCAGCTGAAGAACTTTGAAAAACTTTGTGTCGCTGTGTTTGTGTGTTCGCCACTCGGGGGTAATTGGGCTTGATCTGCCGTGCAGAACGGAAACCATCCGGAGCCTGGGAATTCGGCGTCTGGATGTACAGCGAGCACTCCGCCAGAAATGAACTCGCCTTGGCAAAAGCCACATAATATCCTATCATTACCGTTTCACAAGCTTCCAATGAAAAAAAAAAGAAACATTAGCTTCAGCAGGGAAAACGGGACGTTTTTTGCATCTTTCAGGATTTTGCAAAAGACGGCCCGAGCTCCTCCTGATTCCCTTTAATCTGCTCCTTTCTTTGTGGATTCCTTCTGTCTTTCCTCTTCTTTTGACGGGAACGCCTTTGTAGCTTGTGCCCAGTCGGACAATAGCAGGTAACCCTGCACGTCTGGGAAAGAAAAAAAAAATGGAGTGAGGTGTACAGTGTAACGAGAAGTGCGAGGGACATTTCAGCAACGCAGAGCGAGAGGGGGAAAGAGGGGGGGAGGTGGTGCTAATCTGATAATGGCCCCTGGGCAAAATGGCTCTTCCTGGGCCGCATTGTGGCCTCGCACACACTCATCTCTCAGGCCTTCGACTCTCCTGTAATTACATATTCTTCATGTGGATACAAGCGAGGAGAGCGGGCGCAGCGTGGAGCATGAGGGGCCGGGAAGCACACTGAGGCGTGGGACGCCTGGAGAGGGAGAATGAAAGGAGGGACTTTTTTCTTTTTTCTCTCCCCCCTCGGTGGTACGGCTGAGAGGGAGAAGAAAAGAAGAGAGGGTGATGCAGGAACTGGAGGTGAACGGTCTGTTGTGTCCACGCTGGGAGGCTGGACATGGTCTCAGATGCCCCTCGCTGATACCCCCGCTCGTGGTCTTGGCTTTTCGTGCCTTTTTCTTGAGTTTCTCACACTTGGGTCTTTCACTTTGTTTGCGGCACCTCAGGTGAGCCTGCATGGACTGAGAACAGACCCTGAGACTTGCCTCCAGGTGTGGGGGGGGGGCGACCTTACTGAGGGGCCGGGATGACAGCGACTCCAACGATGCATAACTCGCTCAGTGATATATCTTCGCCATTGATAGGCTCCACTCTGCTCTGATGGTTCACGAATTTTGCACAGCTGGACCCTTCACCACAGTTACCCCCCCCCTCCCCCTTTATCCCCCCGGTTGCATCCTTGCAAAGACTGAGTTCCCTTTGTGTAACCAGTCTGCAGGGTCAGGTTTTAGCTCGGCGGGCTGCAAAAGCGAACGACGAGATTGAATGTTGCGTAACCGTCCAACGCCAAATCAGATCCCGGAATTGCAGAGGAAATGGAGCGGCCACCAGCCTTACAAACTAATGCTTGCATATGTGTTTGGGCTGCAGCGTTAATGCTTTAATTCAAATACTTCGCAGGAAGCGATAATGGGATGGGGGATGACCTCGACATCCGCCACATTCAGTACTGATTACACTAACCCATTGAATGTGCGGTTCGTGTCTTTCACCGCCGTCGAGCGTAGCTGTCCGCAGCTCGCGGTGGCGCCCCAGTGAGTCATGCCTGGACTGGGCTGAAGTGCAGCTGTCGTTGGCGCGCCGCTGTGCCATGAGGAGAGGGAGAAGGAAGGCGGGGCCGGTCTTGACCTTTTGGCTGAGACCACGGCGCCTCTCTCACAATGCCGCGGAAACTCTGCGCCGTCTGACATTTGCTGTCCGTGGTGGAGTGCAGCCACTGTACTGCCATGAATGGGAATGAAGCAGAGAAGCACGCTGATGCGTTAAACGCAACATGTCATGCGTGGATTGGTGTTGTTTGCCTTGAGATGCTGTGTTGTCTTCAGTGTGACCGGACGCCATTCCTGTTTGTTTCACCAAGACAACAACGGTCTCATCACTGGCTGTGCATTAATTTACCGGCCGGGGAAGCGGGAGCGGCAGCAGATGTGCAGAAGCGCAGACGGTCGTCAAGTTTATCAGCTGCGAAAACAGCAGCAGCTGGACCTTCCTTTGGTCTCGGCCCATTAACAGCCAGACTGGACCTGTTTTTTCTTTTTTCTTCCTGCAGTTATATCACAAACACAGCGGATATAGATAAATTAGAAGCGACGTGTTTAACAGGAAGTGGACCCCTCTTTTGTTGTGCAGGAGTCTCAGAGCAATCTGCATCATTTATACTCAGTGGCGAGCGGAAGAGGCAACATGAGGTTTCGCAGCGCCAACCTGTTCCTCCATCTGAGCCATGTAAACCCCCCCCACTGACGTTAACCTAACTAACCCCCTCAACATGGTCTCCCGGTTTTGAGTTTGCATGTTGAGCCTGTGGCTGCGTGGGTTTCTGACTGGCTTCCCTCGCTCGTTAGGTTAACGAATGCTCGTTAGCAGACACTCGGGCTTATGTATGTCTGGAGCTCCGACAGGCCATCTGTTTCCACTTTGGCTCCGTCCGTCTTTTTTTTTTCTTTGCCCGGATGAATCTTTTATTATCACTGAATGTGACAGGACATTGATTTCATTGCGACACTGGGGCCTCGTGGTTTACAAATTAGGCCCTTTCTGCGAAATACAATTTAATTTGCAACTTGGCAAGTGAGGAGCGAGCCTCGGCGGGAACACGTCGCGGGGATGAAAGCCTCCGAAACGCTGCATGCGCAACATTGGCGTCCATTGTTGAACCCTCGTTCCACCTAATTAATGCCTGTTAATTGTTAGGTGCGAGCAGACCAGTCTGGGGTGCTTTCGCACTATCTCGCTCGCCCGCCACTGACTGAAATTGTCCCACAGAGCCGCCTTGTTTACAGTCTCTGTGCTGACCCACACGAGAACTCCGTGTCCCACTTTGCTTCGGACGGGGCGCATCATCAGGCCCTTTGTCCCCCTTAAAATGAAGAGGAATCGTGGCAGGTTCGGGTGCGGTTCGAGCTTTGTTTAAGGTAACAAGGAAAAAAGAAAGGTGGCGCCTAAACGACGAGCTGGCCTGCGCACAATGGCTTTCTGTGAAGGAAGGGCCTCACTTGAAAAGCCGACCTGTCCGGTGGCACCTTTAATTACTCGCCGTGACCTTGAGGTCCGCTGGTAATTAGAACTGAGCTGAAATGTGATGACGGACCTTGAGGAGTGACCCAAATAAAACACTTCCACTTTGGTTTTGCCTCTATACCGCCCGTTTTGTGGGGTTTTCCATTGGGTGATGGCACCTGAACCCTGCAGAAAATGTGATGTGAACAGACAGGAAGGCCCGGATTTGACAAAAGCAACACAAAATGCCAAAACTTACAAAAGAAGAGAAACAGATCCGTTTCTGCCCGTTGTGTCTCGCTCGCTATCAAGATCGCGGCGATTTTTCTGCACGCGAAGCTTCAGCAGATCAGGGCCATCGTGTTCCCGGTGCCCATTGTGCACAAAAGGCACCTGAAGGACAAAAGCGAGGGTGGCGAGAAAGCCCGCCACAAGTTCCTCATTGTCTTTTGCCGCGCTCTCGGTGCGGCGCCGCTGGTGTGGGTGGGAAAAATCTTCCCTGCATCCTGTCGCCCGGGCGCCGCTCCCTCCTCCTCCAGCTCCCCTGGGTGTCATCACTCCTCTCCTGTAATTTCACACTCTGCTAGAAAACAACCCGCTCACACCCATGCAAAGTTGCGCTCGCTTGTACATCACTCTGTGGAAGGCGTCGCCATAAAACACGGAATCGGAGTCGCCGCGTTTACGTTCGCACGAACTCCGCTTCAGCCTCGCATGCATCGTCGTCCCGGCGATTACGACTTGTTGCGGGCCGAAGAGCGCGGCACTTCGTCCTCCCCCCTGTGCGGCACCCGAGTGGCACCGTGCACCCAAAACGGGGAAAATGTTTAGTTGTTCGTCTTGTTTGCCCGAAGGAGGAGGGAAAAAAGTGGAATGTGGCGGCAGTCAACTGTGACAATTGAAGAAATTGAGAAAGATGAGAGAGCAGGGAAGGAGAGGGGCGAAGCGGGAGGCAGGGGGAGGGACGGGGGGGGGACATCTGACGCCACGAACACTCCTTCATTTCAAAGGAGCCATGCTTGTCCGGCTTGTTGCTCCGAAGGTATGAATATGCTAATCGGCTTGGCGCCACGGGTGTGCGGGTCCCGTGCGGACGCTAAACACACCATGTTGTGTAAAACAACGGCGCGTGCAAACAGAGGGAGCCGAGAGAGCGGGCGGGCGGACGGGCGGACGGGCGGGCGAGGAATCCGTCGTCCCGTTCAGCCCAAACAGATCTGAGAGCTGTCACCACACAAACACGGAGGCGCACGGAGATGATTTATTGCTGTAGGAGGAAGGAGACGAGCCGTTTAGACAGGCCCTTTCTGCATAGAGTCATGTGCAAAACGAGGTGCAACCCACGGAAACAGCGGCTCAAAGGCAGAAGAAAAGGGGGGCCCTGAATGGGCCCTGTTGATGAACACTGTCAAACAAATTACAGATCAAATTGACAGTTTGTGTTGGTTCCATTCGTTCTGTGAGCCGGCTTGTGAAATCCATTCGATTCGAAGGAGCAACACAAAGACGTACACTGTAAAAAACACAACCTTTCCAAGTCGATTTTACTTGATTCAAGTTGAAAATATCTTCTAAGACTTAGAATGTTTCTTCCTAGAATATCATTTCAAGAGTAAATTTTTCTCTTGTTTGACCTGCAGATTTTTCGAGAGATATTTTTGGCTTTTAAAAACAATCAAATCTGCCAAAGAAATGTTTCATATTTTGCAATGTAGGAGTATCAGAGAGATGGATGTGTGTTTATCCAGTTCCTTATCATCCGACGATTTATTGGATGACTCGATTCATGCTGTTTACATGATCAACTCCAGAAAAATCTGACTTTTTTGTGAAGAAACTGTGAGAGAGCCAGTACTACAACATCTCTGTCCACCAGTCACCCTATAAAATGTTTTATGTGGGACCTGCTCCTGTTGGGTGTTGTCCCCCCACCACCTCCTCCCCCTCCTCGCGCCGCTGACGTCTCCCATTGACTCTCCAGCGCCATTTGGCTCGTGGAGACCTAATAATGAAGCTAATGACTGTCACGAGTGTTTGATTAAGCCCCGGCCCCGGCAGCCCGGGGGCTCAGGTGTACTTGCTGTAATTAACACACGCTAATTAATTTACCGGGGGAGCCTGGAGAGAACGAGGGCACCCCGGAGGTTGGAGGAGGCGCTCGCTCTGAGAGATAGGACGACCGGCACACTGGCGAGGACGGGGAGGGCGGGGGGACCCCGGAATCGTTTCCCAGCGGCAGCCGCTTTGCATTCGCCGCAGCGGGCGCAAGTCTGGTTTTCACTCTGAGGTCAGCTGGCGGCCAAAATCCCCCGTCTGAGTCATTTTTCTGCGCCTGAAAGAAAAGAGAAGAAAGCGACGCCTCTTCAAAAGTCTTTCACTTATTCGCAACCGGTTGCAAACATTTTCCTAAATTAGGTGAAATCATTATGCTTGTCGAGGATCATGCCTCATTTCAGTCACTCGAAGCGTGAAATTATCTCGCCCCCCTCCCTCTTCGCTTTGGAAAGTTTGGCAGGAAATAAGCAGCTCTTTAAAAGGCTCAATTCAGCTCGAAATGTCGCGATGTCCTGTTGAACAGAGACGCGCTCTTGTCCCGCTGAGGCCTCGTTCACACCAGAGTGTTTTTGCTTTGCTTCCGACAGAACAGAGTTGGTTTTTTGCTCAGTTCATCGCCCGCGTTTTTGACACAGGAACATCTGAACGGTTCACTTTTGAACTGAAAAAACCTCCTCGTCTTCCACCCCAGAGTTCACTCGTTCACATCACATGGCAAACGAGATGACCCGACACCGTTAATTTGCCGTGGAACCATTTAAAGTGCGCTTAGAGAGCCGCTCTCCGCGACTCCAGACATGTTTACTGCTTATCTTTAGGTCGGGCCAGTAACCTCGGTGCGGGGAACCCGGCTGATGCGCGGAGGTTATCTTCAACCCCGACGGCCTCTCTTCCATTACTCCTTTAATGATTTTGTCCACATCACAATGGGTCTGAGGGAAGGAAAAAAAAGAGAGAGAGATTACAAGAAGAGCCCCGCACGCATCGACTCCTTGTAGTTTTATGTGTCTATTTGCGAGGGAAGAAAGCGGATAATGCAGCCGACATTTCAATAGAGGCGAGGCTGTGAGGCTGGATCCGCTCGCACACTCAATCCACAGAGAGCCATTAACATCTGAGCTCTCCACGATGGCTTTCTGCTCTCATACAGCCTCGCTGTCCCTGTTCAGTGTACCGTATATCTCTCCTCTCTCACTCTCTCTCTCTCTCACGCTCGTCCTTCGGCTCTCTATCTCTCCCTCCGCCCTTCCCATTTCGCTCTGAACCATCCCTCCGTTGCCCTCGGCTCTCTTTGGCTTCAATTTTATTTTTTGTGACTCCCCGCCTTTGTTTTTGTTGTTGTTGTTGTTGTTGTTCAGGATGCAGCTATTGCTCTTTGATCACACACAGAAGTCGTCCCAGCTCACACACATTCACACACAGGCTGCCGTGGGTAGATAAGAGGTGTGTGGAGATTAGCCCGGGGACTGTTGTCTTAAGTAGGACATTGTGAAAGAGGATGTGGTGGGAAACGGGGCGTCCGCCGCCGCTCGCGCCGCTGATAGCCACCTCCGTTGCCACAGGTTCACGTCCACTGCAGCTGATAACCACCCGAAATGGGACAAAGGAGAAGCTACGGTGTTATTGAGCAGCGATAAAGCCTTAATGTGATCCCTGCGGTGACGATTGTATCATCAGAATAGAGTCCGCCGAGTAAGTGGACAATTCGGTGACCGAATTTAAGGACACGGAGCCGGCCTGTGATGCAAGCAAAAGTAGAGGTGGTGTACAAAAAACGATCATTTGAGATTCCTTTTTCTATCAGAGCACATCTCACTTTGGTTCGGTTTCCAGAACCTGACACAAAGTTGCAACGTCTAGTGGACAAAGCCGGAACTGCACGATCTAAACCCGTGTTTGCGACCTATTAACGTTTAATCCGGCTTATCTGGAAAGGATCCAGGTGAAGGTAAAACCGGCAGCGTAGGTGGCGCGGAGAGATCCACAGCGAGCCTCGTTTTAGGTGCGAACGGGAAAAAAATAACAAACCCAACAATCGTTCCTAAACTGGCAGCGTTCTCCGTTCACACCTGCTCTAAAAATACTGTATACGAAGTCGTGCTGCAGCCTATAGTCACACGCCAGCGATAATGAGCCCTGAAGAAAGCTTCTTTGCGTTAACACTTGTGGTGGTCTCCAATGCACAAAGATAGAAACATGCACAAGAAATTTGTTTTATTTTGATGGGGAACCAGAGTTCTTTATTGTTGTCGTTCCTGGCATGAAATGATAAAACTTGAATCATTTCGATGAGTAAGAGAGACAAAGAGAGAAAAGAAACGTCCTCATCGGTACAAAAGACGCTCAAAATCCCGAAGAAAGTCTCCAGTTTTTGAAAAGCTGAATTCGCTTCGCTGCCACGAAAGGAAACGCTTCAGATCATCAATTTGTCGAGCCTTACCTGCTGACACACCTCATCTTGCGTGCCAGAGTCGTTTCGCACGGATCGCTTATCGTATATATCAACGCCGCTCGCAGCGAGTAGCTTCGGGCAAATGTTGTCTAGAACAGGCTATGCACTTGTAAGTTTCGTGGACGTGTGGACACGTTTGCATGAGGGAGGAACTCTCCGCCTCACCGAGACATCGGGTGGCTCCATGGACCCTTTTTTGTGACCCCCAATTGTGTTGTATTCGCTGCTCTCCTTTAGGTGACATTTGAGTACGCATACTTGGCAAATAAGGCTGATTTTTGGTTGTTGAACTCGACGTGGCTCTCTTGTAGGGACATTTCCGTCGCCGATCTCCAGTTCTGATTCGATTGCTGCAGTGTGTTCAGGCCCCGACCAGCATCAGATCAGATTTATGGCTTCATTCATTAGCTGACACCCCCCACACGGGCTCCTGCCTTTCGGACGTGCCAAACGCTGAGGGAGCCGCTAAGTATCGCTCTCAGCCATAAGGTGTTGTTGCGTTTCATTTTGCTGCATCGGGGCAGCGGGCCAGGAAGCGCTCTGCTTCCATGCACTCCCCCCCCCCCCACCATGCTCACAATCGTGTCGAATAATATGGCTTAACCTTGCGTCGTGGGTAATTAAGTGCTCGGATTGTCTTTGTCTACTTGGCACATTCTTTCAACAATACAATGCGCGTTAGAGAAGCATAATACTTGGGTGTTCATCAAAGTGCGAGCTGCCAGGATTGGTCCTCGGAGCTGAAAAACAGCCATTCCCCCGGGAAAGCCTCGGCAGGTGGCAGCGGTCCAATCCGACGGAGCCTGGAGGAACGGCACATCCTGGGCGTGGGGGGGAGGGGGATGGGGGTGGGGGGGGCTGCCAGCTTGTTCTGTCTGTCTGTCACAACTCTTGGAGCTTTGCATTAGGGGCTGTGATTACCTGATTATTACATCGCGGGCGGCGCCACGTTCTGTTTCAGGCAGAGGATTTGTGCGTCGATGGAATTCAGTCATTCAATTAACGCTTGTTGGATTTTTGGACAATCGGCACGCTCGCCTATGTGGTGTTTGCAGGGATCGCCCAGACTTCCTCTTGCCCTTCTGGGGGCACCAAAAGGGAGCAAATAAGAGAGATGTAATGGCGTTACGTTCACTGTTCGGGTCGATGAATCTCAGTTGGTTCGTGGTAAAGGAGGAAGGAGATCAAATCCAAGTCCCCCCACTCAGCTGTCCTGTTTATCACCTCCTCCACTCCCATTTTCTCTGGCTACAATTCTGGTCAGCCCATTCTGGGAAGTGTGTGCGGGGGTCTTAAATCAGAAGGCATGCCTGGCATGTGGCAGCGAGCGGGTGTGAGCCCCGGCAGCTGTCCCCCCCCGTTCCCATCAGCCTTCACCTGGGCCGCGTCCCGGGAGCGCCGCTCATCAGAGGCAGCACACAGCTGGAAACGCTGCAGATGGCTCTCGGGGGGGCATCGCTTAGGTATGCAGGAAGATAGCGGGCTCTGGCGAGGGGGGGGGGGAGCGGAACACGTTCTTCAGGCTGACGTGTGGATCCAGGTGAGCCTGCGGGCACCTAATCCACGGCATTAATGGACTGACATGATGCAGAGACCCTGCATGGCGATGTCATGTTTATCCCCCCCTGCAGGAGCGGTGTCGTCGAGGAATGCCAAGCATGTAAGCCTGAGCAGCTGAGCAACACATTTATAAACATATGCTGTGTTCACTGCACTGTATATACAGGACACTGCGTGCTTGGATATTCCTCCAGCACATTGCAGCAAACTCGCAGTTCACTGAGTTGCTTTGTGTGCGCACGGGGGAAAAAAAGCAAGAAATAAAGTCACAAACACTTTTGCCCGCGGAAGTGTTTCGCCGAAGTCTGAGGTGCAGGAATGAAATATGCAGATGTGTATAGACGACCTGTTTTGAGTCAGAGCTCCTCCTCAGGCGGCACTTATGCATTTATTGATTTTCACACGTCAGAAGCTATAAAAACACTTCTTCACTCCTGCCGTCAAGGTGCTTTTGTCCCGTGTGATGGAGATCAGCGATTATGTGGGGGTGGTCTCTGCATCAGCTACTTTCTAAGAAAGAAATGGCCGAGATGGGCCTGGAAGTTGCAGTTTTTACAATGTAGTGGTGAAGAAATATTCCATTTATTCAGGGCTCAGTGAAGCAAATATAAAAAATATAAAAAATACTCTAAAAACACCCTGATAAAACAGTAAAATATTATTTGAGAGTCAAATTGTGGAAAAATAAATGAAATCAGGTTAAATAAAAGAAGATAACGATGAAAAAAGCCCCAAAAAATCAGAGCTCTAAAAGTTGTTAATGACAATTAATCCCACTTTAATCACATAGCAGTGTGTGTGTGTGTGTGTGTGTGTGTGAGAGAGAGAGAGAGAGAGAGAGAGAGGTATTTCACACAGTGCCACAGCTGCTGAGCACTCCAGCCTCCGACCGTATTCGCGTCCTGCATTCTCAGGATGGGGCTCCGCCACCGGCTCCGAAGCCACTCAGGGGGCCGCCGCACCGCGAGGAGGGAGGCAGTCTTGCGTGCAGTCTCACGTTCATGCACGACATGCCAATGTAAACCCGGCAGCTGCGTGTATGTACATCAAGGTGTGATGCGGGGGTGCAGCGGCGGTGCATTTGCCTGGCTGCACAGCGGAGGTGTCTGACGTGTCGCGGCGCGGCAGGGCGTGGCGTTTGATTGAGTTCCTGCCTTTGGAGTGTCTACAGTGGGACGGCGGAGGGAGTGGGGGGCTCCTAAACGGCGGCCTGCTTGATGCTGCTCGCACTGCATATGTATGCGGGGCTGTGATGGACAGGCTGCCTTTCAGAAGCAAGCGCGTAGGGGGGGCTAACGACAGGCAGAGGGGTCCGCTGTGCTGATGCAGGCTGTCATCCAGAGAGGCCGGATCTGATGGGGATGGGGAGACACCTCCTTCGGGCGCTGACAGAGGCATCGGATACGGAAAAGGTCAAGTTTACGCAAAACAAGCTTGTCATGGACGCCACAGCGCGTCTCCAGCTCTCTGACAGCGCGCTGGAAAAACTCTCCAAGCTGCTTTAACACTTTGTAATCAGGCTGGATTTGGGCCTCAGTTAGAGACGCAAGACTGCCCGTTGACACTTTAACTGCATCTCAGGCGAAGGTGGGACGAATCAAAGTCCGACCTTTGGTTAAAATTTGAGCACTTTACTCTTGGAACGCCCCTTTTTGTTGCTCGACAAGCTTCCTTGTTCCAGGATTGACGTGCACGTCCAGGGAACGTTGGCACAGCTCTGCACAATGACATCTTTTTCACCAACCAGTGGTTATTTTCCCGCCTCGCCGACCTCTGTCCTCGTTTTCAACTTGCCGAGTGGCGAAGTCGGCTCTGCGAAATGAGCGGGGAACTCTGCGGAGCGCCGGGGCTTCTCTCGCTGCCCGCCCTCTCGTTTTTTTTTTCCATGTTTCATTTCGTGCCCAGGCACAGAGCCGCTAACTAAAGATGGGCTCATAATTACAGAGCGTGGCCAGGGAGCCCAGTTTCCTAGTCGTAGTGTTTACTTACAGTGGCGACAAAAAAAAAAGCCGATGCTCTGCGGACCCTCTAATGGAGCTTTTTATACCTCCCCTCCTCTCCACGGCCCCTCACTTCCAGTCGTCCCCCGTTGATGCCGTTAATTCGGGGTCGGGGAAAATGCGATATCAGAAGTGAGGAGCCGCCTCCGTCCCGCCGTATGTCAGGCTGTCATTTGGTGCGCGTCCCTTCACGCACATTGTAATCACTCTCTGACCTCTCCCACTGCCAAACTGGGTCCCCCCCCCCCCCCGCGGGTCAGTTAAGCAGCAGGATTTATCGCCGTCGTATAAACCCGCGCGCAAGCACACGTATGTGCACGCGCTGCTGAAGCTCGTAAAATGCACGGACCCGTTTAAGGGGAAAACAGTGGTAACCAACTCAGAATGTCAGCTCAGCAGGCTACATAAAAGTGTTACGAGCAATAAAAGCCGTCAAACCGGAGTAATTCTCCGTATACCCAAACAGTGTTTACAGTGTTTCCCTCTGTTATTATTCAGTTAGCCACTTGGCTGCCATGCCACAGCGCCGGGGGGGCCCTGAATGAAACCCTCCATTTCTCCCCACCTGCCAGCCACATGACATTTTTTGGCTATCGTTGATATTTGCCGTCCTCTCTTTTTTTTTTTTGTTAATTTCCACTCTGGTGTCCGTCATTCACTGAGCTCCCGGTGTGTAATGCAATCACTCTCACATGAATGGAGGATAAATGGAGCCACTGACAAGTCTGAATGAGCCTCATCAGTCACACGGGGAAACGGCGTGATGGAGTCTGGGAAGTTACAGGTGGAGACTGTTTCCAAACTCGCCTCCGACTTCACGAAAACCGCGAACCTCGCCTCTCGCTCCGATTTGACTCGGCTCACGTTGTCTGACTCGTAACGCGACGCTCCGCCGCGTCCGCGTTCTCATTAAGGTGTGCGCAGCGGTACGGCCTGTTTGAGGGAACGCCGCTGGACGCGCGCCAGTGCATTAACACATTAAAGCTCGCCGGCAAACAAAGCTGACACGCCAACATATGGAGGGACCATGTGATTTATGCACGCGGAGCAAAGACGGTGCGACGACAAGGACATCACGCTCGTTAAAGGCACCACGCAGGAGTGACGGCTGCTCGGTGGGAGATTAGTCATATCTGCATCGGCGGTAATGTCTGCGGGAACCAACGCGATGAGATCTGATGGCACAAGTTGTCCCCGCGAGAGCGAACAAACGGCTTTAACGCCGCCGTGACAGCTTTAACATGTTGTTCGGACGTGGCGGTTCCTGTGATCTCAGACATGTTGGACTGGTACGCCGGATTCCTTTTGTTCTCTGGCGTGTCGTTAGGCGGACCCTGACGTGTCCGGCTGTGCCTGGTAGCCGAAGCCACGGATGATTACTTCGCTTAGGCACGCTTCGCTCGGAGATGCTGTGAAATACAAACTAGATGTACTGTACCTAAGGTGGGGAGAAGTTGGTTAAAGGAGAGCAGAGAATGTCAGAAAAAGACCAGAGCTCCAGTTTGGATGGGACCCATGTGGACGGGGGCGCGTGGGTGGGTTTTATAGTACCCGGCTTCAATTCGCCCCATTTGGTGCTTTCAGACTTCACAGCCGGCACATATGGGGGATAAAACTTTCACCGAAACACAGCCACCAGGCCGAGCGCACGGGAGGTCTCTTTGTGCTTTGTCTCAGATCTTTATTTTTGGATGCGGATGGCTGCTTGGATGGGATGGATGACTGTGTGTGTGTGTGTGTGTGTGTGTGTGTGTGTGTGTGTGTGTGTGTGTGTGTGTGTGTGTGTGTGTGTG
>JASSRZ010000060.1:1872272-1888454 GCA_032164315.1 Malacoctenus gilli
ACACACACACACACACACACACACACACACACACACACACACACACACACACACACACACACACACACACTGATGCAACCCACGCTCATTGTTGCCCAAAACCCTGGGTGCTCCTCAGACAGCCGCAATAATGAGAATGTCGTTAATTTGCCCAAATGAGCGGGGGGCCTTTAGCGCGGGCTAGTAATTATTTAACAGCAACACAGTTACTTAATTAGATCCACATGAAAGGAGAAGGGTGGCAGCGGCGGCAGCGGCGGAGGACGAGGTGGTGCGGAGTGTGTATGATTAAACGGAGATGGAGATTGATTGCGAGCAAACACACGTCTGATGACTTGACGCTGGCGCAGGATATTGTCTGAACGGGTGGAAAATGCAATCAAGGAGCAAACAGGGCGCCGTAATCAATCACAAATTTATCATGTTGCGCAAACACTGGTTGGCCGATAAAGATTTTTATTATCTCAGCATGTCAGTTCATTTCATGTCAGACGGACTGCGACTCCTGGACGGCAGACTCCGAATGTGGAGGTCGCAAAGTGCTGAGCTTGGGATTTTCGTGGACGTGGTGACGGCGGAAGAGACGGAGATGGAACGTGATGTCCTCACGCTTCTCGCGAGTTTTCGTAGCTTTGATTACAAGCGAGTTCGACTTATTGGTGACATCAAGTGGATGAATGAATGCGAACCCTTAAAGTTTTCAAGATGTTGTTGAACCGACTTTTTTGGGGCGTCTGCAGAAACCACACTTCCTTCTCCGTTTTGCATACGTGATGCGAGCTTTCCTGTACAAAACCTTATTCCGTCCACGCGTAGATTTATCTCGCCTCCCCCGACCACTTTACTGCTTTCGCTCCTTTAGCTTGGGGCCAATGCGAAGCCTTATCAACCCAGATAGCGAGTCATCCTCCCTGAGGGGGTCACCTCACCTCCCCTCCCTCCCATGAAATCCCGCGACTCAGCATTACTGCCAGCCACATATACATATCCAGGCCTGGAAACGCGGCGCTTCAAAGGGGCGGGGGGGGGAGACCCTCCCCCCTCCCTCCCTCACCTCGGCCTTAAATCGCTCAGAACTCGCTGCTGTTAGCTTTGGTACACATCAGTGGAGACCGTTTTCCATTTTGTAAGTGATTACGAGCTCGCCTAAAGGTTAGATGAGCCTTTTCTGCTGTCGTTGCATCACCTTGGACGTTCAAAGACTTAACCGCCTCCTCACCTGCGTCCTCGCTCACTCGCTCTGGATTTTTTCAAAATAACTTTAAGGAAAATTTGGGGGAATGAGCCGCTACCTTGAAATGCAGATTAGCTGGGATTATGGAGCATTACCTTTATTATTGATTTTTTCCCCTTCAAGGGAGGTTCAGGAGTACAGATGCATGCAGGCGGACGGGTGGCGGAAGAGAGACAAACCAGCACTTTGATGCAGTTTCATTCCAATAATACCACCTCTTGCAACTCTTTGCACTGCAAACAATCATTATATGCAAGAAAATAAGCTTTTCTCAAATACACAAGGTAGCCAAATTGTATTAATACTTTTGGGCAGGCGGCGCTGCTCGAGCGGGGGGGCGCCGGTGTTCGACCCAAACATCTCTAACCTTGTGCTAATGGCTGGAGAAGTAAAAGAGAGAGTGCACTTATAGGGATCGATAACGCACCAAGCAGATACTGCTGCGAGATTATTTCTCCCTGCATCAGTTACAGCCTGTTACCTGCTAACGGCAGCACGAGGGGTGGCGGGGGTTGTGAAGGGGAGAGTGAGTGAGGGGGGTTGCTGCATGCAGCAGGGAGGTTATGAAGCCCTGGTGAAAGGCAGCGATGTGCTGGTGTGGATAGAGGCCGCGCGGCCTCCTCGACCTTTGGCTGCGATGGAACTTTGCTTTGACCTAAAAACTGAGGCTGAGATAAGCTGTAAGGTTAATAATAAGGTTAATTGAGGAGTTACAAGTGCACAAAGGAATAAAATAAACAAAATAAACAGAATAGAAGGCGGGAACGCCGTTTTGCAGCTCCGTGGCGGCGCCGTGGAAGCCTTTGCAATCCATCGAGCTGCGTCTGCACAGGGAACCCTCTGCGTTATGAAGCGGCAGTGAGAAAACACAGAGCGCCCGGCGCATCAGCTTCCTCCGGTTTTATTCAGGAGGCTGCAGCGAGCGGCTTGGCCCACAACGCAAGATTTCCTGCTTTTCATTTTCATACTCCAATTGAACGCTGTAATGAAAGCTTTTCAACACCGACTGTCCCCCGTTAGTGAAGTGCTGCGTTTGGTGCTTCATTGAGTATCGCAGTGTTATTTATTCATTTTTCTATTCAACACAATTTTTGCCGCTTTATTCGGGGAGGCCATGAATGTTTCAGGGCTTGATCGCCATGATGCAGTTCTATAGAGACCAGGGACGCGTCACGATAAAGGCTCAGCACCTCGGAAGTCACGTTTTCTCTTCACTGTTTAACAAGAACCACAAAAAAGAAACGTGCAGCGACCTCAATTAGTCAAGCTAACAATCCCACCTTCAACATTAGCATGCCTCTGCATGAAAGGTTACAGGTGCAAAGCATTATGGGATCGATCCACGGACTCAATCCGATTAAATTCTGCCGGTCGGGACGTTTCTCGGTCGTGAATTCGGTCCAAATGACAGAAAAGTGTTGGTGGAAAATCACCCACTTTAACCGGCTGCCTGGATGGACTGTGTGAATTTCAATGTGAAATGCTCGGGCCTGTGATTTCACTCATTCAAATGGTGATAAACTAAAACGCTCTCTGTCCTCGTGTTGTGAATAAAGTTGGCTTCGCTGCGGAGGACTTTTCCACGGCGCTTTCCAAGAGAAGCGCAAATCTGACTCGGTAAATATCTCTGTGTTTAGCATGACTTCCAGCTATCCCAGCCTTTTACACAGTGTTCCGTTTAATAATTACCAACGAGAGAAAATTGGGGAATTTTTACAGGAGAACAACCTCAGGCCTTAAAGGATTGTGGACATAAGAATGAAATGAATCTGCACCATAAAAAAAGAGAAGCAGCGTTTGTGTTTTGTCGATATTTGTCGCAAATGAAACGGCAGGATTCAGGCATATTGGTAGAAAACAAGCTCAGCCTTTACTGGAGACACTGCTGGTATTGTACTGAGTGGCATCATATCAGCTCGAATTTTACTTATTTGATTTTAGCACACTGTGTGTACGACAACTTCCTCCACAAACACTCCACTCTTCATCACAAGTCACACTAGGAACCAGTGTTTTAATGACTGATGGCGTGCAGGAAATCCAGAAAAAAAACAAGCGACGTAAACAAAGCGAAAAGCAGTAAAAAGTGCGATGAACTCTCCTCACGAACTTTATCTGAAAGCATCTTATTTGCTGTTTTTTCAACAGCCACAAACATCCCGTCAGATCCCGATATCAAAGGCAGCTCTCGGCTCAAAGCCCCTTCAAAGATGGAGGCTCCACAGCGGCTCCGCGTTCGCGGGGAACTGAACCTGTCGCAGCGGCATCCTTCCCGGCACGCTGTGTTTACCAGACGCCGTCCCGCCGGCTCCATTGATTCCTAAAAAACAACAAAAAAATCTGCCTAATGATTTACACGGAAACAACAACGGCGGCGACAAGGCGGCCCGCTAAGCGCGCCTTTGTCTGCTTTTTGTGGCGGAGATGGCAGCAGTGCAGCAGGAGGAGACGAGGCCTCGTGAGCGAGTGTTTGCTGTTTGTTGTTTTTGTCGAGGAGAACAAGCAGGAAGCGGGAGGGGAGGAGCTTTGAAGCCGCCCGAAGTGAGCAGCCGTCTCCAAAGCCGAGCAGATGTATAAAAGTGCTACTTCATTTATCCCTCTACATCTCACCCACCTGAGCTTTTGTTCCTTTCATTTTTCAGTCGTCTGGCAGCGGCGTCTCGCTCCTCAAACTTCCGTTTAATCTGTCGTGTGCTGGCATGTGCGAGGACATCGGGGACGATTACAGGTGTCCCTCCGGCAGGGGCGTGGCCAAGTAGTGACTGCGTTTATCTGTGAGACTCTTGGATGCTTCTCAATGTTCATCAATTAAAGAGATGGCCTTTTAGGGGGGAGTCTGGATACACAAAGCCAGGCTCGAAAGCAACGTGTTTTTATCGGTGCATGAAGTAAAATCTGCTTCGAATTAGGTCCAAATTAATTCTGCTTTGGATCGTCTTTATTTGGAAAACTTCTGTTCCTGCAGCGCTTATTAAACTGAGCTTATGCATAAGCGTCTTTGGAGCGCGCCGTGTCACTGTGAGAGGGCCTCTCCCGCCCCGTCGCATGTGCACCTCGCCAACTAGCCTGGCGCATATCGAGGCAACGTGTTTTCATGTAATCAAGCTGTAATTATACCATAAACAACAATAAATACCGCATCCATATCCGCGAGGAGCCTCGTCGACATCTCACCGACAAGGGTGGTTATTAGTTGATTGGTGGGCTTCCAGGGCCCCGCTTCCTGTCGGAGCTGCTCGGAGGAGCGTCTGATTGGCTGGTGCGGTGACAGAGGGCGCGCGAGGGGTTGACGGGTGGGCAGGCAATTGCACCGAGGGCTGTGGGCTAAGTTTCCAAAAATAGACGGGAGCGGTGACAGAACAATGACGGGTCTGTCTGTGTGTGTGCGCGTATGTGTGTCTGTGTGTGTGCATGCATATTTGAGTGCCTCTGTGCATCCTGTGAAATCGCAATAACGGCAGCATGTGCAGCCCTATCATTAGAAATCTCCCGAAGTCACGAGGGCTCGCCGAGGCGCCCGCCTGCATGGGCGGCGTGGGTGATTGAGAGATACAGCGAGAGCAGAGCAGGGAGGAAGAGGCGGCTCGAGCAGAAGACATAAGCCGACATAAGAGAGAGGGGGGAAGATATTCGTCTCCCCTCCGCCTGCCCGCCGTCTGCCGATCGATGTTCAAAACACACACCGGTCTGGCTGAGGAAAATCGACCCATCGCCGATTGATTTTTCCTCACCTGTTTGGGAGCAGAGACGGACTGAGGGAGGCAGAGGATGGAGAGCAGATTGCACGGGAAGCCTGTTGCAGAAAGCGGACAGACGATTCTCGCCGTGCACGGCCGTGCACCTAACATGAAGCGTGAACCGGTCAATGAGACCCAAAGGAGACATTCGTCAGATTTGCGAGAAAACAAAACATTTAAACTGGGCTCTAACTCGCTACAGTTAAAAGAAAGCCGGGTTTTCAGAAATTGACTAAATGCTTGAGCACATTTGTCATATTTTCTGTTCATAAATCGTTCTGCTAAGATGTTAGTCCCCCCCCCCCCCCCCGAAGCTTCAGCTGTCCTGTGAAGCTGCTGCCGGCCCCACAAGCCACGGATCTTAAAAGGACTCTGCGAATCAATAGCAGGAACATCATAATCAACCCCGACACTGTTTTGGGTTATTTATACGCGGCACTTTGAATCAATCCATCAGCAGCCAATAAAAGTAGCGAGAGCCAGAGGAAAGGGGGGAGGGGGGGGGGGGGTGGTTCTGATACTTTCAGAGACAGCAGATTCCAGTGCTGCCGGCGCAGCTAAGTGGCCTTTTTCTCTTCCCAGTTTTTCTCAGTCTAATAAAGATGAAGGAAGGAAGACGTGGCATCGAAAAGAACGGCAAGATCATGAAGAGGGATGTGAAATTTAAGTTATTGGTTTCCATCTTTTCCTGAGATGAGCAGAGCTTAGCTGTGGGGATGAGTGAAGCACCGTGAGTGCCTGAGTCAGGCGGGTGGTCCCAGCTGACAGTGGGTTTGTTTGTACAGTTGTCCACAGAAAGTCCAATCCCGCAAGCTGCTCGTGGCCCAATGTGGGAAACCGGAGCACCTATAGAGGCAAAAAGGTGTGAAAGAGACGGAAAAGTAGCCACGTGTGAAACGCGCCACCGGACCTGGAGCTTTTCCCAGAATGCCCTCCAATGATTAAAACCCAGTGATTGACCGCCGGCTGCCGTGAAATCGCCTTGTTTGCTCGCAACTTTAATTGACTAATTGCTTGGATATTTCATTTCGCCTCGCGCGCCGGAGCAAAGCGTTATTACGTGCAATCCATTTCCCAGCCTCGAGCGCACTCGGGCCTCCTCGCCCGGCCTGAAGCCCGCAGAGAGAGAAGAAGCAGGTATTGATCACAAATCATGGCCAACGGTATTCCAATTAATCACCCGGCGGCCGTCCCTTCTGCTGCACCTTGGGCGTTTTGTTGTATTTGCTGGGTTGTTGCTTTTTTCCCTTTGCCCGTGGGCCACCGGTTATCTCGGTTGGAGCCGGGGAAAGGGCGAGAACGCCGACGCAGGCTGCCGGCCACGCCCTTTTGTTCACGCTCGCTCCCCCCCACTGTGCTTTGGTTTGGAATAAACGGCCAGGTTTGAGGAAAAGCTTTGCGCTCTCTTATCCGATCTAAATCATTCATGGCCCCACCAGGCAGGGTGGGAGGGGGGGTGAGAAAGGGGGGTGTCAGCGTGAAGAAAGGACCTGTGTTTAAAAGAAAGAACATAAATAAAAATTAGGAGCAGACATGCAGGAAAACATCCAAATTTGGCGGAAATCCAGGTGTGTTATTTCCATTTTACCATAATCAGACGATATTATCTGATGACTCACGTCGCATTACGTTGTTTGATAAATGACTCGAATAATGTGATTACTGGAGAAATTGGATTATGATTGGATTTTTTTCAGCATTGATGTAAAAGGCTTTAACAGCTGCTGACAGCTTCCAAAATAAAGGCCCTCGCCTCAGCGACTGACACGCCTTCAACATTTTATTATGGCTCGTAATGGATGTTTGATTTCCTTTGTCACGCGGTATAACTTTCATGTTTGCCCAGACGACTGAGTGTTGATGTGACCATGAACGTGTCAGCCACTCAAATAAAAGAGCCGGAAAAACACGCCGGAACGATTTTTAGGTTAAAGACGCCGGATTTTGCTACATG
This sequence comes from Malacoctenus gilli, assembly GCA_032164315.1. NCBI lineage: Eukaryota > Metazoa > Chordata > Actinopteri > Blenniiformes > Labrisomidae > Malacoctenus > Malacoctenus gilli. The sequence goes on from JASSRZ010000060.1 coordinate 1,879,198, forward strand.
AACATGCAACTTTGCCGCCGTGGCTCAGTGCCGCTTGTATTCTGCTGCCACGGCACTGAAGGTTACAGACTTATTGTCTGGCCACAAAAGGTAGCATGGGTGTGTATTGAATGCGTATGGGTGTGTGTGTGTTTGTGCCTCCACGGCGGGCGTGATATGTTTGTTACTCGGGATAACCTTCAACCACTGCTCAGCCAATCGGAACAGACCTGACGTGCCGGCTGCCTCGATTCCTGGCGTGGTTTTTTTTTTTTTCATTTTTTTCCCTTCACTTGTTTTTGTCAGCCAGTTCAGACGTTCGAACGACACATACGGAGACACGGGAGGTGGGGGGGGCAAAACAAGCGGCGCGCTCCTTTAATTTGGAGCACACTTAAACACAATGTTGGCGGGCCGCTTTCAAGGTCGTGAAACGGCCCCGCTGAGGGAGGTAAATAAGTGATTATCGCGGCGGGGGCAGGAGATGAGTGTGTGGCTTCCTTTATTGTTATGCTAATGTGGCGTGGAAGTGGAGGGAGCCGCTCTCGGGGCTCCGTCTGGCCGCAGACTGGTTAAGGATGACCTTTTCAGACATGCATGGATGCATATGAGACAAGTAAACACACGCTTACATGGGTGGGATGGATCATGCCACACCTCACTGTACACGCTTTCCCATTCCTTATTGTCCCTCTGCTTTGTTTCTTACCTGGGAGCTGATGATAGTTTGATACCAGTCACTCGAATTAAAGGTTTTAATCATGATTGTCTTTCAAGGACTTTAACGATTTCTCACTTTCATAAATGTTCATTGGTGCTCTGTTAAAAGTGCATCTTTTGCTTCTGCTGACCAGCAAAAGTGCTCTGATTCTAGTCCAGCTAAGTGGATACATGCAGAAAGCATCTCCCTGTCAGCACATGGTACGCTGGGTGGCATCCAGTTGGACCTGAACCCTGTGCAGCGTCGCTGAATTCCTTCAGCTGCGTCCAACAACACCACGGCCGTGCGGCAGAATTAGATCTGGATTGAATTAGTCCAATTTGGACCCTAATGGGCCCACTTAGACTCACATTCAATACCGCAGGCACCTGTAATTTGAGAGCGAGCCATTTGTTGCAAATTACACACCCTAGACCATCTTATCTTATTCAATCCACATTGTTTAGCTACAGCAACACAAACACACACACACACACACACACACACACACACACACACACAGACGCTCCACCCCGAGACTGCTGATTTAATTTGCTGTGTGTGTTTATGTGTGGGTGTGGATGTTAATTTGTTGTTTGTGCAAGCGTGCGTTTGTTTATACGTGCAATTACGTGCGCGCCATCAGTCCATCTGATTAATGTCGGCAACCCGTGTGCACACACACCGAGGAGGCGCACACGTGGATGCGGGGGTCCTGTGTGCGTGTCGGGGCCCCATGGAAGTGTCAGATTAGGGGATTAGAGGAGGGGGGCTCTGCTCGGTGGGGGCTGACGGGGGGCTGGTGTCTCCAGTTTTCTCCCCCTCCCTGTCAAGCAGCCCACCCCCACCCTCTGTTGTCTCTGCTTTTTTTCCCCATTGTTTATCTCTAATCTTACATCCATTTTTGCAACTCCTTCGTTTTTCAAAGTAAAAGCCTCTAACGGTCCCACGGATAAACGGAGGGTGAGAAGGATCGTCTGAGGTTCGGAGAGCTGCAGCTGCGGCGCTGTGGTCAGACAGAAAAAAAAAAAAAAAGCCCAAACCCCGCGAGGCCGTCTCTCACTCTCTGCTTCTGGCCCAGTGATCAGTAATTGCGAGCAGGCCTGAGTCAATCTGAATCCAGCTGCCCTGCCCCCCACCCACCCCCCATAACCCCCCGCACACTTCCAGGAGCCTCGGTGCTTCGACGTAATGCTGCGGTGTGAGAGGATGCAGGCAGAGTGCTGCCGGCCGGCCGCACGAAGGAAAAAAAACACCATTTGGGCGGCGCCGCGGTACCACGGCGGAATGAAATCGAGGCATTTTAAGCCCCACGCCACAACAAACCTGGCAACCCGAGAATCTCCCCAATATGATGACAATTTCACGCCACCAAGGTTTTTTCTTTTTGTAAGGGGGGCTTGTAAGTGATTCCGTCCACATGGAGATGTTTGGAAAAACATGTCGGTAATGCAGAATGGAACAAAAGTGCTGCAAACAGAAACAATCTTGCAAGTTGAGCCGAGGCAGCCAGACTGTTATTGAAGCCCTTCTCCGGTTGGCTTCACCGTAACGTTCCGTCACAGAGGAGGCCTGCAGCCTTACAGCGGTAGCGCGGTCGTGTTTTAGCCATTTCCCAAGTTCACCCTGAGCTCAGTGTCTGCTCCCGCTGATCTCCACTTATGTCATTCACCGGGAATGCGTGAGAAAAGGGCCGAGCTGCCAGGCTGGCAGACGCGAGCCGCGGCCGCATATGGCGGGATCGAATGACACACTCGTGTTTCATTTGTGTGTGTCGCGCATGGGAGTTCGTTTCACACATGCTCCGGGCTGAACGTTGAAGTGGAAGAGAAGCATGTGCCGCCAACACGTGTTGGTCGGGTTCTTGTTTGTTTCTCACTCTGAATCTGTTTCTCTTCCTGCCACTTGAGGTAACTTCAACAAAGTCTAGTATGTTACTTTATATGGAGACCAACACAGCGCTTTCAGGTACATTCAGTTGAATATAGAGGGTGTCTGTGATGAGCTGCTGCATGTTTTGCATCTATGTGATGCCGTAGAGATGTGCCATCTCTCTGTGCACACCACAGTGCACTTATCTCTGCTCCCATCTTCCTCGCAGTGCCACAGTGCACAGCCACTCTCAGCCGTGACGCCACTGGTGCTGAAAGGAAATCATAAAACAGAAGCTGTTGATATTTGGACTGTAAAATGACAGATTTCTTTGTGAACAATATTCGAGATTAACGCGTCAAAGTCGCAGCTTTTCTCTGAGTTTCACAATTGTTACGAAACGTAGGCAAAGCGTGAGAGTAAAACGGTCTTTTTCAATGAAATTACACCTCGGTGTTTGAGATTGCAGACTGCCGTCTACACAGCATATAAACATTAACCAATCAATTGAGCGGCAGGATGTTCTTTTGTTGTGCTTCTCACTCCATCAGTGCATACGGCTGTATGTACAGCGGAGTCTTTGTCGCGGTCGCCATGGATTCCTTTTTAACCGCCGTGCGACAGAGTTGGTAAACACGTCGTCCGCTCTCTCCTTCCTTGTCCTTGATTCTGCCTCATGCATATGAAGGCGAGCGTGCCGAGCGCGAGCGAGTCGCCGCCGAAGTTCTTCCCCGTCTGTTGGATCCACTCGGGGAGCTGACAGCCGTCCTCTTTAGCATTGTGGTGATGAAGACCGCGTGCGGTAGCAGCTGCTGAATCCCAGAGGGACGGGTGGGAATGATGAGCTCGTTGAACGCGGTCCAGCTCTGTCGTCTGGATTACGTCTTGTTCGCCGCGTTGCGTTTTGAAGGCCGGGAACGGCGCCGTCACGCCTCACCTTCGGAAAATGACCGAAGCCTGCTTCTTTTTTCAGTGAAATGAGGCTGACCTTCGTGGAGAGTTGACTGTTTGGTTTCTGTCAGTTTGAAGTTCAAAGTTTGTCCCAATGTCCCCCAAAAAGTCCTACAGTTACTGATTAATTCTCTAAAACTGGAGAATCAGGAACAGATGCGAGATATTTTGTGACTCCTTCTGTATTATTTCTGTTGCAAGTGACAGAAGATGTAGAGGAGGTAAACCATTGTCCTCTAGACTGAGAGAATAAAGTACCATCATGTCCAAACACTCAGCTACAGACGCTCATTGTCCCTTTGCGGTGCTTCAGCCGCCCTACAGTACAAGGTGTTTCTGCAGCTTGCCCTCATCCAGGCTGGCATGACCGACGACACCGCCACCATTTTAATTCACCTCAGCCTGCTCGGGCCCTTGTTACTTAATTATTCTCTGTAACATTTGTTCATTACCTTCCTCCATCAGTGCCGAGCAGCACTCCAAACGTTTATGTACCTTGAGAGTGTTTTAACGTGGGCGCCGAATTAGAGTTTGAAGAGCGGGCTCGGCACGCAGAATTTCAATGCCGCCGCTCTGATTTAAATGAGGTACACGGGTCAAAGGGAGTCGGCCGGCGGAGATTATTCATTCATTCATCACGGGGATGGGGTGTCAGGTTTATCATGCTGGTATAATGTAGCGGGAGAGAGAGAGAGGACTCCGAATGTGATGAATGACAAAGGCTGTAATCTACTCAAGCTTTGTGCGTGTAAACGGACATGATACTGAGAACTGATTTACTAACTGGGCAGACTGAGGATTGCATCTGCTAGACTTGTCAATTGTCGTGTCTTCTAAGGTAGTTTTTTGCCTACATGAATATATATTATTGGGACTTTGCCTAATTGTGCTAAATTTACTATGTGCATTGTGATTTATGATGCCTGGAAGAGTTTACTTTTTACTTTTTTACCTTTACTGGAGACTCCGCTGTTGTTCTGTTCACCTTATCGTGAGCCAGTCTACATTTGCATCTGAAATGTTGAAATGAATAAATGCCAGGCCGAGGTTTTTGTTTTTTGAAGGTTTTCGGTCTCACTTTGAACAAGCTTCCCCTGAAAAACAGCTTGATTTTTATTGGCTGGTATCAATCCTTTTATTCCATCCCCAACAGAGGCCTGTGCACTCACCTTTGTGTTAACCAGACAGCATGTGTAACATTGCATTCGAGTGTCTGAGGAAGCTTTGCCGCATCACCGACCGTGTGTATTCATGTGCACCGCGGCGTCTTGATCTCCCAGACTGTACGAGAACAAAGAGCAGCCCGAAAAGCAGGCGATGAAATGTGTGTTCAAGTCGTCTTTGAATATTTCCATTCCAGGTGCGTTTCTGCCGAGGACAGACAATAGCTGAGCAGCAGACACTCTAATCAGAAATGGGGAAAAAAAGGCCATTTGGTGTAATAAAGAATGCATTTGCATGAAGTAATGCTAAATGAAGGGCAAATTTTTTTGCATCTGATGTGTTCGTTTTTCTTTTTTTGTCACATTGCGAGTCTGTATTGTTTCAAAACAACAAAGAGCGGCCCTGAGACGAATAATAAACAGGCCTGTACAGTAGCTTGGCATCTCGTATGCAGCCTGCCAAGCCGACCACTACACCCACAGCCGACTGCCATGTTTATGGATGAGATGTTGTGAGCTGTACCACAGGGACAGGTTGCAACCAGACCCTGTGAAATGGAAAAAAAAAAAAAACACAGGGAGGGAAAAAAAAAAAAACACACCTTCGCCATCTGCACTGCTGACATTTCCCACACCAGTGAAGAGGCGCGAGCATCTGGCGTTCACCTCTCGGCCTGCGCCGGGTTTGAAGTTGTCGCGATGTCATGCCGCCATGTGGTGGGCGTGCAGGAACCAGAGAGAGCAACCTGACATGTGTAGACTGTGTCGCAACGGCGCTTGTTACTGTATGGCGGCTTGGGCGTGGCTGTGTGTGTGTGCGTGCTGGTCAGTGGCCTTGAGAGCGTTTGCTGAGCCGTGGCTCGCAACGTCTCGTCTCACAGAGGAGAAACTTGGAGGCGCGGCGCACTAAAAGTGACCCGCCAGCATCAACCTCGATGCCTCCCAGAGAGCCAAACGTCCGGCGTCTTCCGCCTGCACTCGACCAAAACCCGTGCTTACAACTCACCTCATACGGCCTGCCTAATGACGCAGCACCTTGCTTATTTGAAAAGACTTGGCTGGCGAATAAAAGGTTCCAGGGTCTGAAAGGCCTTTGAGTCACCGCTGAAGGTTCCCCGTTTCCATTCGGGCTTTGACGGACAGCGCGGCTCGGCCATGTGTCGGACTACATTTGCGTCCCTCAATGGCTGAAGCAGCCGGGCTGTTTCTCACTTGCTTAGACTTTACCGTCTGCTCTGACCTCACTCTATAGCTGGGTGGCCTTGGCCTGAATGGGCAAACACAAAGAGAGAGAAGATGGAGGAAGGGAGGAGGGAAGTCTGGAAAAGGACAAGAAAAAATGGGGGAAACTGTCAACGAGTTCTCGCCGTCCGCACTGTTCAAGAAAGAGCTTACGAAGGCAGAAAGATGTTTCTCGTTGGTTTGTGTTTCTGGGTGCACAAACCCCGCAGCTAGTGTGCAGGTATGTTGGTGTGCTGCTGCTGCACTGTACGGATGAAAGCCTTCTCCCACACCTCGCTCCATTCCTTCTCCTCCTTTGAGGCTAAATGAAGTGTGACAGGGCATTAAAGTTGGACCAGAACTCTTGGCCTTTCCTGCTGGGGAGATGGAGATGAAGGGGTCTGAAGAGGATGGAGGGGGAAAGCGTGTGTCTCTGGAAGTGAGGGAGGGTTAGATTAATCACAGGAAGGTGCTGATGGCTGCCGACAGCCGCCAGCGTGCGGGTCTGAGGCTAAACATGACCCCTTTAAAGGGTTGGCTTGAGGTGGCAGGTGCAGCGCACACACCGCCGGGGTCTGGCAGCCTCAGGAACCCAAACTCAGACTCCGTTTGGTGTGGGAAACCAGCTTAAGGAAAGTCGAGAAAGCTTTTATTCAGGCGTTATTTTTGACACTCCTACTTCAACACTTATTTTGACAGGTAGGACTTCTGAGCGCCACCTGAGTTCCTGTCAGTTCCACGTCACTGCCGAGTGACATCGGACCACAAAAGCCCGTAAAAAGGCGTCATGGCTCACCAACAACAAATGCAACACACAAAAAATCCAGGAACAAATTTACATACGAGCGAAACAATTTAGGATTTCTGTGTTAAACATGTAGCAATTCGCTTAGGATGCTTCACGGAAAGTTTACTGCAGCACTGAATAAGTAAAGAGAACAAATGAAGAGCAGGATTTCTGCATCGGTTATGTGCAGAGAAAACAAAAGTGGCTGCATGTCGACTCCTTCCTCTTGCCTTGTTTTTCTTTGTCTTGGAACAGAAAGTGCAGCCCTAACTGTATTTTGTGCTGATAATAAAAAGCCAGTCTGTTTCCATAATGACTAATTGCGAGAGCTCCTACTATCAGCAGACAATCCTTGGGTACAACTCTCGAACAATGAGAAACGCTACGTTGCAGCCGGCGTGTTTCCATTAGAGAAACTCAGTGCACCACCTTTTCCCTCTTATTTCCATTTTTGTGTGGTTAAGTGTCAGCGATGCAATGCGACAGGCCCGGAGTGCCTTTTCCACGCGATCCAGTCAGCCTGCAAATGGAAGAAGTGCGGTCTAAACCCCCCCGTCGTGAACTTTCCTAAAGGCTTCATTGTGTTGCTCGTTGTCATTCGGGGGGATTGGGGCTCCTGTGGTTAGAGAAAACAGAGGGGAAGAGAAAGAGTTTAATATGTTGCTAAAACCTTCCTCACCTCAATTAACATCCCTCCTGTTGGAGTCGGTAGTGGAGCGACGACGGGGGGGGGGGGGGGGGTGTTGACAGGGGATGATGTGGGGAGGGAGTTGGGGGTTGCGCGTTTTGCTTGAGCAGATGACTAATGAGGCATCCCGGCTAAAAAGCACCAAAGTCAATTAGCCGTGTTAATGCTCCGTTTGGTTGGACCAAGCATGTTCGTCCTAATGTATTTACACAGTCGTCTGTTCTTGGACTTGAATGCAAGACTCCCTCGAATCATTTGACTCATTTCGGGTTGCGACCAAGAGAGAAAAGTTCAGTGAGACAAAGAGTTTTTCCAAGTCAGGGATCAACTGTTGCACAACTCCCATGAAAGCCGGCTTCTGCTGTTGCTATGGCTACATGCTAACAATAATTAGCATAGTTTCTCCATTGATTGGTGGGAAACCCAATGCGGGAGTCAAACTGGAATCAATTTAGGTTAAGTGCTCGCTATCAATCGGCCATATTGAGCGAACCTGCGATCAATGGGTGATCAGTCAAAGTGAAGCTTCATATCAGATGAACAATGTGTACAAGGAGAACAGGTTAGAGGATGGATTAGGGGGCAGGGCGGGAGCGGGGGGGGGGGGTCATTTGGATTATTTTCTCAATTCAGCACCGGCTCGTTGTGTTTGTTTCCTCTCCCCAACCGCTTATGTTGATGAGCCTTTTTCTATTCAGCTTTATAATTTCCATATTTCCCTCCTGGCTTTGGCCGGTCATATTGTAATAACCCACTCCCCTTAATTTCCAAGGGAGTAAACACACCGCCCTGTGAGTCAGCATGAACAAGATCTGTAGTGGGGTCTTTTTGGGAGTCGGCAGAACTGACAACAGTCTTTTTTAACTGATAACTGTTTCTGTTTTGGTCTTAATGACCTTTTTCCCTGCAACCAACGTGACATCAACAAACTCTCGGCCTCTGATTGGCCAGGGAGTGATTAAAATGGACGAGTCCTGACCCCAAGTCATCTCATCTCAGACCCACCTTGTGGTTGGATGCAGTTATTACAGAAAACAACTAAAAATGGATGGAAAAGCTGTACGAAACAAATAACTGCAGTTTCCTCGCAACTCATTTACCTGATAAGGTTTATAAGACGCAGGGTAAACTATGCTTGAACTATGGTCACTGGGAAGGGGGGGGGCACCACATATAATAAACTGCAGGGATTAATAATACATCATTTTCGCATAATTAGATGAGCTCCTCGAATACATTTGCCCGAATTAGCCCCGGAAAGTATTTCCTCTGTATTTAATGTTGCATTCGGCACTGCTTACACTCCTGCACACCATAATTTTAACTCCCCATTAAAAAAGCAATCCCAGGCTTCGCGCAGTTGTTAATGAATTGTTAAAAATGTGTGGCTCCAGTCTTTGATTTCTTTCTTTTTTTTCCAGCGAAGACGGAAAGTAAAGCGCGAGCAGAGTAATAAAAAAAGCGGGATATGGTGGATGATGAAGCAAAAACAATGTGGGAGAAAGAAAATGATAAAAGAGAATGCGGGTGGCCAATAAAACAACAGAAATGATGAGGGGAGGGGGGTGGGGGGCGCCAGACAGAGAGGGAGAGGGATTATGATAATGCAGAGCAGACAGCTGTTCAGCTGTGGAGAGCAGCTGTATCCACTAAAAAAAGGAGGAGTGGGGGGAGTGGAGGGCAAGCAGGACAGGAGCCGGTGGTCAATGCTTCCATGACAGCGAAGGTAGCCAGGACGGACGCGGGGGGGCAGAGCGGCGTGCTGATGCAGACGGAGAGCAAACTGCATCATCGTTGAATATGTTTTGATAGAAAAAAGGAAGAACCGATGTCTGAGTTCTGTAATTAGAGGAGACTCCGCTCATCATGAATTTCCCAGCTGTTGGCGGGGGCGGG
>JASSRZ010000060.1:1893571-1903699 GCA_032164315.1 Malacoctenus gilli
CGCCCGCCCGCCCGCCGCAGTTGTGTGATGTGGCTCTGGAGGCATTCGGTCAGGCCTTCAAAGCTGCCGTTTATCCGCCCGCACGGGTTGAGTGAGGGGCCGTGAACCCCATCAGGGTTCCTCTCCGAAATGACGACTGATTACTCAGAGCCGGGTTAAGTTTGGGGTCCCGTCCAACGCCGTGGCTTCATCCTCTCCCGTAAGCCGTGCTGATCGATAAACGGACGCCAGGGGCTCGGAGGCTGGGCTCGGTCAGGTCCCGCATCGCAACGCTTCACACGCCCAGATCCCCGGCCCCGTTTTATTCCTAATGCCTCCCTCCCCCCGTTCATCTCCAACGCTTCTCCCTTTCCTTTATTTCTTTTGACTCCTCTTCCATGTCTCACTTTGTCAGACGGAGCACCTTCCAACCGACTTATCAATCCTCAGCTGTCTTCTTTGCCTCTTTCCTCTCCGTCTCCTCCCCCCTTTCATCTTCTCATCTTCCCACTATATCCCATATCTCTCTCTCTCCATCGCCTCCTCCTCTTCCTCCCCCACCTCTCTCTTCCTCAGTCTCAAAGGCCTCGGGGCTCCCAGCAGTGGATTATCACACATCTAAGGAACTCGACTTGCTCAGTCCTGTTGGTCCAATTAGCTGTCGAATAGCGAATCAGTCGATGTTCCGGATTCTCGACGGGCGGAATCATCCTCCCAACGCCGTGCGCTGGAATCTGTATTTGCATGAGTAAATGATCTGTGATTGGGAATACGTGTTCAAAAAGTGTCTTGGTAATACCACCCCTTTGGTTTTGCGGTGGAATTATAGTGGTGTGTGTCACCAAAAATAGCTTGTTGTTGTGGACGCAACCCTCTAATCTGGAGGGAAGAACCCCGGGAGGATGCACGTGTGCGAGCATCGCCAGCCCCGACCGTTCCAGCGTCTTTCCCTGGAAAAAAAAAATCAGGCCTCCAATTTGATCACAGCCCAATTATAGCAATTGCTGGGATATTCATGGGAGAACAGAGGAAGCTTGGTTAAAAAAAAGAAAGAAAGAGAGAGAGAAAGAAAGATCCTCAGGGACTTAAGGAAACGAGGAGATCAAAAAAAAAAAGAGCGGAGAGAGATGTTAAAACGCAAGGCCTGTTACGCATGAAAGAGAAGGAGAAGATGACAAGTGGGGGGGTTGAAGGACAAAGGAGTGGGGGAGTCCTGCTTCTGAGGAAGATTAGAAATTAATTGATGAGCAGATAAAACATCAAGCCAGCAAACACAGTGGAACCATATTGTGGCTGAAAGGTATTCAGATTGATTGATCTCTGCATTGTAATTAAGGGCTGTGTGATACATACAGCTGTTTGGTTATTTCTCTCCTGTTGTGTTGTGGAAAATAATCAAACACAGAGCTTTGCAGTTAAATGTTGACCCTACATCTAGATGGGACCATTTTCCAGCCCCCTGCTCAGTCAGACTCTGTCCAGTCAGGTCAGCTCGAGCCCTTTGTGTGTGGACAGAGCAGAAGCAAAGGCCCATGTAATTGGCCTCCCCTCTTCTCCGCCCGAGCGCTTTAATGAATGCTGGCAATCTCAAACTACTGTTAAAATGGTAATGACTCCGTGGGTCACTGGCTGGCCCCCCTCAGATAAAGAGCGTGGTCAAGGTCCAAGCCGAAGACGGCTTCAGCCAGATGTGACCGTCAGCCGCTGAATGGGAAAGGAATCAGGAACCGTTGGACGGAGGGACAGTGAAAGATGGTGCATTTCTACATGGAGAAGAACTTGCGGCCACTGGAACGTCCTTCGGAGGACGTCATAACGTTGGGAAACTGGAATGCTTTGGCTGACCGACACTCATTTTAGGGTCATTTTGCCCACATTCGAGCAATTATTTAAGGCTTTTGGGGAGGGTCAAACTCCTTTCAATTCATGAACCACATTCAGCCCGGTTAGCTCTCAATTGAGCTGAACGAGCAAGAAAAGAAGCTTTCTACACCTACAAATGTTCATTTCTTTAGTAGAATAGTGTGAGCCATAATTTTGACACTCTTAATTTTATTACAGATGTTTTTACAGTGTCCATCCTGAAATGAAGTGTTTGGTTTGTTGGCCAACTTGGGCAGAATGAACCCCACTGATTCTATTTTAAAGGCTTCTTTTTTTGTTGTATGTCTGTGAGGGTCCCAAGAAAAGGAAAACCAGATGGTGTCAAAGTGTCCGGAAGAAGTCGTTCTCCATATTTAATCTCTGTGGAATTTCCTTTTTCTGTCCCCAAGAGGGTTTTTGACAAAGAAAGGACACAAAAAAGTCTGCTTTTTCTCCATCCTGCTGTGTGATAAATTGTTGATGCGTGTGGTCTGTTCCTCGGAGAATGCGAAGCACCCCGAAGCGACGAGGTGGGGGTGTCGCACACTCCGACGGAGTCCTTGTTTTCCCCTGTTTTCTGTTCAAAAATGAATGACTGCATTCTCTCGGGCCGAGCCTCGGAGTCTGTCCGTCTTTATTCCCCCTTCCCCAATCCCCCTTTCTTCAGTCTCTTCAATAGGCGATTGATAGCACTCCATAGACACAGCGGTTGATGGGAATGTCTTGGGGGGGGAGGTGTGAGGGTGCAAGGGTGGGCAACAGCAGGGGAGTTCACAATCGACAAAGCCGCGAGCCTCCCTCTCAATGGCGTCTCTTGTAGACCTCGTGTGGAGTCACCCAGGGGTCCTGACCACCCTGTTGACTTTTCCCCAATAGAAGCCATTGGGCTCATTGTCTGCGAGCTTACAAACAAGAAACCCACAGTGGCTGACAAGGCGGTCACGGCTTTACGAGACGGTCCAGGCGGGAACCACGCTTCCCTGACGTCCAAGTTCATAGAGTTCATTACAAAGTGTACCATTTTTTTTGGGGGGGGGGGTTTGTTTCCTTGTCAAAAACTCTTCCGCTGAGCTTGAAATGCCCTCCGATGCTTGTTCACGCTTCCTGCTGTATGTTTACTGACGAACAATTGGCTGAAGCAAGGTTGTGTTTCCCAAAAGAGGAGAATAAGAGGATTTTTTGTCTCGCAGCTCTGGTTGGACTTCCTCGCCGTTGCCAGTTCTGCCCTTTGGTCCAATGAGCTGTAGCTCCACGCTGCCAAGTTGTAGTCTTAGCGCGCTGCTCGGTACACCAGAGGCAACACAGAAAAACTGGCTTCTGCGCTGTTCAGCAGTTTTGTCAATGTGGCCGGGGTACGCCGCCGCTGCCAAACGAACGATCCCCCCCATCCCACCCCCACCCCTCCGTCTCCTGCCAGGAGTGATTTATAAGCAAACACATCCCTGTCCCGTCCACTTCATCCCTACAGAAAATCATTTTCCAATTGAACACAACCGGGGCCCCCCGAGGACCGACTAACTGCCGGGATATGGAGGAATATTTTATTAGCATTGGCATTTGGATGAATGATGCATCCCGGTGTCCCGTGTGGGGGTGCTGTAATAGACTCCGTTTCCCTTCTCGCTTTTGGGCTGAAGGCAGAGGATGCAATTGGATGTGTGACACGCTTAGAGAGCCATAACCATGGATGTAACTTGTAAACAGGCTTCACCATTTTTTTTGTCCTGGAAAGAGACGTTACATGAGATGTAGATTAAAACACAACGTCTCTGTGTATCCTAAATCATTAAATCTGTAAATCTGTCGCACCATTTTTATACTTTTATCTCCTAAACTAAATATCTGACTCTTGCAGCTACATGTGATTTACACACTTAAGTGGGAGTCACGGTAAATGGAATCCTTGTCAGTCGACTTTCCGTTGGCATGATAAGAGTGTCAAGTGTCGCACCAGTCTCTCATTAGGAGAAGGACAGCTGTGCAGAGGCGGACAGCTCGTTTTCAGAGACCCAGCAGGACCCCGTGACCCGGTGGTGGGGGACGCTGACGCACGCAACTGCTCACTTGCAAATCCACAAAGACGCCGTCTGATTCCTAATCAGGACAGAATAAGTTTCGGAGGAATGAAAAGGTGTGAAGAAAGGAAGTTCAGACGGCGGCGCGCCAGCTTTTTTTTTTTTTCCTTTTTGGAGGCGAAGCTCCACTTCGGGACTGAGCTTCTGAGTTGGTGTCGCTTTGAGCCGAGACTCTGCCGAGAGCCTTTGATGGCCGCTGCTCTTCTGGAAATTGCTGGAGAACTCTCAAAGCTCAGTTCTCCCCTGTGGCGATGCTGCACTCTGACCAAATCTTTTGGGAGGAAAAAAAAAGCCTTTCAAGACACATTGAAAGCTCAGCCACACCCACATTTAAAAGAAAAATTAAGAATATTTAATACAACTGCTTGAACTTCTTGGGTGATTATTTGCTGCTGTATGTTTGCCCAGCGAGAAGTTAGCAGCCTGTTGGGGGTGTACTCTGCTGTCGCACAACGTGAGGAGTGATCGGTTCCAACGTCTCGGTACCCAAAGGAGGAACAATGGTGGGGGGGAACGGATGTATGGCTCTGCCTGAGGACCTTGGGGGTGTTAGTGATGCCTTTGACGGGGCTGCAAACACATCTGAGGCAAATTCTGGGCCCTGCCGACAGGTGTCTCATTAAGGCGGCTAACTACGCAGCGCAGCTTCCATCCTATCTGACAATGAAATCCCGCAGATGTTTCCTTCCTTGTGCCTTCCTGTTTGCTGCCTGTCGTTCTTTCTGAGCCCCCCCCCCCACCCCAGACTGGAACATACGCGGGCACTTGCTCCGAGGAAACGAGAAAAGGCGAATCAGTCACTTGCTATCACCTCACAGAACGCGGCGCTACTGGCTGCACCTCTGCGCTTGCCTCTCGCGCTGCAATGTATCAGGAGTTTCCATATTGCAGAGGGCGTGCGGCCTGGGAGCAGCCGCCTTTAACACAGCCGGCTGTTGGCAGTCGCCTCTGGGCAGGACCCCTCGGCCAATTAACTCCCCTCTGCCTTAAGGCAGTCTAGTGCCTTTTTTTCCCCTCCTCTCCTCTCTTGTTCCACTACCTAGAACTGCAAGCCAGCCTGTCAATCACACCTCCAGGCCCCACGGTGCTGCCTGACCCGTTGGCACGCTCGCCATGGCAACGCAAATCCCGGCAGACTCTGCTGTCAAGCACGGGCGTTCTCAGGAATATGAGAGCGGGCGTCTCTGATCTGGCGTACACGCGTGGGGTTTGTGCCCTGGACCCCAGTGTCTCCGCCATATGAATAAAATATTTTCTTTCATGTTTATATTTCACAATTTTGTCAAACATCGGCGCGTCGCTCTCCTGATCATTAATGTATGGATCTATTTCCTATGTTTGTGTTGCGCGGCTTTGGGTGCCAGAGCTGTCGGCAGCCGAGAATCAGCGTATGGAAAAGCGAGGTCGCCAGTCGACTTCGAGTTAACGCACGAAAACAGACTCTCTCCCTCCTTAAGGCAATTCAGCAACTACCAAATCATCCAATATGCATGTACAGTTTTTTCTGGGTAAAACTGTGGTGTCAAGAGAAAACCTACGCAGTATCTGTACTTAAACTGGGTGAGGAATCTGAAATATCTTGAGAAGAAGGTGCAAACTCCACCCAGAAAAGCCCTTCTCTATCTATAATGATGCTGGTGTCTGCTGTGACTCCCGATCTCGGTCATTTCACTCATCACCTTGTCCCTGAGGACGTTTAACCTTGTGTCTGAACATGCTCGTCTCCTCTGTCCCCCTGCAGGTCATCCTGATCCTAACAAAGTACTACCACGCCGACTCCACCAAGGTGCTGGAGAGCTCCCTGTGGAGGTAAGGCCACCAATCATCATGTTGCGCTTTTGCGGGCGGGGGTCGTTGCAGGTCGAGGTCATCGCTCTCTGCTGTGCCCTCTTTCAAGGGCGTGCCGGCAAGATGTGGCACTTGGGCGGACGCAGCATCAGCAGGGAAAGTGTGAAAGGGTGGGTGGTGGGGGTTGGGGGGGTGGCGGGTGCGACCGGAGAGCCATGCTGCAAGGCCAGGGCGGGCATCTGTTTGGGCAGATAGCGTATCAGCGTGGCACAGGGCAGGATGGCGAGCGGTGGCGGAGCCCGGGAAGGGGGTCAAGTATGGCTGGCAGAGGTCCCTGTGTTTATCAAAAGGCTTGCTCTCGCCAGGAACACTTCTCACTTCTCTTCTCTTTTGAGTGTGTGTGTGTGTGTGTGTGTGTGTGTGGGGGGGGGGGGGGTGGGCGGAAACAAGCAAAGCCTTCCTCCTTCTCCACTTGAAAACAAGCACATACATCCTCCTGGAGAAGCCTCTTCCTTGGCTCGCCACCAGTTCCTGCTGTGTTGCTATGTAACTGACCTTGAGGACAACGGGGCGGAAAGGACGTCTGATTCTGGAAAAAACGCAGAAAGCGAAGGCGTCGGGTTCGAGAAAAGCCAGCTGAAATTAGCGGGGTAGCAGGCAGTCGCGTGAAGCAAAACGGTCTGATGGCTGGTACTTAATTCATGGCCTTCACCTCACTGAAGGCTCCATGACTTCAAAGCTTCAGCCGCTCATTAGCCCTGACTGCTCGTCTCCCCGGAGGACGGCTATGAATAATGTACATATTTTTCTCCTTTCCATGTTGATGTTTTAATTGTTGCAGCGTATGAATAATACCGGGTTTCATCACTGGTCCAGTTTGCTCGCGAAGGAGAGAAGGTTAGAAAAAATTCCGTCTGAGTTGAACCCAGATTGGAAGAGGCTGCGGCTGGCAGCTCGCTGCCGACTGGCATTATTGTCCAAAGTGCAAAAAATTTGCATGAAATTAACATGTTTCACGACTCGTGCAGCTATCGGACCGTGTTTTTCCTATTCCCTTGGGGATTGAACGCGGCGAGCTGCCTCCACGTGTTTCTCGCCATCAGTCGGACGCGGCGCGAGGACGACCTCGGTCCTCTGGTCCCGCTGGCTTTGAAGTCCCGGGGCTGTGGGATCAAACGGGGAAGATTGGCGGAGATAAATGGGCTCGCCGTCCTGACCTGTCAGGTGGCGTAGATCAAGAAGGCCGGGCGGGCGGGTTCGCCTCGCGGAGGGGAGAAAAAGTTTGTCGGGCAGCAGAGTTAATGAACAGAGAGAGAGGGGAGAAGGAGATCTCTGAAGACTTGTGTTTGTGTCGGGAGGCAAATCACACGAGGGCTTTCACAGCTGAGCGCCGAAAGGTAATATTTGTGGACCCAGCCTGCCAAAAAAACAAACCCTGGAAGCAGCCGGCTGCTTGTGAGGATGGACCGCTGACTTCATCGTGATTCTGGGCTGTTTTTCCAGCAATAGCTCCTTCAGTGAAAAGAGCCATTGACAGCAAAGACTTGCTTTTGTTGCATTCAGTCTTTTAAAATGCTGTTTTGCAAGATATTTCATCACAAATTGCTTCTTTATTTCATGAAGGCTTTTAATGTAGCACTTGTTTGTTCGAATTGGTGTTGAGATTGGAGACGAAGAGTATTATCGTTATGTAGTATTATGTGTTCAGTTTGCCCGGTGGGTCCTCAGGTGTCTCGCCTCATCGTCTGTCTGAGACGAAGAGCATTTTGCTGCTCGGTGGGTGATTCAAATCCGTCCGTGGGAGGTGGGTTCGCGCAACAGGTCCACGCGTCCCCTCCTCTCCCCCCCTTTGTAATCAGAGCCCTCGGTGTGTCCAGAGTCCGGTCAATAATTGATGCTGCGGCTGCAGCGGAGGTGTCGTGTTTTTCTTGCGAAGAGCTGAATTACGGCAATCAGAGAGCGGGACCCCTGAAATGCTGCGAATGCTTCCTCAGCTCTGACACTGGGGGAGTGCATCGCGGGCAAATGGGACTCTCCTAACAAGCTGCATCCCCCCAACAAGCTTAACTATTACTCCTTATCGACCCAAATATACTCGGAAGCAATTGAGGCAGTACGTTTTTGACCTTTTTTGTATTGTAATGACTTGTTTATGCTGGTGTGTTTGACCCCCCTCATGTGGGAGGTGGTCCAGCTTGCCACCCTGCGTCGTATCCCCCCCTGCGTCTCTCCTTGACGTGGGTTCCCTGTCTGGCTCCACATTGTCACGTTCAGATCCAGCTGCAGAGTAAACAGAGGACGCGCTGCTTGTTGATAAAGCGGAAGACACAAGGATTTGGCGCCGCGTCAACAGAGTCTGCGGCTGCGGCGGGCCGACAGAGCCCGTCTTCCGACTTTGTTGCTCCGAGTGGAGCCATGAATTACTCAGTAAAGCTTTTTGATCCTCAAAAGCGAACGAAGCAGATGCACGCTGTTGTTTTTCGGCGCCTCTGAACACTCGGCGATTGGAGTCAAGCTGGAGCGCGGTCTCAGCCAGTCTTTGCTCTCTCTCTGCGATTTGGTGGAAAAGAGTTCCGTCTGTGAGGGTCTTTGGGGGCTGCCGCAGCGGGTGGCCTTTAAGAGCAGAGGTTAGTGGTCCGATTCCTCAGACTTAGTGGAGATGGTGACAAGAGTAACGGAGGAATTCGAGTGGGAAAAATTATGGAGGTTTGTACAAAAACTGATACAATCAAAATATGGCGGCGTCATGTTCAGTATTAAGAGTATCAGATTCCCAAAAGAAGCTGAGTGTACTTCAAGATTTCTTTTGCCTGCTGGCTTGACTTCCTGTCTCGTTGGCCGCTGTTCAGGAACAGTGGACGAGCACTGACGACAACACTGCCAACCTTTATTTTCCAAAGAAACCGTCTCTAATTACAAAAGCATTTTCATTGTTTCAATAGTTGGATGGCGGATTTGACTTTTTCTGATGCGTTGTACAGACCAACATTGTTTGGCGTTCCTCTGAGACACAGACACATCTTTGTAATCCAAAAGCTTTGTCATCTATGCTCAGCCAACCTGAATGGAAGGGGTGACACATTTTGCTCTGCAACCCTCCCCCTCCAAAAAGTGTTTTTGAGTCCTTCAGGCAGCTAATTGCGTCGAAGCGCTCGTCCCGCTACCAACCCGCCCAAGCCGAGGAGCTCGTATATGTTCCCTTTCTTCCGACACTAATCACGCTCGCACATAAACAGGGTGTGGGTGCCCGAGTATATGCTGTTATTTATAATTCATGCCGTCTTCACACGTCTTCTGAAGCGCCAAAGGGGGGGCCGTTTTTACAGATGGTGGGTGGTGTAGTCGGTGGTCGGGTGGGGGTGGGTCGGGGGGTGCGTTGCCGTTTCATTATGGATGAAGAGATCATCTGACAAGGCGAGCGCCGCCGCGTTCGGTGCATCGAACGGGCGGCGTTTTCGGCGGTTACTGACAATGTGTCTGCTGCACATGCTGAAGCAGCCGTGCAGCCAATATTATAGATTCCAGATGTATTTATAATTCATTCAAAATGCAAATAAGCAGAGAAAGGAAGGGGGGGTTGTTTTATGTTTCCTTTTGGGTTCTAAAATGAGGTATTTTTATGTGTTTGTACATAACGAGTATCATATTTCACAGTCTAACACTGTGCTTTGTAGCTGCTTTTGTGTGTGAGTGGGTGAATGTTTTGGTCTTTGCGTCAATGCATCAGTTTTTTTGCTGTTGTTTTTGAAAGTTTTTTTCAGTCTTTCGTATCTCAGTGTGCATGTAGAAGAGTGTGTGTGTGCACCCTCCAAGACACAAGCTGATTGACAACAGAAAAACAAGAGCCAAGGAGGCAAGATAGGGAGAAAGGTTGGGGGGGGGGGGGTTATAAAGCTGACCTGATAACGACAAAAGGTCCCCAAGTAAATCAATCGACAAAGAAGAATCACGAAATGTCAAAGAAGCGATGGCGCTACGAGTAGGAAGTGGACAGCTTGTCCAGAGTCCAGCACCAGCAGGCAGTGCCAACATTAAGATGAATCGGTTCAAACGTGGAAGAAGATCGGCCTCCCGTCTGATTGGACCTTGGATCAACCTGCGCGATCACGCGGCCGCAACTGAGCACCGTGCAGAGCGTGTGTGCACACCCCTGCAGAGAGCGAGGCCGTTCGAGCGCCACATGCATGTTTCGCACGGGCTCGGCCATGTTTTTTGGCATGAGCTCGCATGTCGACGATCGCTTTCGCACCGCGTCTCAAGAAGAGGCCACGGGCCGAGGCCATCTGGAAAGTGGAGCCGTCGATTCTCCTCCTGCAAAGGAGGAGCGCGGGGCCAGAACTGCACACAGGGAGGGAGGGGATAAAAAGTCCCTTCTCCACCCGCCACTCTTAAAGCCGTGAAAGTATGTCCACAGGAACCAATA
>JASSRZ010000060.1:1903799-1927294 GCA_032164315.1 Malacoctenus gilli
AGGGAGGGAGGGGATAAAAAGTCCCTTCTCCACCCGCCACTCTTAAAGCCGTGAAAGTATGTCCACAGGAACCAATAGCTGGCAAAGAGTTCACAGCCGGAGAAGCTGTACCGCCATCGACCCCTCTGTCTCTCCTCTTTCTTCACACTCTCTCCTTCCTTTTTCTGCTTTTGTCTCTCTTGCCTTGTTAACTGCTGTTCAAGGCGACGCCCTGAAATCGGGACCTCGCGCACAAAGACATCGCTGCAGGAGCACGACGCTCAACGTCTGTAGTTTCCTCGCACCTTGGAGCATGTCGGAGGTGGTCCACCTCCCTCTCTATTTATAGCTTGACATGCCGCGATGTGATGATATCGAATAAGTAGTGCTGGAGTTGAGATGACACGGGCTGGTAGAGATGTAAACGCAGAGCATTGTTCAAAGACAAATGGCAGAGATCCTGAGGTGATGATCGGACACGTCTGAACGTTGCAAGCGAGCCCCTGGGGCCACACCGCACCCTGGGGAGTTGGCGTGTGAGACGGGGTGGGACCAACAGCAGGCGTTTGACTCGCCACCTGACGGCCCACTCTGAAATACGATCACAGACAGCTTCATCACGCAGCTTTAATGATAAAAAGACAGGTGCGCTTGGACAGCCCGGACTGTTTGCTTTGGACTAATAAAGAAAACAGCCGCGGCGTTTAGATGAGCTTTGATCGTATAACTGGAGCCGGACGGCCGCATCTGGCCGGCTCGGAGCTGGAGCTAAGCAGCCCTGACTGCCGAGGCCTCGGCAGGCTGACTCATGCATGTGTATCATTATCAACACAGCGAGGCTCATGGACTGCTTAATAACAGTGGAGAGCATCATTGGCACTGAACCATTGCTGAAATAAAGACGGCATTACTGGAGTTGTTCACGTTACGACGAGATGCATTCAAGGCTTTTAATTGTATTTCTTTAGTGAATTGGATAAATAAAGTATAAATAGATGAGTTTGGATGAGGTTGGATGGGTCCATGTATAAGTGCCATCAGTACCAGCTCACTGGTCAGACAGGGATTCATAAAGCTTCTTAACGAGTTGGCCGTCATCTGAACAATGAGCCTTTCGATAACAACGCTGCATAATCACCTTGAAACAACAGTCATCAGCGCTTTAATGGTGCCGTCGTGATTTGCCGCCTGGGACCACCAAGGGAACTCGCATGGGGGTGAATTCTCAGGCAAAAAAATAAGGATGAAAGGAGGGGGGTTTTTTTCCTCTTCCTTCTGGATTTCTTCATATTAAACTGAAGCCCGCTCAAAGTTTTGAAGTGAAAAACTTTCTTTCTGTTGCACCTCCGGTCAAAAAGGCCCACTTTCGAAATTGCTGATTACCAGGGAACCGGTTTAATACGAGTAATTTCCCTCTGCCAGTCCCCCCCCCCCCCCTTCACCGTTGGGCTACGTGCCACCAGATTTGGACACGAGCTCCACGTTTCAAAAACTCGAGTTTGGATGCGAGTCGGTTCAATCCCCTGGTTCTCTGCCCCCGAGCACTAAATCTAGCCCGTGTTCCTGCAGGCAGTTAGCATGCCGGGCATCTCAATGTGAGAGTGCTCAGAGGGGATGTTGGGGGTGGGGGGAAAGGGGGGGGATAAAAGCCTCATTGCGTAACTCCGGCCGAACGCTTGTCGGTGCCAGAGAGGTGGCGTTTGGCGAGACACCCGGCGGCAGTAACCCGCCCCAAACTCCGCGTGTGAGTCCCCTTCCAGAGAGCTCCGGGACGACGGCGAAGGGTGTTCAAGCGGAGGGCGCTGATCCATGGAGTAATTTGGCAGCGGGGCGACGGTCACATGTCGGATACGGGGGAGGGAGAGCCAGCGGCTGATGGGAGAGGGGTCCAGGGCAGAGGGTGGAGACAAAGCCTGCAGTTCCCGTACCCATGACCACTTGGAGCCACTGGGCCTTTCTGGGCCAGTTCCACCGGCTGGCTGCAGGATCCGCTGACAAGAGGCCAATTTTACATTTGGCTGCGGACGGGAGCGAAAGAAAGAGCAATCAATGGGAACGAATGTTGGGTGTTACTATTGTTGTCGGGCTTTGTGGGGGCCGTTAGGTTGTTAAATGAACAGTCGGACACTTTTCTGGTGTGATTCTTCTCCTCCTGTTGGGACAAAACCGGTTTTGTTCTCGTGTTTTGTTTTGAAGAGTTGGGCTCACTGAGACGCTGAACTTTTAGATGCTCACCCTTTTTTTTCTTCATGAGAGTAAGTTCTGGTCATTCATCCTGAGGCTGTATTGTGCAACACAAAAGCGCAGAAGAGGGTAATATTACAAACAAACCTGACAGGAATTGCTTAAACGGCACAAAAAAATAGCCAATAATAAAAATCCTACTAATATTTATAATGCGAGTTATAAAAACCTCAACAAAAATAATTTACCGCGAACAAATGTGTGCGAGTGAATGTGTGAATGCGTGTCGGGCATTATTAGTAAGTGCCAATAAAAGACTTTGTTTCATCTTATGAGTAACACCCCCCCCCCACACACACACACACATTTATCTAGTCTTGTCTGGAAAAAGTTGCCGCATGCATTCTGCAAGGAGTGACAGTGAGTGACTTTGGATTATACACGGTCTGAATATATCTGAATACTAAACCGCTATATTAGAGTATCTGCAGGCTCGGCAGAGGGATTCTTCTCTCCTCGGTGCCGCGTGCAACTTGGGCTTCTGTTGGAGGGAAGCGGGAGGGGGGGGGGGGATTGCTAGAACATTGAATAATAGAGTGAGAAGCCGAAAATCCATGGCCTTGGCACTGAGGGAGAAAGAATTATTGAGTGACGGAGAGGGAGAAAGGAGCTGTGGTGTGAGTGTGGCGGAGAGTTCAGCTCCCTGCCTGCAAGGAGCTTTGATAGGAGCCGGAACCCCCCCTGCCCCCCCGACACACACCTTCTCCTGTACAGCCGACCCCTGAGGGCACGCTCTCCTCTCCTCTTGATGCACGCGGAGTGTTGATTTGGGGGGGAGTCATCTGAACTGCTTTTCCCAGGAGGCCTTGCTGCGGTGGCTTCCCCCAGAATGCCAATGTCCTTTTCCAAGCCAGTGCTCCGTCTCCATGATGACCGACTCCAGAGAGCAGCGGTGGTGGCGGCGGCGCTCCAGCCAGGCGTCCCGCGTGTAAAACATTCATTTGAAAGCCGTCAGCTGTGTAAATACAGAGAGGGAAATCAAACTTGCATCTGACGGGGGGGATTTAATTACATGCGACTGCTGCGCCGTGGATTCTTCTCCCTTCGCTCAAATGGCCAAACCAACCTGCGACCGCTGCTCGTATTCAATGTCACTTTGCCGAACTGCTTGTTCGGCCAAATTAAAACCGCTCCGATGTGACTCGTGAACTGAGAGAAGGCCAACCGGGGCGCAGGGAGTTGGAGGTAAGGGAAGCTTTACCTTCTACCAAGTGATGAAGATGACTTAACGAGATTCCGTGCTGCCGGGAGGCTCCGGCCTTATTTAATTTCTCCGGCGCTTCTTACCCGCTTTTCTCTTTGGCACGCAAGCGGGAAAAGAGTTTTCCGACGGTGTTTTAATTAAAGCTGCATTTGGCGCAGCTCACAGTGGGAGACGCTCCCCCCTCGACTCCCACTGTGGCCTCCTCCTCCTCTTTTCCATACTGGGGTCTCGCCGCTATACATTTACCATAGAGCGACTGGAGATTGGAACTGCTTTGGTGGTATTTTTGGCTCATGTTTACAACCATTCCCTCCATCCATCAAGCTGAGCAAAGCGGTCTCGTCTGTGTCCTGCGGCAGGCTTGTCCTGCCACATTGCTCAGCTCCTCATGGCTTTTCTGCCTGACGTCAATCAGCGGTGACGCCTCTGGCGTGTCAGTACGAAACATTGTGTATTTGCTACAAAAAGAAAGCGCACTAATTTGAAATATTTGGTCGCTATCCAGACGAGATCGCTGCGTTAAATTCCCCGCTCCACTCAGGAAGAGTTAGTTCTCAAAGGAAAAAATAACACTGGATGTGACACACTCATTTTCATGGGCAGTGACTCATTCCTCAAGGTGACAATTCTTTGAGGAGTGAATCACTTACCTTTGAATCATCCGACTTGGACGCAGCGCTGATACAGTATCTCAGGAAATCAAGTACCTCATGCACCCTTCTTGATCTACGCTTCAGTCGCCTCTGCCTCGAGAACACCTGATGTACCGCGCGCTCGCCGTGTACCGCAGACACCATATGGTGAAGGTTGCGCCGCCTCGCATCGCTAATGTGCAGCCGGGACAAGTCGCGTGGGGGGACGAGCGCGACTCCCCCCTTCGCAAACCCAATGTCAAAACAAAGGCGTTCAGCGCAAGGAGTTTTCAGAGCAAAAGTCCTCAGCGGATAGACGCTGCGCTGGATGCAAAACACAAGGATGAGTCGGCGCATCGCCGCCGCTGCTTCGTTTAACCTTGAACATCATGTTAACAAAAGAAACATGTCGTGTTGTCGCATTCTTCCACAGTTAGGCACCTAAACTACACAGTTAGAGCATGTGACTTTAGCCAGGAAACTGACATGAAACACCCATGATAGGACCGTATGTCTCGTCTGATTGGCCGTCCAGGTTCGAGACTTTTTTGCGCTTATTTGCACATTGAGACCAAAATGCTCCTTCCTATCATTTGGACCTTGATGCTTGTTCTGCGTCTCTCTCGGTTTAGAGTTCTTCTGCAGTTTTTTTGTAAGGTTTAGGGCTACTTTGCCCTTTGGCATGTGCCTCAGTGCCCCACAGCGGGTAGATACATTCTGACTGAACAGAGGAGCAACAACTAGGATGATGAAACATTCAGCATGCGTCGATCAGCACTTTATGTCTGGAAACTGGGAGCACATGAGTCAGACAAGGCTCTACTGGCAGTTCCTGAAAGGATTTACATGCACCAGCTTCGCTACATGTGCAGTCATGTGTGCGCCCGAAGCGGCGAGGGTTCAAGGCCAGGCCGCGCTGGAGGTGTTGTAGGAGATGGAGGTCAGCAAAGCTCAGGAAGCTCGTGTTTTTCTTTCCCACCGACACATCTTGCCAGAGGTGTAAAAATCAGCTGCTGTCAGCCAGTACACCACTTTGAGTCTGAGCATGGATGTGTTACACAGCGAGCCAGGATCGACGCCCAGGAACACGCTGAATTTTTCAGCTGTCTCAGACCAGACGTTCCCTCTGAAATGAGGATGGAAGCGCTCCTCCGCTGCCTCCGCTGCCTCAGCTCATCGTCTGAGTTCTGGGTAATCTGAGCTCTCGACAAAGCAGCAAATCTTTTCACGAGAGGAGCAAGTGTTAAGTGTCTTATTTGAGTATGCAAACAGGAAAATTTCATGATGTGGAAGCCCCCGTTGCGCTGATCTCGTCGGTCAGTGTCACTGCGTGTCGTGTCCCAGCAGGTGCTCATCAGAGGGGCTGCATTTACCTGCTATATTCGCAGACATGTGCTCAGTCCGACTTGTGTTTTATTGTCGATAAATCTCTTGAGAGGTTGAGTCGAGGAAGAGGTTAAGATTCGTCCAGGGGAGAGAGAGTGACTTGATTCTTGAGTACTTCCTTTGCCCCTCTGATGGCCTTTTGGCCCACATAGCTTCAGTGCAGACACTCAGAGACATCAAGGTTAATGCCTCTCCCCTCTCCGAGTCCTTAATGCTTCACAGGGTGAGGACAAGGCAAAGTAAAGAGGGAGGACAGCTTGTTCACTTCTAAGTGGATGGAGGATGACAGGCCTCGCCCCTGAAAAGAGCCCCGCAGCTTCTCCCGGGGGCACATATGTGCTCCTTGTGTACGCTAATGAATTGACTGCTGTCGGCGGCGGCGGCGTTCCGAGCGGAGACTTTCAGGGGAAAACACTCATCTGCATGGCTGCGGCGAGCTGAAGCGCCTCACGCTCAGGCCCCCGTATCGTTCGCATCTTATCGCCGAACAAGAAGCCTTTCAGAGCAACAAAATGCCCCGAAAACCCCAGACAATCAAGGAGGGATTGCGTAATGCTCATTTGGCACCCGGCTGGGACATTTGGCTCGGCTCGGGCTCCTCTTTAACCCACAGAAAGAGGAAGAAAAAACAACACAGCAAGGATTTGGGCTAATCCTCTTAGCCTGATGCTTTCTCTCCCCCTGCCGACTGGAAGACGAATGTGAGTTATGGCATTCGGACCTCCCGGCCCCGCCAAAGCAGCCCCCCCAACCCCCCCAGCCCCACAACGCATATTTTAATTGTGGAATGGATAGTGACGGCTTCCTGGTGATTTGTTGGCGAAGGCTGCTTTTCCCATCGGCCGGACGGGTTAGAGATACTGCCCGAAGGTCTGAGCCAAGGCAGCCATTGGGAGACGGCGTGATTACAAACTGCCCAGTCATCCCCCCCCCTCCCCCCCCCCTTGCCTCCAAGCCCTCCCAGGCTTCGCTCTCCAACATCCCTCTCATCTACGTCAGGTTGTTTTGTATTATCAGCTCATTTTCAGATGGCTAAAACTGTATTATGATTTTTCAATTCTCCGGATTTGCCGCGGCCCGTTCTTTGTCTCCCGCTCTCTCCCTCCCCCCCTGGTGCCTCCCCTCCTCTGTCTTTGTAATCCTCTCCCCCAGCTCACTCCCTCCATCTGACTCAGCTAATTCTGTTCTGAGTTATCTGAGAGATGTGATTTTTTTCCTTTCTTTCTTGTATGTAGCTGCTTTATGCCATATCTCCCACCCAGACACAATGAGCTTCTCAGTGGAGGGCTGAACAAAAAGAGAGAGAGAGGCAGACATATGAAGACGGGATGATTAGGAGGTGAAGGGAGAGAAAGAGGAGGAAGGATTAGATGTATTCACGGGGGAGGTGTTTGAAGATAAATCAATTAACACAAGGAACCTCAGAAAAGAGGAACCAGAACTTGTTCAGAATGTCTCTGAAACTTGTGACACTCATGAAATTTGATGGAAAAAAAAAAGACGAGACCGCATTGCTCGGCCTGAGGGACAGGAAGTTTGCCGCCCGGACAGCCTCTCTTATTAGCAGTAATTGAATGAGTGAATCCACCTAATACTTTCCTCCCTGAATGAAGGATAATCAAAGACACCTGCAGACAGCAACCAATTATCAGTGCAGCTGCACCGCAGGAAGCAGCGGGTTGTAAAGTTGCAATGCGAGCGACTTTAATACCTTTATAACACGATGTAAATTGACATGATCGCCGCATTACTAGACATTAACCCTCCACAATCGACCTCGACTTTAGGTTACTGCATGTGTCGAGTCAGAGTTCAGGTCCGCGCACGCCGTTTCCCCCCGCCTCACTACATCTGCAGTCTATTAAGCCTTCAGCGCTGCGCTGCGGCCTATAAATCTCCCCCCTCTCCTAATATTCTGCAGTTTGTCCCGCTACTAAACCGTGGCAGTTTCTAGCGATGATGTCTCAGCCCAGTTCTCTAGCCACTCCTCAATGTTAGACACAGTTGGGTGTGTTGTGGATAAAAGAAGACGGCGTCCAATGGAAACAAGTTATAGGTCAGGTGAGCAGGGGTGCAAAGGAGAACCACAGACAATGAAATACAGAGTTGAGGTGCAGATTCGAGTCCGTCCGCTGACTCGTGAAACATGACCGATGTTTTATCTCGGTGGAAACTGTGATTCACGTCAAACGGGAGCCGTTTGAATCAGCTTGTTAGACAGCGTGCGACTTTTATGTTTCACATAAAACGCGGAAGAAAGGCTGCTCGTAATACTGCAAAACTGTCGTTTCATCCACAATATACGCAATTCAAAGGACAGGCGAGTAGAATTATGTGGAAAAAGCGTCGTGATGGTGGAAGAAACAGGCACCTCCCCGCAACAACACGCTTCCATCCAGCGCCTAATGTAATCAGACACACGGTGCAAGCCGGCGTGCAAACCCCTCTCGCCGCGCACTCAGCCCGGCCCCCCTCCAGCCTCCCTCATGGGGCGCTCCCCGTCAGCCGCCGCGGTGAAAGGCTTCTTATTTGAGCGCTACAAAAAAGCCTCTTCAGCTCCAAGGAAGCGGGGCAGAGCGCTGGAGGAGGGCACTCGCACAGGGGAGCCTCTGTGGGTGTGTGACAGCGTTCATCCGACTCTGCTCATGAAAAAGCTCGCCCCTGAGGCTCAAACAATGAGAGAAATATTGAACAATTACAACCGCCAGCTGAACCGCTGCAGGCGTGTGTGCGCGCGTGTGTGTGGTGGGCGAGCGAGCGAGCGAGCGAGTGCTTGCGCGTGCGACTGAGTGTCTGCGGGTGAGCCGAGGTCAGGGTTTGCTGGAGTTATCTTTGAAATCCAGCGGTCAGTCTGCGGGGAGCTGTGAGAGGCAACCGAATGCGAGAGTTCAGGGATGGAGTCAGACTGTCGGCACGACCCCCCCCCTCCCCCTAGCTCAGTTGGAATCAAACACCACCCTCCTCCCCCACCCTCTCCCAGCATCACAGGTGGATAAAGTGATGCTTCACATGCTCTGACCTCTTCTTGAAGAGGTGTTGGTGCTCAGACGACCCCCAAGCAAGATACTGAGCTTCAGCACCTAAACAACACATTACAGTATCATGTATTTCCTGCCTTCGACACACACAGAAAGCTGTGTACTCTTCAGTATTTTATATTTTCAATGTCATCTCCAAGTTTTGTTGTAGAAGCTCCCCAGCTGAAATGTGTGGAGCTGTTGCGACAGATCCAATGAAGCCCTTTTGTTAGTGATTAAATGAACAGCTGCTTTGATCAGTTTGCATCTCGTTTACAACTGACTGGCCCAAAAATGGGATTAAAGACGGACCAGATGGTGATCGCTGCTAAACGAGTTATTGATAATCAGATGACGAGACATCTCGCCGCCCCCCTTTTGTGATGTAGCGGCCCTGCGTTCGCGTCCGGCTGTGGAAATTAATTAGTGGCCTCGTGTGTCGCCGCGTGCGGGTCCAGGCTGCGGTTTGATCTCCAGCTTATTCTTTAAGCATCAAACCGCGGCTGCATGTCTGCTGCTTGCCAAAACACTTCAGAGAAACATAAACGTGTTTGTTTGTTTTCTTCTGTTTCGTCCTTGTTGAAACGTTTCCTTCATTTAAGTTTCCATCCAGTTTCCGCAGCAAAGAAAAACCTTCCAAAAGAACCTCAGAGTCTAATATCTATAGCAGCAAAACCTGCGACGAAGACAGAAGGACCTTGAAAAATGGATATTCAGCCTCTTTATGTTGAAAACCAAAAAAAAAGCAGACGTTCGCTGTCTTTGTCTTTCTTCTGAATTTGGTTTTGAAGAACGTCAAGTCTTCTCACCAACAAGCTCGGCGGCGCTCGTTTCATGGCCCGTTTGGATTATTCATCCAGCGGAATCGCTTCAAGTTTGAGCTGCGGCTAATGGAGCAATTAAATTTGCCGGTTGTCGGGAAGGAGCGAAACGCCATAATCTGAGGAAACGTAATTACCGGCTAATGGCGACGCTCCCCCCCTCGGGCAGCACCGGACCCTCTCTCGTGGCGACATCTCGGGGCTGAAACGTTTCCCAATCTCGGCCGATGGCTTTGTGCTTTGGCACCGTCGCCGCGGGAACTGGTGAAGAAACTGTGGAAAGTCACATGATGTGAGTCTTCAGTGAGCTTCGCAGGTGGTGCTGCTTGTCATAAAAATCACCAGACCTGCATAAGACAGAGCTGATTCACACACACATATGTGTCCACACACAGGCCGTTGACTGGTTAATGGCCCCCACCGGCAGCACCCCCCCTTTTTTGACTTGATGTGACGCGTCAGATGATTTAGGGATGGAGGTAACGAACAGGGAGGCTGCTCCCATTTCTCCTCCAGCGAGGAGAGGAGCCTTTTATTAGTGAGCCATCATTTACATCACACACACACACACAAGTGTTTTGAAGGCAGGCGCTCTTCCACTCCAGACAAGTACATCTGTTCCTTCACGTGGAGACCCCCCTCCCACTCCCCCCAACACCGCCTCCAGCGCTCACAGGTGGACCTGACTCGTCCGTTACCCCGGAGACGCCGCGAGCTGCATTAATTGATTTATTTACAGTACGCGGCGCAGGAGGCGGTCACACGTGCGTCGGACTGACGGGGGTTAACGGCGCCATCATTGGCCCCGGATTGCTCGCGGGGTGATTGTTGTCACAAGCAATCAGCCGGGGAGCGAAGAGGGCCGATTAAATAACAGACACAACATGTCATGTTTAATAGAGGATGCTGGGTAATGGATGAACTGAGCGGATGTACTCGGACAGAAAATAATGGATGGTACATGTTTCAGTTCAAATGGCGGCGCGTGTTTCTGTTTTGTCCTTTGTTTTGTCACCACAGAAGTCACTCAGATAGGGTTTGCAGGAAGTTATCGTTATGGCAACAGAGCAAAAACCAGCTAAAACTGTTGCATGTTTACAAAAACTAACCTGAACTAACAGGGCCCCTCCTCCTGCCCCCCTGTAGATGTTGGGCCGTGTTGTGCACAGTTCTACTCTGTTTCTGCCTTTCGACAGAACACGCTGATGGAAGTCACTTAACTCCCCCCCCGCTTTCCTCCTTGACCACCGTCCGAACCCCCCCCCCCCGCGCTCTCACCCTCCGACTGGCGATAATGCTCTCACCTAATCTCCCGGTCGAATCTCTGATACAGTTTGACAAGCTACTATTTAGGCTGTTGGTGCGCTCTCAGGACGGATACGTCTCCTATCAGGTGATGTCACTTTTGATTTCCAGCCAGCAACTCTCTTATCTTATTACCTCACGTAGCGAAAAAAAAAGAAGCGTGCAAGTCTGCAAAATGGCCCGTTATATTTCTGCTCATCCAATCGTGAGGCAGCGGTGCTTTTAAATGCAATTACACAAATGAGATGACCACCGACGTTCCGCCTGCTCCTGGCGAGCGGCGGGCGACACATTAGGCAAAAGGATGAGCAGACGTGGGCACGTCGGAGTGCAAATGTGCTCTCCGCCAGCCCCCCCCCCCCCCAACCCTCCCGAACAACAACGGGAGACAGCGAGGTGATAAAACGGCGCCGGCTCGCCCACCTGCCCGGCACCTCCCGCGTAATTGGAGCCAGGACGGTGTCGGCTGCTTGTCGAGTCAGAGTGAAGGCAGCGGTGGGAAATGTCAGCACCACGGACAGCTCCCCCCCTGGAAGACCTCCCTGAAAGTCAGGGGAGGGAACAATACAGCTCACTGAGGCTGAAACGTCACACAAACAAAACCTGGATCTCAATAGACGTGTAAACTGTGATCACACTTTTTGTTGTAGCAGGAATGAAAACGTCTATTTTTTAGATAATAAAAGCAGAGACAAGAGGCACAGCTTGGATACAGTGGATGAAAACACCCACTTTGTAACATCAGATGTGACATTAAGGTAGTTTCCCTCCCTATTATCTCATTAGAGGTGTATTTATCCTTTATTAATGAAACCAAATGTCATCCAGATGATTGTGATGAACACCAAATTACTCCTGATGTGCAGAGATAATCGAGCTCATCCTGTGGTCACAGCTGTTCCCCCCCCACCCATCCCCACCCTCCGCCCCTCCTCGCCATACAAGTGATTGATTCGGCTGCTGTGACTGAATGCAAATGGCACAAATAAAATCAGTTTATGGCTGAAGGATACCACACAAGGGGAGGAAGCAGCAGGCGCCGCGGCGCCACAAGTGAATCTCAGCTTGTTAGTGGGTGGAGGAAAAGGTTTCAATCACCGGCTCACAACAAGGTGGAGCAACGCTGGAACCATCTGGGGGGCAGCGGGATTGTTGCGCAACTTGTTGGTCTTGGCTCGACTTGGTTTTGGTTGTTTTCCGTGGAAGGCGTGGCTTCGCCTCGATGTGGGTGGGGTCGGCCGAGAAGTGGGACCTGAGGCCTGCGTGAAATTGTTTGTGTTTAAAGACGAAAATGTTGCGACAGTTTGTTATTTGAAGCTAATTCTGCTCATGAAGTGAATGGAATAAAAACAGCGGGATGGTGGGAAATTGAGGGTCTTTTAGAGCTTTCAAAGTTTAATTAATAGAATATATCTGTGCTTTGAATAAGCGTATTTTTTCGGTGTGGTGCATTCAGTTTGCTGGTGAAATTTAACCTTGCAAAAAAAATGCGCTCTGGTTCTTTCTGATAAGCTTCAGTTCGATTTCATTCTGAGGTGGCGCCCCCCCCCCGCTATCACCCCCACCCCACCTTCACCCCCATCCCACCCGCTTACCTACCTGCTCCTGTGAAATTCAGAAACATGACAGGGGTGATAGGAAAAAAAGAAAGAAGCAATCTATTTTACCTGAAAGACATTCCCACAGTTTTTCAAAGCGGTGTCACTGTTTCATGAGGAAAGCCTTGCATCACAGGCTCGTATGTCAAAGTGAAGCCCCCCTACCTACCCACTCACCCCTCTTCCCTTCCACCCTTCCACCCCCCCTCTCTCACCCCCTCGTGAGAATCTTGACATGTAGATAAGCCAGGCCTCGGCAATCTTCCCCCTGCCTCCGCGACATTCCCTCACACGCCGCGCTGGCGCGTCCGCCGAATGACTTCACTCCGAGTCGACCTTAAGCTGCGAGGCGCCTGCCATCACCTGCCCCCCCTCCTCCGCCCCCACCCCCCTCACCCAAGCGTGGGATCAAATCTATCCAGCGGTGTTGTAATAGTGTCTTCCTGGAGCTTGGAAGGAATATTATTAGTGGGGGTTAGTGGATCGCTCTCTCCCAACCACACAATCTGCTCCCGCCGCAGTAAAGATAAGGACTCCTTTAAAGGGCCACAAACTCATTCGAGGTGTTCGCTGCCGCATTGTGTTTATTAAGGAGGAGCTGCTTGTTAAAGGTTATAGCCTGAGATGGGGGGGGTGGCTTTAGCAGTCTCTGATTACAGATATCTAGTAGAGGTGAATGGAAACTGGTGTCGGTGTTAAACATAAAGAGTTTTTCTGCTTTTTTTGGGCTGAACTCCCGCCACAAACTCAGCCACTACCATCCGAAAGGAGGCGGGCATTCATTGCAGTAAGGTACAATCTGATTGGCTCTCAGAACGTCAGTGCGGTATCGAGTCTGTACATGCGGAGGTGTGCGTCTTCTGGGGGTGTGGCAGATGATTAGGAGATGTAAAGCTCCTGCAGTTGGCTCCCCGGGCCCCCCCTGGGATAAACACTGAGCTTCTCTTGGCTTCATCAGCCCACTTACATAAAGAAAAAGAAAAAACCTCAGCGTCTAAGTCTGAGAGCGCTCTCCTCCTCCGCCTCCTCCTCCTCCTCCTCCTCTTCTACTTTCATGTGAGGCCCACAGACTGAAACGCACCCCGCCTGCGAGGCGCGAGCGACGCCTTGTATTATAGCGCTAATTCTGCTTGTGTCAGCTGCCAGCGCCGATCTTTCTTCTGCGTATGAAAAGTGGAGGAGATAAGCGATGAGAAACATCCTTCATCCGCTCCCTTCAAAGTGAGTTCGGGCGAACGTCACAAAAGAAATGTCACCGCATCCGGATTACATTTACTCTTAATGCGCGGAGGAACTGCTGATGATTTCCATATTTAACAACCCGCAAACACATTCCTCCTTTTTTTATGTCAGAAACATCATCACAAGACGCTACGTTACGATGTAGAGTTCGCACGTCAGTCCGATCGGTTCATGCAGTGTTCACGGAGGCTGGACGACAGGAGTGACCATGGAAACGCTGTTCATGTCCAGCCAAAGGAATAAGACTGACCCAATTTTTTTCCCCCCGGTGACACGAGCTTTTATGAAAACAGACGGCGTCTCTGACCGGTGTCGTCACGCTGTTTCACACCTTCCGCTAAGATGAAGAAAGAGCACTGCGTCCTGCAGCCGAAATGTAACCCGGGCTGATGACTCGATGTACAGTGACGTACAGCAACATACAGCAGCTGCTTTTACCATTCTCGTCATCCTGGGTGTATCGACTGACGGGGCGACGGCGATCAGTGGCGGCTGATTAGTACCGGGCTTCTGTCGGAGGTTGTTAACGAGACAAATTGTTTCGTCCTTTTGGGCTGCCTGATGTTCGCATGGGATCCACTTGCTCCCTTAGAGGGGGTTGGAGGGGTGGGGTCACCTCTGCCCTCAGAAACGTGTGGGCGGCTGATGAGCTTGTCAGGCTTCTGCTGGTTGGAGGTCAAAGGTCAAAAGAGGTGAGATTAAAAAAAGGAAAGGCCACAAAGAGAAAGCGAAATTTAGGTGTGATGCATATTTATGTGTTTTTTTCTGATCACCTGAAAGAAAACTCAGGACATACTGTGAGTATTCATTTAAGGAAAAAGAAAGAGAACCTTGGGTGCTAAAGCTTGTTATCTATATATTAAGAGGCTCACGATTCAAAGGTATAAATATATCATCTCTCCTCCACACATGAAAGACACTCCTCCCCTGGCCCTCTGTACTATTGTCTTAACATCTGCCCTTGATCACTCCCAGCGAGGCAGCGCCTCCGCCCTTTATGTGGACTGCTGTGCGATGCCCGGGGGCAGCCAGGGGAGCGAGCTCCCAGCAAGGGGGCGGGGGGGACTTGTTGGAGGGGGGGAGGGGGGGGGCAATAACCAGCCAACAGTTAGCTTGTGGGGCTTTGAAGCCGGGGGCCCCTCGGAGGGATGCCAGGTGATGAATGGAGAATGGCGCCAGTTCGCTTCAATTAAGCTCCGCTCTTACGAAACCGTCCTCCTTCTCATCAATGAGTAAAGATTTAACCCCCCCTCTGCCCTCTATGTACTACTCGCTTTAAAGTCAGGTTTTTTTGGTGCTTTTACTCTTGGAGAATCTTGGAGGACCAAGAGCAACTGAGGAGGCGGGGCAAAAATGAAAATAAGGCTTTATTTAACTCACTGTTTGCACTGAATTTTTTCTTTGAGTATCTTTTGGCCTCTGCCTAATCAACCAGCAGTTGTTAACCCCCCCCCCCTCCCCCCGCCCCAACACACACACCACACATCCACAAACACACACACCCCCTTCATCCCTTTTAGTCTCTAAATGATCTCCGATATGGGACGATAGTTGGCTTGTTGGGGTGAAACTGAGGACTATTTTCCGAGAGACAGAAGAAGATGCAGAATTTGAAGCAACCAAACTGGGCCCCCCCCCCCCCCGCCTCCTTTGTTGTGTCTCTGAGTGGCTTTGGAGGAAAACAAAGTGTGATGAGGGCGATGGGATCGTTTGTACAATGGAGCGATTGAAAAATCGCAGAAAGAGGAGACGCTCCGCCTGCTTGGGCTGCAAATGGCGCCTTCTGTTTGTGCATTCGCAGCCAAGTGCCATCAGAGGACGTGCCTGTTTTTTTTCGGTCTGCTCGCTCTGGCTCTGCACATCAATCCTAACATGCGAGTCCGACCCCCCACCCGGACCCTACCAAACCTTTCCGATGAGGGCGCGTGCCCCCGAGCGTGATGGCGGGGATGTAGTCAGGAGAAACGCCCCCATTTGCCGCCTCGTCTTCTCGGCGTTCAGCGGGGACGGAAGGCACAGCCAGCGTGGGTGCTGCAGAGAAGTTGTGGGCGGTGTTGGTGGTGGTGGTGGGTGGTCACTGATGGTTGAGCTCGCTCAGGAGGACAGAGACGAAGAGTGGAGGGACGAGCCAAGCTGCTCGGTGGGAAAACTCAATATCAGCAACATTTTTCGCAGTGAGCTTTCCTGTCCTGATTTCACCCGGTAACGCTGCCTTTTCATGAACGCGGACGGTATTTCTGATGCTTTTGTGACCTTTTTCTACACTTGACCGCGAACCCGGCGCAACGTGACGCCAACCGACACTTAGTGACATCTTTTTTTTCTCAATAATATTCTGTCATTCGGCCTTTTACGAGTCGAGACCAAAGGATGGAAGCAAGCGACGGAGGACTAAGTCAGTGACCTCCGAGGAGCGCTTTCCCATTAACGGCAATCCGGTGCTGATGTGTTTAATGGAATATTTTTTTTCTTCTTATAAATAGAAAAGAATAGATCAGGAAAAAAAGGGAAAGGTCCATCGGGGGACTTTGGTAAGCAGCTTTTCAAATGGCAGCGCCACTCCGCTCCTGATAACTATGCTCCGGTGGTTTCGTGCACTTAAAGCGACTGTCTGCCACCGTGGAGTGCCCTCAGCCAGCGTGAATCACTGGATCCTGGCGAAATGCCTGCTCAGGCGACTTGCGGCGCACAAAGCGCTTCCACGTGTAATTTGCCAGTTTGTTTCACTTCCGGCATCGATGACTAAAACCCGAGAAGAAACAGAACCCGCGTGAGCAAACGCCAACCACCGTGTGGTGTGATTCGAATGCAATTTACCTAAAATTGCCTCTCGACGTACAGCGAGGAGGCCGCAAATAAGCCGCGTACTGCGGCGCGCAACTGTCGGATCAGCATGAGTTTCCTGTGACTCTACGATCCAGAGCTTCATTGTGAACGTTCTCTACTCTAGGTGACCCCCAACTACACCTGAAGGGGCTTAAACAAACACTGTGGACAGTGGGAGTTTGGCCAGAACGCTCGCTCAGTTCATTCACTGAATCATCTCCTTTTTAAGTCCTGCTTCTCAGCTTAATTGGGAGCTTTCAGACTGTTATTTGTTGACAGCTTTGGGGCGATTGTGACGGATCCTCTCCCAAAGTGACTGTCGGACCACAGCAGGGAGCAAAGCCCCCCGAAACACCCAAACAGTAGCCTCCATGTGCCGCAGGAGCACCACATCCTCCCCGCGCCTCCTCTTTGTTGGTGCTGTGGAGAAATTCCTGCTTAGATATGTTTTTTCAACATCTCAGCTTGAAAAATAAAAGATGCAATCAGACGGCGTTCATTACATCACCTTGAGCGCAACCCACATGA
The DNA here is from genome assembly GCA_032164315.1 of Malacoctenus gilli. NCBI lineage: Eukaryota > Metazoa > Chordata > Actinopteri > Blenniiformes > Labrisomidae > Malacoctenus > Malacoctenus gilli. The sequence goes on from JASSRZ010000060.1 coordinate 1,920,582, forward strand.
CTGTCGTGCGAGTTCTGAGAGCCGTGAAAAAGTCTGGACGGCGGCTGTGCAGCGTTTTGTTTGCATCATTTAGTCCCGTGTTGCGAGCGGGCATAAAGTGAAACCTCGGCGACAGTTTGGACGCGCGGCTCCTCGGCCTCTCAGCAACGGCTCCCGGAAGATCTCACACTGATAATATGTTTTCATTTCTTGCCGCAAAGACGAGGATATTTTTAAAGTGACTCTGATTAAGATTCCGATCTCGGGCTTGAGTTTTGGACTCAGTTAAAGGACAAAAACAGGGTATTTTTCCCAGTCACTCCACAGTAACACCCCGCTTGCCTTTTCATGATCTGCGCCCTACTTGTGGTTGACACCACCCTCGCAGTTTCACCTCCTCGGTCGACAAAAACTTCACGCTTTGCTTTGCGAAGCCGCCGCGCCCCGCTGGCGCTCACACGGAAAACAGGGCCGAGCGTGGAGTCCCGGTCGGTCGCGTTTGGAGTTCACACCTCCAGTTTTCTGGAGATGCCGTCTCACTCAGCCGTCCTTTCCCCTGTGAGCCAATCAATGCAGGTTGGAGTAACTAATAAGTCTTTCGTCTCGTGTTGCTATGACAACCCCTCCCACCTATAGAGTGCGCCACAACGTAATAAAGTTAGTCGGCAACAATGCTGCTAATGTGAGAGAAGCCTGGCTTGCCTCCTGTCAGCTGTTGTAGGCTTCCTGTGTCAGCGGCTGCACTGATGGATATTTTTCACGTTTGCCATCCTCGTATCATCAAATATCTGCACTTGTTGAAAGCTCAATCTGTCCCCCCCTGGTATTTATGATGCCCCAGTTTTAACCACTGTAAATCAGCTTTAGCACTAATAGTGACTCCCTGGCAGCAGTATTTTTCAACACTAGTCATGATAATTACTTTCGTTGCGATAAATCACAAGTCTTCATCTCCGGCTAATTCCCTTCTCTATCTGAAAGAGTGATGGGCAAACGCCGATCTGTACGCAGGCTCCTGACTTCCCGGCGTTAACCTCCTTCCTCGACAAAAAATTTGGCACCAACTCCTCTGGGATGCGGCTAATAAAGCGGCTGAGTGATCCCCTGGCAGCGGCGCAGCATCCCCCCCCCCCAATCCCCTCGCATGCTTCAGCGCTCCTGTCAGCAGAATGGCAACATTGTGATCCACCGCGTGTTGCTTTAGCCTTGTGTCCCCGAGGCAGCACCTCGCGGATGACTCCAACTTTGATCCGTCCGTTGATGTCGGTCGGTTGGGTCTTCCTCGGCGACCAGCAACGAGTGTCGTCCAACCCGATCGGCCGATCCTCTGGCTCCGATCTCGACTGACAGCATCCATCCGTCTAACCCGCTCGCTCCAGGCAGGAAATCCGACCCTCGAACGGCACTTTTGAGACACTTTGACGACTGTAAATGTTCGCCGGAGCGGCGGGCTCGGATCTGCCATTAGCTTCATTTGAAGCTTTCCATCAGCCCGTCTGCCGACTGCAGATTGATGCCCCGAAGGCTTCTCGGAAGATTCTATCCGTCACGTCTCCGTCATTAACCCCAACATGTCGGGGATTTCCGCACGGGTTTATCGAGGAAAAACCGCTTCCCCTCGGATCCTTCTCTTCCTTCTCCCTGCTCTGCATTTTGGGTAATTCCCTCACGTTGCGCGCTCACTTCAACTCCCCCCCCCCGCCAGACGTCAGTCGCTGGGAGCAACCTTGACGTATTAGGACATTAAATCTGAATCAGCACCTGTCGCCGCAGTAAAGTGCCTCCACATTTCTCTGTTTTCTCGAGCGCATCAGGGGAAAATACAATTTCGCCCGGCGTGTTCGTCTCTGTCACATCACTCCACCTTTCTCCCTCCTCACGTTTTTGTGTCCCCCCCCCCCGCCCCACACACACACAATTCCAGCCCCTCTTTTTTTTAATGTTTCCGTATGCAGGCAATTGATGTCCTTCCCTTGGTGTTATTTCCGCCGATGCAGACTTGTTTAAACCCTCGTGTCTCCTCTGATTTAGGTTCTGGTTCTTCTTTTCCGGCCTTTCAAAACAAGAGCCTGAATCTTGGCAACAGAAAACGCCACAGATTGTTTTTATTTTCTTACCGTCTCTCCCTGTTCCGCTATGTGTACTTACCTTTACATCCCCTCTAATACGCTCCCGACTCCTTCCATAGTAATTATTCCTCATTAATGTACAATAGTGCCCCACCAGTCTATTAATCCAAAGGTCTTGATGGCACACGGCGCAAAATGAGCCCTCCTATTAACTCAACATCATTATTCTTGCCCATATAAGGTGGCTGACTTTCAGTGTCAACCCCGACCCAACCTCCATATTACACTTATTAGTGATTTAACATCTTCCCGTTGGCCCTCTGACTCCTCATTTTATCGCTGTCACTTTCAGTTGCCCTTTCTTTTACGTCCAATCGACGCTGCCCCTCAGCTCGTTACACAAGCCTGCGCCTAGTTTGGATAGGAGATTTGCCAGTGAGGCGTGGAGCATTTCAGACGTACTGTTTCTTTGGGCTGCCTCCAACAGCTCACCACAACGCTACTTTTTGCCCCCCCATACGTTAAACCCAGTCGCTTCCACGTCCGCTGTTTTGATTCGGCGGCGTCTGTTGCAGCCGTTTCCTCCGCCGAGGGATCGTGTCCGCAGCGAAGGCCTCTCATCACCCGGCAGCAGGCAGTCAGTCACAGTGAGCTTCCAGCGAATTAGGCTGTCGGCGTGGCGAACCGCGGTACGGCGCAGGCGAAAAAACAGATGTGCCGCTCCTTTGATTTGGGACATGCGCCTCTTGCTCAGGTCGTGCAGAAAGAACACATTCCTGTTGGCACGTCGCGTTTGAAACTCGCGGTGACCTTCAGCGTCTCGCCCGAAACGCTGTTTCGGAGTAATTCGCAGTTGTGTCCCACCAGTGTTCCTCTTCCTACCATTTGAGGGCATCCTGCTTCCGCTCTGCTCCCCCAGATGGATACAGGGAGGCGGACTCCATTGTACCAGACTCTTGGCAGCGAGCGCAGAAAGATAGGGCACCGAGGGGGGGGGGGATCGTGGGGATCCAGATGTTGGGCTGTGTTTCTGGGCAGAGGGCCCACTCCAGGCCTGGCCCCTCATTACACCCTCGCTAATGAAGTGCTATAAATATGCAACAGGAAGAGGGTTGTGGAGGCCTCGGTGCAGCACAGAGATGATCACGTTGTGCTCTTCACGACGTCATTCTGTATCATACCCGATGAGTCACGTTGTTTCACGACCCCGAAGTGTCTGAAAATGAGGCCTGATCGATAATTTCCTGGTTGCAGTGGATGTAACGACCGTGAGTTATGTGACAGGGGGGTCGTTTGTGAGGGGAAACCACCACTGACGCAGAGTTTCTTGCACTACAGAGCCGATTTGCAGCGGGGCTTTAAATCATAAGCTTTTTAAATCGTGTTATGGCTTCGCACTGTAAAATATATCAAGCCCTGATTCGATATTCCCACAATCTCGCCATCCAATGTCAGGAGGATTTTATTTCAGCTTAATGTGCCGTCGTAGTACTCGCAATCTGTAGTATTTGTACTCGGACCTCCTGTCTCGTTGTTCGTCTCTTGATCGGGATCAGTTGAAACTGCTCGATTTGAGTCGGCAAGAAAGAAAACGCACTTTTGCGAAAAGTACGAATGCTGATTTTTGTTGTTGAGATTCAGCACCATCTCGTGGTCAAACTTTACATAACATTAATGCCAAGTTCGTTTCTTTAATCCACGAACAAAGACATGAGACAGAATCGCCACCACGTCCTTCATGTTGCATCTCCAGGATGGAAAAATAACTCTAAGCGTGTCTCTGTTTATATTATTAATCACACACGAGGCGAATCCTGTGAAGTTATGACGCCCCCAGTAAACAGCTGCGGGACCCGTCCGCATCCCTCAAGTGATCCAGGGGTTAAATGCCAAGAAAGCGGGGGAGGGGGGGGATGAAAACACTCGCTGGCTCACCACAGAGAAGTGGCTCGCCCCTTGCCGGGCCACTTTATTTTTCCACAGCTGTATCGGGCCACTCGGGGGGGCTTATTGCTGAATGGCCTGGCAGGACCTCCGGCGCGTGCGGGGCCTCTTCTTGCTGGTGCGTGTGTGGACGTGCATGTGTGTCCGCACCGCTGCTTTGCGTCCCTCTGCGCGAGCGAGTAAATCCTCTCATCCTTAACCAGGCCGACGTGCCAGCTCATCATTCTCTTTCATGAAGAACCGCACCCCCCTCCCCCCTCCCAGCGCCCCCCCCCCGTTGAACCCTCCACCCTCAGCTAAACACTGGAGCACCTCCTCTTCTGTGTGCTCAGGATTGCTTCTGAAATGAACTCGCAAATCCTTTTCCAAATCTGAGACGGAGCATGCAGACCTCGTATTGATGCAGGTCTGCTATTACCCAGATCGCCTTTTTACATCCTTTGTTGTTTAAGGTTGAATTCCTTTCCTAGTACTTCATATGTGTCCTGCGTAAGTACCTTGCCGGAGGGGTGTCAAACACCGGCAGTCCTCCCGTAGTGCTGGTCCTCGCTCGGCGGGCGCCTCGCTCCACTCCTGCCGAGCCCCAAACATGCGTCATTTTTAAAAAAAACCTGCCCGCAATCATCTTCGCTCGGCTGCGGGGGCGTGCCTGAGTCAGAATGGGAAAAAAAAACACAAACAGGCCAACAGTAAGCGATCAATCTCCAACGCACTCCATATCTGCTCCTTAACCTGCCAGATCTGAGGATTGGTCAGTACCTCATTGCTAGCCCGAGGCACTCTCTCTCCCTCTCCCTCTCTCTCTTTTCCTCTCCCCGCGTTGCCGTGGCATTGACAGATTGTCCAGCTATTTCTGATCTGGCACCCCGGCTCAGACTGTGCACCACAAATCGGTGAACAGAGCGCTCCCATAATACCTCCAGGGCAGGTTTACCGAATGAGACCCGTCTCTCTTTCCAAGGATTTCTGCCGCTTTGACCTCCCTCTGTCAACACATTTGCCTCGTGCAGAGACACAGTTGTTGTACTGTGCAGCGGTGGGTTCTCAAGCGAGGGGCTTGCCGCCACCCCCACCCCACCGGTCCCTCCGCGAGAAGTCACAGGAGGGGCCTCAGGCACAAGTCAAAGAAAACCTGGAATAAAAGACCAGGAATAGGAAACTTCTCATTGGTTTTCTTTTAAAGTTGTCTGGTTTTTCGTACGTTGGTTTGAGTGTTTGGCTTCACTGTAATGTTGTGGTTGTGCAGCGATCCGAGAGGGGAATTTGTTGGGCCTCAGGGACCAGAATTAGAGGCTATTTTTTCCAACAAATGCTCAACTGATTGTAGTGTAAAAGACTGCCACAGATCTCTGTGTAAGACCCCTTTGACTGATGACCCGCGTTGTTCTTGTGTGTGTGTGCAGATCCACCGACTACGGTACGACCTACACCAAACTTAACCTGATGCCCGGGACGACCATCGTGGTGACGAGTTTCTACATCTGCCCGACCAACAAGAAAAAGGTAGGCAAGTTTGCTTCCGTTTCACAGCTGTAGAGGACAAACTCCAACTTCTGCCTGAGTAGATCGTTGCAAGTCTGCGGACCCCCATCCTTCCCTTCCCAGGATGCAACTGGGGAGTATCTTCTTTTAGCTCTCTCCCTCACAAAAAACCCCTCCTTGTTTCTGATTTGCCGGCTTCCCGTTGTGAGTTTGCACACTCGAGCTGATTCCCTGATGCCGTCGTTAGAGTTATTTTCTCCGGATCAGGAAAAAACACCTCCAGAGCTTCAGAGGACATTATGCAAGTGTGCGTTCACCGACGCCGCGGCGCTCCCGCTGAGAAAACAAACCAAACCAGACGGCGGCATCTTTAGTCTCTGCGAGTTGTGGATGTTGTTTTTTTTTTCTCCCAAAGCCAATCAGTCGATGATTCTCTCCGAGTGCCGCTTGATCGCTCTCTGGCAGCGGCGTAGAAATCTGGTCCAACATCTGATTTGCCGAAATGTCACACTTTGGACTTTTTACAATCTAAGGACACGCGATTAAAGCATTTTATTATAATCATTAAAATACAAAATCGTAGTAAAATATTAAAAATAAAGGAGTTTAAAAGATATTACTTGAGTAAAATTCTATAAAAAAGAGAGATGATGTAAAATATTATGAATTGCACATTACGGCGTTCTTCCCAGTTCATCGGATTACAAAGAATTCTGGGAATCCTCTGAGAGGATCCGCCCACACGCAGATTAAATGGCCTGAAAGTGTCTCATTTTCTCTCGGAACAATGTCCCGCTGAAGCAAACGGCAAAGATCATTCGCCTCTAATCACCGGCTCCTTCACGAGCCGCACGTCTGCTCGTCTTTTCGCCGCTCTCGCCTTTCTCTCGGCTTTCCACGCCGCTCAGCCGCGTGCGCGGCTCCTCCCGCCCACGCTCGGCTCGTTCCGTCCACAGGCAACCTCGGCGCTCCAGTGAATTTCAAGAAGCGGGCGGCCGATCAGTTAGAGCGCGAGCCAAGAGGTACAGTAGGTGACCTAAGCCGGGATGCGAGCAGACTGCTAACGGTGCCGGCCTGTCTAATTGGCGCGCGTTATCGCCGGAGTCCAGGGTACCTCCAATCGATGGAGAGATAGGGGAAGATTAGATGTAGTCGCCTTTTTTTTCTCTCGCTTCCTGCTCCAGTTCCCACTCCAACTGTCAGCGGTGGATCTGCCATCTCATCTTATACACACATACG
>JASSRZ010000060.1:1932325-1944939 GCA_032164315.1 Malacoctenus gilli
TGTGTGTGTGTGTGTGTGTGTGTGTGTGTGTGTGTGTGTGCGAGTGTGTGTGTGTGTGTGTGTGTGTGTGTGTGTGTCCAGCAGAAGGGATATGTATGCCAGTCAGAGCGATGCTCCCTGTTACTGGTGATAAGTGGTAATTGAATTTTGCCAGGCGAGCCTGACAGGGTAGGGCTGGCTGACTGTGTGTGTGTGTGCGTGTGTGTGCGTGTGTGTCTTGGCAGCGTGATGCTTTTAATTGTCTCAGTCAGGGCCAGCGTGGAGGTCTGCCTACTGTAAGCTGTGATTTCACCCTTCCTCTCTGTCTCGGGGCCTCGTTTTTCTTCCTTCGCCTCTTTTATCACCCCACACAGGCGTCAATACCATTTGCAGGCGGGTTCTGTTGGGCAACACAAACACAATTTCATCACTGTAGTTCGTATTTCGTTTCCTTGTGACAGAGTGGAGTCGTCGCAGAGGTGTGCATCTATGATCGTGGGGGCAGTCGGCACCTTTGAGCAGCCTTTAAACCCAGAGTGGAGTCTGTCAGGTGACCACCTTTACAGCGGGGCTCTGCACACACGTCCTCCTGCAGGGAGGGACATTTTTTTTCTCCCTCCTTATGTAATTAAGTGTAAAATAATTGCTTGCCGGTTCCTGTCTTCCTCGCCGCCCTCTCACTCTCTCCCTCCCCCCTACCCGTTTCTCACTTGACAGAGGAATGTAATTAAAAAAAGGGGGGACAGAGTGGTCTGATCATTGTCTCCATTACTTCAATGAGAAGCTTTAACCTGCTGTCGATCGAGCTGTCGGTGAGGGAGGAAGGTGTGAGGACGAGGACGCAAGGCGGTCACGGAAAATGTAAATAAGCTTCATCTCAGCTTCAGATTTGGGTCCAAAAGGCCAAAAAGGTTCTTATATGAAAGTGTTTACAGGAATGTTGCCGTCCAATGAAACGGTTTAAAGGTACACTGACACTCTGAGATATGATTTGTCACACAAAACCTCCCTGTCCAGAAGCGACGTGGGTTTTTGACAGCTGGATGTTCCCTGCTTGAAGTGATATTTGTCTGAAAGAAAAAACAAACACAGGTCTTTGTTTGCCTGCGTTTGATAGCCTGATTGAGCAGTTACTGTTTTATGCGTCGAGTTCATGCCGCTGAAATTTCTGCAGTAGCTCCAGCGGAGGGAAGAGCAGCCGGAGGGGGAAAATAAGACACGGAGAGAGAGAGAGGAGAGAGTATCGAGCTCTTGTCTGTCACGATCTCTGAGGGCCCCTCTGATAAAGGGGGGTAGCACGCAGATAACAGCACTGAATCTGGGACAGGCAGCTTGGTACCACACACAGAAAAGACCCCCACCATTCCCCTCAGTAGCCATGTTGGCTCTCTGTCAGAGAGTTACCAACGCGAACAGTTACTGTGACCCTTATTAAACGCTGAAGTAATCAATCAGCTATGGAAAAAAAGGGGCAGATTTGTTACCGTTTGTGTTCTGTACGAGCTCCGCGTCGGGGGTCTTTTGTGACGCTGCTGTGATCCACGGTTCGCGTGCTTCACTGTGTTCCTCTGTTCATGGGCTTCCTGTTCGCGTCCGCTCGCACCTTCGCTGTGCCACAAGTGCGGCCAGCGCCAACGAGAAGGGGCCGATATGTATAATGCACGCCAGCACCTCTGGCTAATGCATTTGTGCTGTATCCGAGGTGGGCCGAGAGCACACCTCTGGCCCCCCTCTTGTGTCCGACACCTTGCTGGGAAAGAAAAAAAAAAACGTGTCGTGTTGTCGCTTTACCGCCGTGGAGCGTTTCTCACCTCGCGTGTGACTGTGAGGTAAGAAGGTCGGCGCCGGAGGCCGACACGAGCCCCCCTGAACGAATTGTTCGAGCTTCCGTTCAGGATCAATCGTATCGGACAAGAGGAGGAAACACAACGCACCTCCTCGTTTGATACATGCTTCCTTGAGAGATTACCGTAATCTGGTGACATTTTGCCGCCGTGCCGATGCAGCAGACTTGATTTAAGATATTGACGATGTCGAGAGAGGAAACATCGTCCCGCGATCGAAGGGGATCTTAAGTGAGACAGTTGTGGGAGTAAATAAAAGGACAAATACCATCGCAGTAATCCCGTCTGCTCCAGCAGCTCAGTCACAAACAGGTCAGGGATGATATTTAGTCTTGCGTTTTGTGAGAACGATTACACAGGACACCAACTCAATTAAAATGAAACGCGCTGTGTTTGCTGCATAAACTCACTTTTCTGTGTTATTATTTCCAACTGGAATCTCAAATCGGCAACATCTGGCCTCCAGCCATTACATTTAATGGACTGACGTTTTTTTTTAAGGAAAACACACGACGCCAGCGACGATTTTCAGGGATCAACAAAGAAAATCGTGCGTCGCAAACTGTTGAGAAACTGGGGCAGACGCAAGTAGGAATTACTCTCTCCAAATCATCCACAAAGAGAGCAGCACTGATGGCGCTCGGCCTGCGTCTCCCCGCGTTCGCTGTCTTCGTGCTCTGAGAAAGAAAACGCGGAACCAAATTGGAGAGCGGAGTGCCCATCAAACTTTGCGCGTTACTCGGCAGTGGTCTCTGCTCCTGTGCTGCAAACGGGGTCCTGATTCCCAGTGAACCACAACTCAGTGGTGTTACGTGTCACCTCCCCCCCTTTTCCTTCAACTGTTGTGACGGGACATGAAGGTGAATTAAAGCAGATTAACTCAGTGACTGTTCATCTCCTTTGTGCCTGCGTTTTTCCCACCCATAAATGTTTCATTCTCCCAACTTGAAACGCTCCGTTCGGTCGCGTCGTGTCCTGGAGCCCGCTGGGTTTTCCATCAGCTCGCAGCCGTGCGACGACGTGTCGCATGCCATCCAGAAGGAATCCCTTCTGTCTGCAGTCTGGACGGCTCCCCCTGTCGTCCGTGACTCCACGCCGCCGCGCCTCCGCGAGCTATTTATAAGCCGCTGAATGGATTGGGTCGTTCTGTAATGGATTACGGGGCTGTTTCGGCGATCGCATCAGACCGCCGTCGAAGGATTATCGAGCACCGAATTTGATGGCGAGTGCGAGCGTTTCTCGGAGCCACGCTGGCGTTAGAGCTGTTTTTTCTGCAGATTACAAAGAGCCGAGTTTTGCTTCGCCTTCATGTGTCACACCCCAATGGGCTCTGGAGGAGACACAGGAAGTTCCAAGCCCCTCCCCTTTTTTTTATCCACCCCGTACAAAAGCTGCTCTGTGCCTCCCCGGAGCCCAAGTTGCGAAACCGAAATACTTCCGAGTCCTTTGATCGTGGAGGATCGGAAGTTGGAAGCGATTTGCAGCGTCTCTCTGTGCTTTTCCGTTCCACCTCTCTGAAGCTCATAAAGGTCAGAGGTCACCGGGTATTCAGTTCTCATTGATCTCTCCCATCGGCGGGCTTCACCCCGAGTGTCTGGGGCATGAATGTGATTGGTGGGTGTGCAGGTCCTAGTGTTTATGAGCTATAAACCTCAGAATAAACAATCGATAGAGTGTCACAATGGTCTGAGGAGCAGAAGAGTCTCCAGGGAAAGAATCTGAATAAACGTGCTTCGAAATGCTTTTTTCAGTCTCTGGTCTTCTGTTCTCTTTGTCACCCAGGTGGTCCTGGTGGGCTCGTCCATCAACGAACGCGACCAGATGCTGTTCATCAGCACGGACGAGGGCTCCTCCTTCCAGCGGCAGTCCATCGCCTTCACGCCCGACACGCTGGTGTTCCACCCCAAGGAGGAGGACAAGCTGCTGGCCTACTGCAAAGAGGGCCGGGTGAGTGTGACGCACACAAAAACACAAAAAACGGCAGCGTGTTCACTTTCAATTTTCACGCACATCAGTGCAACACGGAGCTCAGAGGGAACTTGATAGGTGATTTAGCTGCAGACAATCCTGCTGCGGGGCAAAATCTTCTTATGCAAGCGTAACGAATCCAACGGAAAATCCAAATGTATGCAAACGTCTCGTATTGAAGGCGTCTCAGCGATACGTCTGAATCATCCGGAATGAAAACAGAGCGAGAGTCCCGGGTGGGATTCCAAAATACAACCTCCGTACGTTCATTTCTGTCTCTCCTGTTTTAGTCGTGTATTGGACGGACATTAAACTGTGTTCATTTTAGCTTCAGTAGTTGTGAACTTAACACAAAGCTATCATACACTTGATGGTCTGCAGTGGAAATCTGCCGCGGTGTGAGTCTCAAAGTTTCAGCCGGTTCAACTCCTGCTCAACTTTCATAAGTTCCGCGTAATTAAAGCAGGAATTTAATTAGCTTTTAATTTGTTTCATACGGGCGGGCTGCAGATGGGAAGCAGAAAGCCAGCCGAACAGAACAAAAACAATCATTTAGATTGAGGATGATGTGAGGACAGGGCGTGAAAGAGGAGGGGGGGGGTTCGCGAGGGGCGGAGGGGCGGAGCTCGTTGAAGGTCGGCGTCATCTTTTTTGATTCGACAAATGTTTGTATTTGGAAAAATAGATTTGCTCTGCGAGTGGGAGGTCGGGAGGATCTCTTTTGTTTTGTTTTTTTGGGGAGGCGGCGGCGAGGAGAATCGCTGTGGCCGATTCCTTTCTCTCCGCTCGCGCCGGTTTTACTGCACGCCGGCTCCGATCGATACACTTTCATTATGGATCCGATCGATGGCCAACAAGCCTCCCGCGTTACTGCGAACGCGTGGTCCCTCTAACTGCTGACAACAGGTGGAACCGCCGCTCAGACTTGATCAAACACATACAACAGACCCGCTGCGACTGATAATTAATTGAGCTCAGTCTTAACTCGGTGGAGCGTTAAATTTCAGTGGTTTGATTGGGTGAAGCCTCTCTCCTCCCCTCAGACACACTCTCAATTTAGCCTCCATTGCAAAGGACCCGCCCGGTAATGACTTTCAGGCCCGGGTTGTAATATGATGCTAAAAGCTTTGTGTTTTGTTTCTTTTCTCTCTTTCTCGCTCATCAAATTGCGTTTTTCTCTCTCTCTCTCTCCTTGCTGGTGTCCAGCTGTTTGCAACCACCGATCTGGGCCGCAAATGGACTCTGCTTCAGGAGAGGGTGACCAAGGATCGCATCTTCTGGTCAGTGTCAATTTGACCTTCTTCTTCCTGTCAATCAGCTGTCACTCAGAGAGCTGCAGAGCCGCTGTCTCTCTGTTCGGTTAGCCAAGCTTACTGCTCCTAGATTCCCATGAAGGAATCTAAAATATAACCCAGGATGTGGGTGTTCTCAGTTCTAAGAGTATCAGTGTCTTGCATATTCCTTCTGAAAAGACATTTGTAATGTGAGTCGTTCATTTTTACAAGGTTCTGCTTGATTCCTCTGCTTTTCTTTCAGCCACACACAGCAGCTCTGTTCCCAATCGGGCTTTTTTCAGGCAATAAATCGATCTCTTGCAGCGTTTGTTTTCTCTGGCGCAGTCGCGCCGCGCATCATTTGCGTGATATCGCCCGAACAATAAAACCACAGAGGTTGCATCAGAGAACGCAAATGCGTCGCGTTCACGTTTCACCACTTTTTCTCCCCCAATTAGCAGTTTTTCTATCAGTTTTCACAGGCGTAAGCGCTGGAAGTTTATGCAGCAAAACTGCGTCCTGACGAATGTGTTTGCCGGGTGGCAGAAATGGTTCCATTAGCAGCAGGAAGACGCGGCTTTCTCACCGCACATGTAATGTTCCCCATGCTGCGTCCCAGCATGAGTCACTTCAGTGTTATCCTGTCATGCATCCTTTCCTCTTTATCTCCCTCTTTTTAACTCTCCCTCCTCCCCCCTCCCAAACTTGTGTTTCTCTCACCCCCCCCCCCCCCACACACACACACACACTTCTTGTGGTCGCTGTGCTTTTGTATAATGATGTGTTCAATATGCAGCATTTCAACACAATTGACTGCCCGCTCCCTCATCTTCTGAAGGTCGGGCGAGAGTCGCGGCGCTCCCGTTTGCTTGTTTCCTCTCACCAATGGTAAATGAGCTGGTTTACACACCCGGGCATCTCTGATTTATGCCACCGGCCCCGGTGCACAAATCATTCCCACTCTGGGCTGTAAAAAATGAGAGCGGAGCGGAGAAAGGGAAGGAGGGCTGGAGAGGGTGACAAACAGCCTTAAGTGCTTCCCACTCCGGGGTAAACTTAGATACCCGGCCCGAGTGTTCGGATCGGATTCGGCGCTTTGGTTTTTGACTCCGGCGACGAAGAAAGCGATTTATTCTCACTTCAGCGGGTTCAAAGCAATAAGTACACATCGGAAAACACACACTCACTCGGCTGAGGACGCCCAAGAAACAGAAGGAAATCAGTCAGTCCGTAAAAAAGTAGGTGAGTAACACAGAAAAGAAATGTTTCTCATCATTCTGTCAAACGAATAAAGATTCTAATCAAGATAATCGCACGGAAGGAATTAATTACAATCAAGCCAACAGTTTATCAACCTCAATCGAGGACATTTTCTGTATTTTCACCTCAAAAAAGCACCCAAAGTAATCAAAGGCATCGGCCTCAACAAAAACGGAGCCACAGAAGTCAAATAAATATTTATTCCTGTCATCTCACGCTGGAAATAATTCATTCATCGCGTACCTATACTTCCCCCCCCACAGATCTGGATGCTGTTATGGTCTTGGCTTGAATGAATTCCAAGGTTTTCCTTTTAGTTTGTGAGCTGCTGTATCAAAAGCAAAAAAAAAGCAGAATGCCTGTTTGAAAGCGGATCCACAAAGAGCTCGTATTTTATTTGGCTTGGGTAAAAACCCGCCTGGAGCGAGCAGCCGCCTGGGTATTCAGGCCCGTTTTTATAGGACGATTTTGCAACCGGCTCTCACTGTAAAGTAAAAAAAAACAGGCATGTATGCGGCTACGACGACACATACGTGTGCTGCTGATGTGTGTGGTCAGAGGAGACAGAGGGGGGACTGATCCCCTGCATCCGACCTCCCCCTCTGCTGTGGCCTGGCGGTTGTAAAAGCAACAAGAGAACAGAAGTCCACCAGCCTGCGAACGTAAATCATGGCAGGAACTTCACATTAAAAGGCAGACTTGCGGACGAGGGTGGTCCGACAGATCACACACACACACGCTTCGATTGTGACGAAGGGCTAACTGGACCGAAACGTTAGCGGAATGAAGAAATGACGGATTGCCGGTGCAAAGAGCGCCGTCACTCTCCATCAAATGCATTTCCATTTCCAGCATGAGGCTGACACTCGTGTGGACTAACCTGCTCTGGAAACTTAAGCGTTCTCAAGTTTTGCCCCTCCCCCCTCCGGGTCCTGCGGGGTCCCACCGGGTCTTGTGCAGGCGCTGGTTCGACTCCCAGCGTGATTCAGAAAGCCACCGGAGCTTCCAAAGGAATATCCCGCATGGAGGAAGTAACCGAGAACATTTCTGACAGACTGTTTCCTAACTCGTTCCGCAGACTTTGAACTGCTGCGTTGAACTTCAGGTACTTTGTCTGGCAGAGAATGTGAAGCTGAAAATAGCTGTTTTTGAAGCCAGAATTGTGCATTTTCAAGTGCACCATATTTCTTTCCAAACACACACACAATATTCCTGCCAGTCGCATGGATGAGGAGCGACAACTCAACATGAATCACACACGAGCCCAAAAACACACAAACAATCTTCGAGAGACACAACAAAAAACAGAAAGGAGGCCCAAAATGAGCCTGAAAGACACAACAAGCACATGCAATCAGAAAGGGACGCACACACCTGCCAAACTGACACCTGTTTTTCCGTATGGAGCAGGTGAAAAAGCGGCATTGGTTGCAGGGATTTCGGTCGGTAACCGAACTGCCTGAACGCGTGTAGATCTGCTCGACAGTCGGCGCCCGCCTCCTGAAATATTCATGGAGGTCAGCTAAATTTGTCTTGCTATCACCAGCTACCTTGAAACGGGAGCCGTAAAAACGCGAACGCAAAGTGGGTCAAATGAATTTTTGATGGCGGCTGTTATGCGCCGATGGGCCTCCGGAAAACTTTTCTCCCTTTCGGTTTGCTGGGGGTGAGCGGACCGTTCGCGAGTCCCAGCCGCCCACCGCCACGCTCCTTTGTCTTGCCTCATGCACGACACCCTTGATAACCCCTCCTCCGTCGCTCATGCGCAACCCCCCCCCCCCTTCCCTCCACGGCTTGCTAATTGCTCGTAAAGTCCCTTTACAGGCAAAGTAACGAGGTTTTAAATCTCCACTCCATCTTTACTGGGCAGGGGAAATTTCACAGACTGCTCAGCGCTCCCCTAATCAGATGAACTGCTTAGTTTACTGCTCACTGAAGGGCACGCGGAGCGCTGGTACTGTAGTATATATCAGCAGGCTCCTAAAAGGAAACAGGGGTATAAAAATTTGGGGAGGGCTTTAAAACACACACACTCGGCCCGGGGCTGAGTTTATAAGTGCACCTTTCAGCAAGAGCCCAGCTGTGCATATTTACTGAGCCACTCAAGAAAACAAACAAAGTTGGTCCACAGTAAACTTCAACAATGTCTGCAACCGATGAGACCGCATTGCTCGGCCTGTTAGACGGAGTGGAGCAGTGGGCCAAAATGCTGAATGTACTTCAATGTGTTTTCTTTCAATTGATAAACAACCAACTGCTTTTATTATCAACGCCTTCTTCTAACAGAGTCTCTGAACTGTGTGTTGCAGGTCCGTATCAGGCGTGGACGTGGATCCTGACCTGGTGCACATGGAAATGCAGGATGCAAGTGGAGGTGTGACCCCCCCCTTCTCTCTTTACGCGTGTATTCTTGAGGTCTAACCAGCTGCTTCACAGTTTTCTGCTTTGATTAGCTTTATTGGAGCGCGTCTCTTAATTCTTCCACCGTCTCCGCCTGCTTCGTTTACTATGTGGTTACGAGGTTTTCCACACAGCTCATAAACGTGGGCGTGACAGCAGGCGGCGGCGGCGGAGGTCAGACCAGTGTGGGTGACACTTCAGGCTCCAATGTCAGGACTGCCAACTGAAAAAGCACAAGGAAAAGTTGAACGGGCTTCTGGAATCAAATAAAACACTCTCACGGCAGGTGTCGTCTCCCCACGACTGACCGTTCTGGACGGATGGTGTTTTAGTGCGCTCATAGTAACCCAGAAGTGAGCGATGATTGGGTGCTTCAGACTATTAAACCTCCGGGACGCGACACGAAAAGACCAAATCACGGCTAATTGGAAGAGAACAGGAAGGTGAAGTCGGAGGTAAAGTTAGAATGTGAATGGCAGCGCTGCGCTCAAACATTCCCACATATTTCCCGGCTCTCGACAGGCCTGTATTGATACAATATGGAGATTTGCTGAGTCAGAGGACTGTGACCTGCTCGGCCCACCGAGGCAACATTAGTCTTAGTGCAGCCCCGCGGTGTAAATGCAGGTAATTGAGGAGATGAATGGGTGACCTTGCCACGGTTGAACTGGCGGCGTTCCCGCGCGAGGGAGGTCAATGGGGAATTAACGGGTGATTTAAGACGGGAAGCCTTGCGTCCCGGCTCCCTTCCCGACTCCTTCTCCCCCTCGGGGTCCGACGGGAGCACATCTGAATCGTCATATCGGCTGAGTGACAGACAGACAGCTGGGGCGGCGCTTAATTCCACACCAAAGGCCAAGAGGGTAATAGAAGTGTGTATTTAGGATTGTGTGTTCAGAACCCTTATCCATATTGGGCTCTCTCCTCCTCCCCCCTCCCCCAAACATATAATCCTTCGCTAAATAAACCTGAGCAGGCAAAGTCAGAGGAGTGACAGTGAAGGACAGGAGGGAGGATACATTCTTGTGCCGTTCCAAGCTCGATTTTTCTTACCCAAGTGACTGTGAGACTGGAGCCAGACTTGAGCAACACGAAGACAAAAGTCACAACATGGACATGAGAGTTGCGACTCACACTCTCGAGAGTAAACGAGATGCAAAAGTCAAAGCTGCAACACAATTACAGAAGACACGACTGAACAAAAATACAAATTTCTCCCCCTGGCCGGCTCGTCACCCGCGGCTGAAATCCAGCGGTCGATGTGGCAGGTTGAAATTCGATAGCGGGCTTTCCAACAGGCTCTCACCTCCCCGTGTGTGTCTCAGCAGAGATAATCCCTGCTGGCCATTTGGATGCTGCAGCGGCTCTGTACGACTCGAAGGGGAAGCTGTCATATCTGATAAAGTTCAGAGAAATGACGTCTCTGTTTTCTCGTGTTGCCTCCTTTTTATTTTTCCCCTTTCAACCCAGTTTGATCCAGGTCATCCATGGCATGGAGTCAGACCGGCGTTTCGAGGCTAATGACTGAACCCGGTTGTGCGCTCAACTGTCCCCCTTTGCTTCCCCTGCAGGCTACCTCTACGTTACCTGTCTCATCCAGAACTGCTCAGACAAGATGGTGACGGCACAGTTCCTCGGCAAGATCGACCACAACTCACTGCTGGTGCAGGACGACTACATCTTCGTCCGGGTAAACGACACCCTGTTGAGCGTTTGAAACACGCCCCCTGGGAAGGGTAGAAAACACCCCAGCAGTGATAAGACGACACTCCTTTGTTGGGATTTTGTGACTTTCAGTCATGAGCCACCTTTCTACAGCGAGTTTGTCGCGCTGCTTGGAAACAAATATGTCCAATCGATCACTCAATCTTCCTCTCGCCTCCTTCTTCTCCTCCCTTATTACCGCCCAGCGTTGGGGCACGTGAAGTATCAGTCAGTGTATCTCCTCAGATGTGACTCTTGTTTGTGCTCACAGCTGAGGCTGCAGCTTTCGCCGTCTCTCCCCCCCGATAAACTCCCGCCGCCCAGATAACGCACCCAGCCGTCTGCTCGGGAATGGAAAAGAATTGCAAATTGGGACAGTGTGTGGAATTAATCTCGCCTTGTCTATAATTGACTTGCTGTACAGTTCTGAACACTCGGCGGAGGCCACTAGCGGAATCTCATTTGCATGCGATAAAAGGAGAATATACATGAGCCGCTATAGCCGAGCTGAATCCCTATTGCAGGAATGGAGAAGTCCTATCTTGCTTGAGGTTTGTGTGTGTGTATGTGTGTGTGTGTGTCTCCATTTCAGTGTACATATGTGTATGTCTTTAAATGTGAATGTACATGTGTGAGTGTTTCGACCCCATTGAGACCCCATTACAGGACAATCGGCCAGTCCATTAACCTCATGGGATAATCCCCCCAAATCTTCCTAATGTTACTAACTGCCTGATGTCCCGTTTGCGAAACAGGCTGCAGTTGTTGCAATCTATTCCTCCGCTTGTTATTCTGTGTTACCGCGCATGCATAATCGAGAGAGCGGAAGTGTCCGTAACCACAGCAACTCGGCCCGTGAAAAGTTGCGGAGCGCCGTGGCGCGTGTGAACGAACGGACTCAGCGAGTTTGAGAGGCCGTGCGCCAAAGATCGAGCCTCTGAATGATCCGAATGTTGAGCTTAATGACATGAAACCAGTAGATCAGTTTCATTTAGACAAAACAGCCAAACTAAACAAGACTAATTGCGAGTTAGACACAAACTCAAAAGAAGCAGTAACACTTGGAACTTGTGGGTAAAAGATGACTGTTTTTCTTTTACTGTACTGTTTTGTTTCCTAGGTGACCACAGGGAATCGCACCAAGCACTACGTCTCCTACCGTCGCAATGAATTCGTCCAGATGAGGTTCCCCAAATACGCCCTACCAAAGGTAAAGAGCAGCGAAACTCGCTCGCCCAGTGTGTCGTCCATCGATCTGGCGGGATAGGTTACAGATAAAGTGGCTGCTAACCTTGAAACTTTGGCTTCAAAGCCGCATCGCAACTTTCCCTGCGTTTTCGCGGCGCATCATTAAGGCGGCCGCGCTCCAACCAGCTCCTGCTTCTGGCCCGAGCGCTCATCAAATATTTACAGCCGAGCATCGATTCCGTCGTATCGCCCGTCACTGGCGCGGGCAAAAGTGAACAAACGAGCCGTCGCTCCGGCCGCTCGCGCTGAGCATCGCGGGAGGCCGGTTTGAAGGCGACGGTGGCGAGAGCGCTCGTGAACGCTGCTGATTGGATGCGGAACCCCGAGAGGAGGTGACTTGTGCATTTTTCAGCCTTCAAGTAAGAGAAGAAAGCCTTTAAGACAATCGCCGTAATTGAAGGTCTGTCAGACGAACGCTGTCTCGAGGGAGTTGTACACGCACACACACACACCCAATAGGAGCCACATCAGAGTCCTCATTTAACTCCAGCCTGCCACTTTGAGAGATTTAATGCCTCAACAGTTTGACTGCTTTACCTTGTGCACCCAGTGATCCCTAATGAAGGTGAAAGAAAGGATTGAATCTCTCCTATAAACCCACAAAACGCTCGCTCACTCCGCTCCCAGCCAGTCAAGATAACGCAGGTCGATTTTATTAGCGGTGTGAGGTGAATAAGTTGGTGTGCATGCGCGCGGCGTGTGTCATTGGTATGTAAGTGTGCCCCAGTTGCTGCTCCCCTCTTGTCTCCCCCCACGCTCTACATGTGTCCTCTTACTTGGGTGAGCAGATAGGTCACACTTTGCGAAGCTTTTAGGTTGAGCGACACGAGTTGGGTCGTCGGGGGAGAGAAACGGAGATGGGAGGGGGGACGGCGACTGGATGTGGCAGTGAGAGAGTGTGTGTGTGTGTGTGTGGGGGGGGGGGGGGGGAGGGGGG